>WBMZ01010283.1:0-37969 GCA_013400975.1 Atrichornis clamosus
CCGGCCCATGGACGGCGCGGCGGCGGCCCGAGGCGTTTTGTCCGGCGGCGGCAGCGGGAGCGGAGCGCTCTGCCCGCGTCCCGCACGCCGCGGCGGAGCCGTGTGAGCGGCGCGGCTCGGCGGGGAGCGGCGGGAGGGTGTCTCTGGTGGGAGGAGCAGGCTGGAAAACCCAAGCGCTCTCTCTCGCTCGCCCGCTCCAAACCGCTTGGGAGAGAAAATCCCTGGAACTGCCTCGAGGAGGGACGTCTGCTCAGGTTGCTTTTCAGGATGTTTGTGGAGGCTGCGGGCTCGGGGAGAGGCTGAGCCGGTCCCGAGCGCCTAAATTACCGTGAACGTCATTAAGGAGAAGACACCCCAGGAGGGAGGGCGGTTTATGTATAAGGAAGGGGCCCAAACTCCCACAGACTTTAAGAACATCGTCTGGTTGCACAAGCACGCATACACTCTTTTTTTCCTGTCTACTCTATTTCTTTTAAAGAAGTACTGATTAGAAAAGACTGTCTGTGACAAAACCAAAAGCACTGAATTATTTAAAACGGGGTGATTACATATTCACGTACGTAGACACGCGTGTATGTCTCCGTGCACAGAGCCCCTGGTCACTTTTTCCAGCCGGGAGCAGGGAGAGTTAATCGCAAAGCTTTGGAAATCGGAGGGGGGAGATATCCTACAAAAATTGTAAAACCAGCAACTTGATTTGAAACCATCAGCCTGTGCACACGGGTGGTTTATGCCATTCCATTACCCTGCACTCTCACCTTCCCCTTTCCCTTTGCTCTCTGGCACGTGCCTTTGTGGGATACTGGCTTGAGACGGATTGTCACATTCTTAGAGCAATGACTTTTTTAACTCAATGGGTGCAACATCTCCAGTAATGGAGCCTCAGTCCCAATTAGTCCACGTAGATGCCTGAAACAACAGTAATTAATAATCATAACAACAATGTCAGATAACAAATATAGACTAATATTTCCCAAATCTTACTTAGAAAGCATGGGAAAGGCAGGATGGTTTATTTGGGTCACTGAATCCAGCCCAAGGTAATTTCAGCAACCATATATACACACGCACTAAGTTTATGCTGACATTAAGTTTAATCCCTTGGGCAATGGAGAAAGAAGAGGGGTGGGTGATAAAGGAGGTCAGAGTTTTTTGAGGAGTTTTTTGATGGATTGTTCATGTAATATTTCCAGATGAGCAATAACCAGCAGTACCCAACACGAGATCCTGCAACTGTTTTGGAAACTAATATTCAGCACTTCTTTTGGCTCCTTATGTCTAAAATCCTTGAGCAAAGAGCAGGTAACTTGTCAAAAAGCTGCATGGGAAACACGATAAATGGTTTGATGTGCTTGTATGCATGCCTGTGCACCTCTTAATAACAGGGAAACTGAGGCATCACATCGAAATGACTCATGGCACTACTGAAGCAGTGGTGGAACCAGCAGTTAACTCCTCACTCAGTCCTAACACATGTTTAGGAATGGTTCGAGCTCTGGGAGGATGGCGAGGAAGGAAGGGAGGTTGTGCAGCCACATCCACCTTAGGTTACATGAGAGCATTTGCTGCACTCACTGGTGCTAATGGGGCAAAATTCATCCCTGCAGCTGCTTTCCCAGTGCTCCTCACTAATGGAAACACCAATCCCTGAGCAGCTGCGTTTTGGCTGCCCAGTTAAGAACAAGCTCTCCAGCATCTTTTGTACTTCCTGAGGAGCAGCACTAACCTGCTCTTAACCAGGCATGTATTTGCCTAAATTTCTGTCTTGCCGAGGGTGTGGTTTCTAGACCAATTTAAGCTGATTTAAAGGCAGGCTCCCCCTGAGAAAGATGTTTGTTTTCTCATCCCACCCCAGCCTGGACCTTCAGCTGTGCAACCCCACCCCTTTTCAATGCTGGTACCAACATTTAGACACAGGTCAGGAAGGTGGTTCTGTTTTTAAAAGATTTTTTTTTAACCATTTGTGTATTTATTTTTGCTGAATTAATTTTCTGCTGGATCGGCTCCTTGTTCTGACTGACTGCATGTTGTGGTGGAACTAGGGAGGCCACAGGAATGCACAGCTGGGGGCAAGGAGAGCGTGTCTGGGTCGGGCTGCTGTAGGAAGGGCAGGCAGATGATTTGGTATCTCTCTGCTCTCCCTTTCAGCTGCAGACAACTTGATTTCTCTTCCTTTTTGTTCCTTGTAGACTGTTTTTCCAGAGCTGTGAGTGTTGGCCTTTCATCAAGCAGCAGCAGGACTAGGAGCCCTGCCTTTGGCATGGATATGAGAATAAAGAATCTGCATGGATGGAACAGTGGGCTGGAGAGCAGGTGTCTCTGCTGCCTAAACTACTTACCCTAGAATTGCTTGTAGCTCCCACCTCAAAACTGACTAAACTTCAGGTCAGTGTTGTGTTCTGGAATGGGAACAAAGTTGGAGAAAAAGGAAAAGTGTGGGAGGTTTGGCTGCTCACTCATTAACACCTTAGGTAACTGCTCTTGGAGCTGTAGGTGTCATTGGACAAAAAGCAGAGGACAAAAAGTAAACCTCTTGATTTGACAAACTTCTTGAAAAAGTGATGTTTGAATCTATTTCCTTCTTCTTTTGTCTGTTTAAGTGGTCTGGGTTTGGCCACATTTAGCTATATTCTGATTTGATGAAGGACATGCTCTTTAAAGATGGGCAGTTCTGCAACTGTATCCTGTGCTTTCATAGGAATAGTTGGGAAAGTTTTCGCTTTTATACAGTGTTTTCGATGATCCTATTGCAGTGGAACAGCGTTTAATAAATGTGTGACAGTTTACCATGGGGGTACTGCTTGCATGTAGTTTTGAAACAGCACAACAAAACCACTCTAGCAGCGCGTGATGAGAAAGTGAATTTGTTAAAGAATAACTTTTTGCTGTGAAGTCCTCAGCTTTTGGCTTCAGCTTGCTTTGGGACATAACAAAGGGCAGCATTTATTCTGCTGGATACAATAAAGGATGATGCAGCTCAAACTGCAGTGGTTCAGCCCTCAGATCTGAGCTTGAATTTCAAATACCTTTCAAACAGAAAGGCAATCCAGTTTGTACCTTTTCTCATAGACAACGTCTTTTTCTTCCCTCCTTTCTTGCCTGCTGTGTAAAGCCCATCCTGCTTCCTGTAGGATCGGTTCCACACAGGTTGCTGAAATATTGGCACCTTCGTGTCACTGTCTTTTTCCTCCTCCTTCCTGGATCAATTAAGAAACCAGTTTTTCCTCTTACTCTTCTCTACTTCTTTTGTCTATCCTCCTCTTCTTGAGAGGGAAAACTAAATGCTTGTGATGAAGTAATCCCTGTTTGTTGGCACTTGCTGCTTCAGATAATTTCTATAAAAACCAGCTCCCAGTGTTTCTGGGGTTCTGCACAAGCCACATTATCAATGGAGTAACTTTTTGATCTCTGTGAGCTTTGTGTGCACGCTCTTACCTGAGTTTTTACCAACTACTACCATTGCTTTTGTTTGTGTGGAAGTCAGTATATTTGGAAGCATGAATTCAGGAGATAAATAAAGGGGCTGATTAAAAAACATGAAATGGACAAAAATGCACAAGTTTGTGCTTGGTGAACTTGTTTGCATCATCGTGTACCCATCTGAGGAATGTGCCAGTGGCAGAATTTGGCCATTTGCATTCGGTTTTACCAAATGGGCAGTAAAAAGTGTGGGTTCTGCTCAGAAACTCATTTAATGACTTTTCAAAAATCAGACTCAAAGCATTTTTTCCTCTTTTCTGTTGAATCAGTTTCAAGCTCCTTGTCTTCCTACTTTGATGTGCTCTTTTTAACTTTAACCATGTTTCTTTTCCATTCTGGTTTGCATCTTCTCCCATTTGTCTTGAACAAAGTGCAAGTCCTAAATTACAGCAAACTTTTTTCTCCTTCCAAATAGTCCCACTAAAATAGCATGTGTTTGGGGAATTTTGAACAGCTTGTCTATGCCCCTTGCATGAAAAAGGCATACAGCAAAAATAATAGCATTATTGTTGGTATTAGAATGGATAATTAGCTTTTATATTTTTGACGCTATATTGGCTCATTCTTATCAAAAGTTTCTATTCATCTCTCCGCGTTATTACTGAGAACATCTCACCAACATGAATTTAATCGCATTATGGGTAAAGCCATTATATTAGCTCTAATCCAGGGATCCGAACAGATCTGGATTGAACTCTGCTGGGTTGGACAACACTGATCATGTTATAAAAATTAAGTATTTATTTTCCTTGCTACTGATCAGAGGAGAGTGGTTTGGGGTATGATAAAGGGATTATTACTTCTGGAGATGCCAGTGCAAGCTAAAATGGAAAAGAATCTTTGGATCTATGAAATGGGACTATAGGGCTGAATCTAATGTTCATCAACTGAGTAAGGTGGACAGAGTTCAGTCTTTCAGAGTTCAGCCCTTCACTTCATAAAACTACATCTCCACAGGGATCCTTTCATTACTATTTGCTTCAGAGAAATTAGAAATGAGTCCCTGTCACTGAAACATTTGCAGTGTTTTATTTAATGTACATCTATATGCAGTTTGAATATAGGCCTGTGCTGTATTTTCTATATATGTTTGCATATTGGTATGAGCATTTGTAAGTGTGCAAACATACACCAGCATACTTCAGTAATGTCTTTAAACTTGATCTAAGTAATATATTTCTGCAGCACAGATACAGGCACATGAATATTGTTTAATGCAGACTCAAATATTGCGGGAGCAGCCCAAAGAAAACTGAATTTAATTTTGTACTATTAAATTATTGTGTGCACACTTGATTTGGTTGACGCTTTTGGCACAAGCCCAGGTATTTCCTTCATTGCTAACATTGTAATCTGAACATCTAAAATCTCGGGCTTATATTTGTGAAAAGTTATGCTGGGCACGAGCTCGCACGTCACCGTTCAGAGCGGATTTGAGCCGTGCTGCAGCACCTTGGAAATGTGCCCCTGAAAATCTGCTTAGTTGTTACATTTTCTTACAATAAATGGTAAACTTTACTTCTACAGACATTCAGGATCCTTCTGACTATCATATATTTATGTCTTTAGTTTTCTGCTGTTTGCTTTCACTAAAGACAGAGATGTTTGCCATTTTTACACTGAACAAAAAGCATATAAAACCACTTCATTTTTTTCAAAGGGAACAAAATAACTGATTCTGACCTGTAAATGCAATAGGATGAATTTGGATGGCTTTACTTTTTCTCTCCAGGCAGGTGCAGAGCAATACCTCAAAAGAACCATTATTTTGTGCCTTTATTCCAATGTGTACATAAATGCTTGCATAACCCTTGCACAGCTGCTGTACAAACTACTCATGCCACAAGTATTAGTAATCCTAACAGGGGAGGTTGCATGGAAAATTGGGGTGTGTATGCTAAACCATATGTACCATGCCCCTGAATCATAAAACTCGTGTTGCTGGAGCAGAGAGATCTTTGGAGACTGCTGGTTTTACAGGTCTGTAGGAAGCAGGATTATATACAACAGCTGCACCCTGCAGTTTCTCTCCTGTTGAGGCTTATCTTGTGCATTTAAATAAGCAGGAAACAGAATTTGGTCCAACATTATCTTATACAGTCTCAGCTTCTACTTTTATTTATATTTCATTTCCATAGGAACAATTATTTCCACGGTTTATTTTGAATACATGTTCGAGCCACTCCAATTGGAAGTTCTGAGCTGCCAATTCCAAGCTGCATGGGGCTGCAGAGACACAATGTGCATTTTTTTGTCTCTGGTTCTGCCACTAAAATAACTTTCTTTATATCTGCGCTGATTTATAGCAGTGTTTCTGAACCAGTCTGGAGCAAGATGGAAGCTGGAGATTCATTTGGTTCTCTAAAGCCCTGGCCACAAAAATCCCTTCCCAAGGAGCGCAGAGTAGCACGGCTTGGCCCCGGATCTCCATGGCTGGAACGTTCCCGGTCCGGCCGGGGGACGAGGTTTGCCACATTACAAGTGGCTGCGTGAAGCAACCCCCCAGAACTTTAGCAGCAGAAAATCATTAATCGGAGGACTTTACAATAACCCGAGGGGTGTGTTTGCTGTGCTGGTGTGGGTGGGTGCAGCACCGTGCGGCTGGATGGAGCCGTGTGTCTTTACACCCACCCAGGAGCCTCCCCGGAATCTCCTGGCTGAGCGTGGAGTGCTTGGTGTCACTGCTGCCCCTTTTGTGGAGGATACTTTAGTTGAAAGTGCAGCGCTCCAAGAGTTTATCTTTTCTGAGACTGGGACTTCTAAGTTTTCAGTCAGAAAAAACGTGCTTCCTAAATGGTGCTCAGCGTGCACTGAGTTTGCTTTGTCAAGTGCATCTTTTCAGCATTCATCCAAAGCCCTTTCTGCAGTTGTCTGAGCCCCATAGGCGAATATATACTGTTAGACTATTAAGATAATTTTTCAGTTAAGACATCGTCAAACTGCAAGCGGGACAATAGAAACAAAACCCCTTTTGTTCTGACTAAACTGTTCCTAATGACCCCCTCTATAAACAGTGGCACCAGCGGAGGTCTCAACAAGGCTCTTCATTGAGCCCCCTTTGAAAAGGACAAGCAGAGCAGAACATGGGGCAGAAACTCTCAGAGTTACTGCACTTTACTCCGCTTTGGTGGTCTGACCGCAAGAGAGAATCTGTTGTTTTTGTTGTTCGAGGCACCCAAAAAGCACAATTTAAAAGCATGGACTTCCACAGTTAGCATCCTATAAAGAGTACTAAATATTTGGATTGTCGGGAAAAGAGCAGAAGGAAGCAGTTTGTATGTTTGTTTGTTTGTTTGTTTGTTTAAATCAAGGAGCTATAAAATAGATTCTTTAGAGTTCCATATAAAAGCTAAATTTTATTTTTAGATTAGCTGTTATCTGTTACGATCATAAAAATAAAAACATAAAGTCCAGAGAAGTTAAGATTTTTACATTCCAGGAAGATCCTCACTTTTGTTTTGGAGGTAAAAATCATCTCTGTGAATACCGTGTTTTTCATGAGCAGGGAAAAGGTCTCAGTTGTTTAATGTCAGAGAAATTGAAGATATAATGACAAACTGAAACCACTAAGGACCAAATTCCTGTTCTTCCAGCTCAGTAACTGCAGGATATGTGCAGCGTAGGCAGCGTGTCCTCACGCAGTTGGGGACTATGGAGATCTTGAATCACTTCCTGATTATTCCTGCCTCTATTTCCATGTCCTGTATACATAAGAAGAATAGCACAGGAGACCTTCCACTTCAACACAAACCTCTTTACAGAGCATCTCACTGTCTGTAATTGGGAAATGATGACAAGTCAGGCAGCAAAAGTCCATAATTTGGATGATTTGAGAATTACACTGGCTACATTTGCAAATAGAAATGCCAGATTCTTTTGAAAAAAGTTGGAGCTGGTGTTCTATTATTGGATTTATTAAGAGTATTTCTAACTTAAAACGTGGGCTACTGCTTCATTTGGAAACAGAAAAGCAGACATTGTGGAAGGAGAGAACATTCCTTAAGACAGGAACTACATATTGAGTAAAGGTTAAATCATGGAGAAAAGTAACAATATTCGGAACACCTTCCATGATTTGCTGGGGTCTGAGGGCACTCTGCCATTTCTGGGAAATGTTCAGCAGTTCACAACTTTAAGGTTTTGGTTTTTTGGTTAGGGACAGGGACAACACTCTTCCTTTGTAAAAGAGCGGGATGGAAGGTTTCAATGCTCTCGGAAAAAGGAAGGATTTGGGTAAGTCCCAGGATGAAGGTCCAGCGCCCTGTGACAGGATACTGAGAGAAAGAGAAATGTCAAAGAAATCTTTAAGAGATTTTCAGCAGAAACAAAAGAATCTTTGTGAAGGATACTCTTAGCAAGTCTGATGGAAGGAATGGGGACGCAAAGTGAATTGAGAGGATTTGCAAGTTGTTTCTAAGCCTTGAGGCAAGAACAAAAAGCTGAGCGTTTACTGTTTACTATATTTGGTATGTATGGAAGAGCAGTTTGGCCATCAAGGGAGCTCATAAACTGCAGAGCCTCACTCTCCTCTTTAGAGAAAATGCTCCTGTTAAAGGACAGTTGTGAGAAAGAGCAGCTGAGATTTGGCCCGGCCATTTGTGAAAATGACTGTTTTCACAGCAGCATTGCCGAGGTCCATGAGCACATGCCCGTGTTTCCATGAATCTGATTTTAATTTTCTTATTTGTGTGCATGTAGGCATCATACAGAGTGTGGTAGCTCAAGTTTTCAGGATTAAATATGGTAACTGTATAATGTGGTAGCATGAAGCTACAGTGTTCATTTTGTCACAGCTTTCCCCAAAAATAAACACTTGGAGATTGTTTTTACTGAAAATTTCTAGAAACAAAATATTGATTGTATCCAACTAAATCTGCTGTCTCAGAGACTTTCTGCTTGAGAAGTCCGGGGGGATAGACAGAAAAAAAAGTTTTCTGAATATATCTAAATATGTTTATGGGAATTAATTAATCAGAAAGAAAAATTTAAAATGGATTTCTAACTGTGTTTAATGCCGTGTAAAGCAGATTTTATTTAATGTTTTGCCTAAACACTCTCATGTTTAGGGGCTGTATTAGAGATGTGATAACTTTTAAACATGAAAAACAAGCGTGTCAAATGATATTTTTCTTCAGTTTTCATACGAGTGCATTAGGATAAAGATGAGGAAAAAGTAACAACATGAACTTTATATTAACAGTGACTGTTGTAAAATTGCTCTCTCTTGAAAATGATGGATCTGGTTACTCATGTAACTCCCGAGCCAAAGTATTCTTCTTACTCTCTTCCAAACAATGTTGTGATTCACTTAGTTTTTAATAATGTTAATAGGTTTTTTTATCCCAGTGTGAATAAAAGCTTATTGCAAGTTTTCAACCTGTACTAAGAGCAGTAGGACACAGGTACGTTGGTATAGAGCAGTGATCTTTAACTTTCTAATTTGCAGACATTGGGGGCAGCCAATTCTTTATGTCATGCCAAAGCAATGAGTCTTATTTACCTTTTTGGATCCCTGTAAAAGCAGCTCATGAGCCCCAGAGGCTTGTGAAGTAATTTTAAAAACCAGTGATATAGGACAATACAGAATGCACAAATCAAATTCATTTTCCCTATGCAAGAGCTAAGTGTCTCTCACTCTTCGAAAGGCCAACAACTTGGACCAAGTTAGAAGAGAAGAAATGAATTGAAGAGTTAAGGGTGGTGCACTGAGAATTAGAGTGGTCCAGAAACAGGAAAAAAAATCCAGCGCATAAAAAAATTAACGGTTTTGACATTTGTTTTAGATTTGTCACAGAATGATTTAAAAAACAAAACATGAATAGAAAGAATGAGACATCCCAGAATAGCCAACATCCAGTGGCTAGGGTATTTACTTGGGCCCTATCCAAGGAGTGCTTTATGGGATTTGGAGCAGACATTTGACATAATGTTTTCAACATTATTTTTGTCAGGCTGAAATCTGGGCTCTGTAGTGGGTTGAAAAAGAGCTTGCTTGGAGTCCTGTGCTTCGTAGGTGAGACTTAGTCACCAGCTGTTTCGTCAGTCAGCTTCTCTTTGGCCCGGGGAATTTTATTTTTATTTTTTTAAACGAAATAAAGTGGCTGCATGGAGAATAGACAGTTATTCTGTTGTGTTTGATAGGGTGCTAGCATATATTTGGGTATTCTTCTGACTTTGTGAGTCAATAAAGTACCACCCATATTTCAACCCCGTTCTCATTCAGAACAGATTTTTCTCATGGAAATATCTGAACCTACCTAACTGCATTTCCATGGAAATCAGCATATTACTTTTTTAAAAATTGTTTTTGGCAAGTTAGCATTTTCTGATGGAAAAGAACACTTTGTCCAAAAATTCTCAGCCAGCTTTTCTGACATGAGACCTACCTCTGTATTGTACAAATGTGCGGTGTTTACCTTCAGTGTTTTTGTAGGTTTAAGAAGAGATCACAACTGAAGTGTGGTCGAGGGCGATGAAATCTGGTGGGTAAATTTATGGGAACTTTGCAAGGAATATCTAGAGTAAAATAGAAAAAGATGTTGACGACTGTCTCTCAGCTAATACTGAATTAGGCTAAATTCATTACGTAGGGGGAAAAAAAAGAACATTTATTGGGTTGAAATTTCAACCCTTCTCCTTTGCTTTGCAAACATGGGTCTCTCAATCCAATCCTTTCTTCCTTGTTCCCACTCTGAATCTCGTCAGACGCCACTGGACACACATGTTGAGCTTCTCTTTCTGGTTTAGCCTGTGCTCCTGCCAACCTCCCACAGTTTCGTATTCCTTCCTGCCTTCATCTGTCTTACACCCAGGCCTGATCCTGCCACAAAGGCACTTCCCCAGCGCTGGGCACCCTTGGGCATTACTGAGCGAGAACTGAGACTTGCGAGTGTCCCAGGGGACACCCAAAGGCAGTTTGTGGAGGTGGAGAGAATGTGTCTCGACAGCACACATCTCCACGCCTCAGCACTCTCGATTCGTTAATCAGCATTACAGATGTTTGCTATGTCTGGGACTGGTTTTTGGAAAGCTGATTACTGGGTTAATGGCCCTTCTTGGAAACAGTTATCCCATTTCTGCAGGTGAGGCTGGTGCAGAACAGCTTTGTAGTAAAGCGTTGTCACAGATCATGAATGCAGTCAGTGCCTTGTTTCCTAGAAGAATAAAGTGGAAATAGATTTGACACCAGACATTAAATGTTGCTTGCCCAATTCCCCAAGCAGTTAGAAGATATTGAACAGTACTGGGGGGAGCTCTATTTGGGGTAGCTGTGTTTGATGTCATGTGTCCCTCAGATCCATTGCCTTGTGCAGATTCAGTATCTGTAATGTTTCACTTTTAACATTAATTTCTGGACAACTGAAGTATCTAGAAGTGAAAATGAATGCCATGCAGGGACAGCAAAGCTATCTAAGTCATCTCCAGCTCAGGATTTGGTGTGGCTGTGCTAATTCACCCACTGAGAAATAAAACAGGGTAATCACCTACTGAGAAGCAGAATTTATTAGCTCTGGTGCAAGTGTCATTTTGTGCTCCTAAAACCTGGTCCAGCTTGTTTTTGAGACCATGCAGGTAGTCTGGAGAGGTGGTGCACACACTATAAACAAGATTCTACTGAGTTCTGGTCAGTGGAGATCCTATCACACCTCTTAGTCTGGTTCCCAAGGGAAACCACTTACACAATCTTATTTGTCTCACCCAGTTTCCAAGATGCTGACACATTTGTCACAGGTTATGTAGATCATTTGGAGACACTTACCAGTTGTCCTTACCAGTTTTGCAAGAATTAGCACCTAAGTAGAGGAAGAAATCCTTATTGAGGAAGAACGGAGAGTTCAGCAATTGTTCATTGTGTTTGACAGCAGCGAGACACTCGACTGATTTACACATTGCTCTGATATTCCTTGCTGAAAACCCTGCTTCATTCAGCTGCCAAATCAATAAAAAAGTCAAGGAATGGCTAGGAGAAGGATGCCAAGGCATGCTACCGTACTCCCCAGGGAATAAGGGAGACAGCATGTTCTTGCAGGGGGGAGATGAGAGCTTGAAGGGATGACGGAGGCTTGAGGCAGTGCAGTGGGATATGGTGGAGGACAACTGGGGTTATTACAAGAGGGAGGTGTAAGAGCTGCAACATAAATCCATAAAGAATCAAGCTTCATTAGTCCAACTTTCAGGGAATAATTTGTTAGGAAAACACTGAAGACTTTATTTTGCTATTTTGGATACATTTACCCACTGATTTAACCCTCCTACAATTCCTGTAGCAGCTGGGGCTGGTGCACCGCCTCGCTGTTACACAGCAGGCATCTGCTGTTATTTGACCTGAAAAGATCATTATAGTGGCTTTATTTGGTGTGCATTTAATAAAGCTGTGGCTGTTGTGACTATAACTCACGACTCCCATGTCATTCCGCAGTGGTGTAACCAGCGAGTCAGCATTCCAGGCCCATCAGTTCAAAGGGAAGTGTGAGGGACGCCAATGTGTGCCAAAGCATTGGGACTTTTATTGCTCCTCTCCTCCCGCACGGCGCTGTTAGGAAGATACATTCTCGAGGAATTGAGAAGTACAAAGCATCCTTAGACCTTGTAGTGCAAAATGTAAAAAGTGATGTTATCTGCAGAAAGTGGACTGTAGATTCTATCAGCGCACATTTAGCATAAAGCATTTCCTATGGTAATGCCTCTCACTTTCCCAGACTTTTAAAGGCTCCGAGTGGCACACAGGCTGCAGACCTCTTTGTAATGTTAATGAATCATCTTAATGGACTGTTTTAGCAGAAACATTCATCACCTTTTGTCCCACGATGATTTTTTTTTTGTTATACTTAAATGGTTAAGTAGGCAATAAATGCCTATCAGACCAAACACTATGCACTAGTAATCCACCTCACTATAAATCACCAGTGGATTATTATTGTCCTGTTTAATTAACACTCTTAAGGGATTCTATCGTTGGATAGACTTTCACCTTGCACTAAGCAGGCATTAACATTTGAAATAAGAAGTGTGTTTATGACAAAAGCGTTAATCAGCATGACCTGGAACTGGTAGTGTTGGGTTGGATGAAATATGTGCCCGTGTCCATGGGTGAGGGTTCCTTACACCAGTTTTCAATGCAAGCCATAGTCAAACCTCTGCAATACTTACTTAATTCATTGCAAATGACAGTTCCAGATTAACTTCTTATTAGGTCTAAAAGATACTTGGATATATTTGGCTGAAAATAGCAGGTTTGAATATTTAAATTCCAGTAGTTAAGAAGGGGATGTTTTTGTGAGCGTAACATGGGTTTGTTTTAGAGGAGTGGATCAAACCCTTTTCTTTTTCTTCAACAAAAACTGAGAGGGGAATTCTGATCCTGTTGCTCCCTGTGAACTCTTTTCAGACTTCACAGCCAGAAGGGATAAGTCAAGCAGCCAGACTTCCTGGGAAGGGCAGGGGGGGCCGTAGGCTTGGATACTCTTTGCAGAACAATCCCCGCAGCTCGTTTGCAAACGAAATTCCCACACTGGGACACAAGCTCGATACAGAGTGACTCTCAACATACAAACATTTTTGTACCTAATATAGCTTAGTGCAGGTTTTCTCCTCTTGGCAAAATATAAAGATGGCAGCTTGTGGGTTTTTTTTACTCATGTAACACAATTTAATGCATTTACTAGTAATTTCCTCATCTTTTGTCAGGAGAGGAAGACATTTGAAAAAGGCTCTTGTTAAGGCAGTGTTTCCCATCCATGAAATTTTATCCTGCTCTCTTTGATTTCGTTACATTCGTAATACCAGTAGTGCACTCACCAACTGCTCCTTCTATGGATTCCAGCACTGACAGCAGCCATGTGAGATAACCCACTGCTGAATTTCATTTTACTAACAGAGGACTGCCATCTTCAGAGATTTTCTGGGGTCTTTAGAATCAAAAGTAGTAGCATAGCTCAAGAGACCCTGCTTCTTGTCTGCACACAGATCTGGTATGCACATCCCTTTCCTCTTGGCATTTTCATTAAATTATTTCCCAGTATGGACTCCTGCAAATTAAAGAACAAATAAAACTGCTAAGTGGAACACAAGCACACTAAATCTTTTTAATTAAGAGATTAAATCTCTTAGTATAAATTCATTTCCTGAAACAAAACTCCAATTATGTAAGATTAATTCTTTCCTCTGAGATTGCATGGATTTATTGACTAACAAAATCTTCTATTGCGTAAATGGAAATGTGCTGTTTAACGCAGCCTGCTGATCAGAGGCAAAGCCATAGCATTAGCGTTTTCACTGGGCATTTTTGTTTCAGTTTCACACTAACCTGCCAGGTTTCTTTCTATTTGAAACAGAAAAGGGGTGAAGTGGTTCACAACTGAACATGTGGCAAATAGCGCAGAACACTAAAGGAGTTTAAACAAGATGAGAAATTAAACTAAGCTCCTTAGAGCCTGTTGTTACTGCAGGAGGAACTGTAATGACAGAAATAAGAGTATCCTGCGTGCTGGATACTCTGGATGTTGTGAGGAGGTGTGTGTCATTGATCACACAATAGTTTTTTCAAATCATTTAACAGAGATGCACAAACCCCACACAGTTTCAAGTGCAGGCACATCCTGAGCAGAATCTCCTTCATTCCCTCTAGACACACCCAGCTCATTAAATCCATCACTGCCTTGCAGTAAGCCCCAGGGTTCAATCTTTTCTAGAGCACTGTTACTATCCAACCTTTTAGCTCATAGAGTGGGCAGCCAAGATTTCATGTCTATGCATATAGTAGGACTCATAGCCAATATTTCCTACAGTTTCCTCCTCTCCATCCCAATCTGGATATATAATGGTTTGGTTTTGTTGTTGGGGGTTTTTTTGAGGGGAGTTTTTTTGGGGAGTTGTCTTTTGTTGGGCTTTTGTTGGTTTTTTTTTTTTGATAGGTAAAATGCCAATGTTTCTTTCAGACTACTTTCTAATATCCTAATGCAAAAACCTGTATGATGGTGGCAAGTTAAAACGTAATAAAATCAGGAATCTGTGCTCCAGGTAGGTAGCTGGCCATGAGAAACTGCAGCAGGGATGGATATTGAATGACTTCAATAGTCCAGCCAGGTTTTATCAGAACAGGTCATCAACCTGCAGGCTGGCCAAACCTGTTCCACAGCTTCCCCATTGATTAAATATCTGGAAGCATTTACACATATATCAAATTCTCCATAATCTATTTTATCTCAATGACACCCAAGTTCTTTTTCAAGCTAGGGCAAAAATGTTCCCTCCAGTGGTGAGAAAATATGATATATCGCCTTAATGTATTTCAGTACACTGAATTTCCTTGAAGCCAGACTATGATCTCAGGTTCTCATGGGCTGAAATATTAGTGGGACTGCAGGGAGTATAAAGGAGGTAAAACCTGCCTGTGTACACCCAGATGTTGGGGAATTTTAAGCTGGATTTTTAAATTTGATTGCAGACCCGACATATAGGGAGGAAAGAAAGGAATACGGGGAGTGTGTAGCTTCCAGCCAAGTTCTGATGGCCAAAATTCCTTATGACTCTCAATACCTGTATCATCAAAACAAGACAGAGGGTCTTGCCTGGAGTTGTCACCTGTTTCTGTATTTGGGGATTCCCCCCCTCCTTCCTCTGTCTTTGGTCCCAGCCTATTTTCCTGCTCTTACTCTCTGCCCCAGGTATCAAACATCCTGAGCACTGCATTCCCTCCATGTTGGTTCAGGCTCCTAAGTGGTTCTGTCTTTTTCCCCGTTTTCACCCTCTTTTCTTCAATTTTTTTTTCCTTCCTTCCCTAGTCCATGTCAATAGGAGTCAGGGGAAGTAGTGTGGGGATATATTAAAAATCTGAGAAAAAGCCCCAAAACCTCAACCTAGTGGCATGGAAAAGGTGGGAAAAGGCTGATTGTTCACTGCCTTGCTCAACATCACAAGTAAGGAGCACAATAACTAACTAGGAGGTGGCAGGTTCAAGAAGACACATCTTTGAGCGTGTAGTCAATCTGTGGAACTCCCTGACACAGGACAAGTTCTATGTTAAAAATGTGCATGAAGTCCATTGAAAAAAAAATGGCTGAATACAAAGACACTACCAGAAGTCCTTGAACACAAAGTCCCATCACTTATTCCAGAAGTCTTTGAGTCATAAACATGCTGGGAATGCATCACTAGACACTTTTTTTACACTCTTCTCATGATGTTCAGTGTTTGTTGCTGTCAGAAGCAGAATATTAGTCTAGGTGGACTTTGGATTCACAAGCATAAGAGATCTTATGGTTTTTATTAAGAATAGAAGGCAGGATGCAATTTATCCCTTAGTTGTCAAACAGGACTACAAAGTGTTGTGGTGTTTTCTCTCCTCTTACTTTTTCATCTCTTAATCCAATCCAGGGAAGCGTGGTAGATGTTTCTTATGTTTTGTTGCCAACTGCTCTAAAAAGTTCATACAAAAGCTTCTCTCATCAAGAAAATTTATGTGAGGACTCATGAGTCCTTGCAGCAGTATGTTGAAGCACAGAGACATTATTAAATCAGATCCAAACTGATGGACTCAGTACAACAAGAGTGAACTCCCCGGAATGGCTTTCAAAAAAGAAAGTTTCAAACGTTAATTGACGTGATAAAGCATAAATTAAAATTTATATACCTCCAGGCATTATCTTTACCATTGCAAATTTTCTGTAGAGACAGCAATCAAATGGTCAGAAAGCCTTAATTTGCCTGTAGGCAAATCCATGCTTTGGGTTTTAACATTGTAGAGGTTATTAGGTCATCCATGTTGTAAACATTTTGTGTTTCTTGAATAGAGAGTCTGTATTGAAAATATTAACCACTGGTCTGTGGAAACTGAAAAGTTGCAAAGGAAAGGAAACCAATTTTCTCAGTGGGGACTGAAGAGCTGAAAGGTTGGAACTGTGTTTGGGATGCACTAAAATTGGTGTAAGCCATCTGAAAAGTGCTAGTGGATTTAAAATCCTAAGGGAAAGGTGAAAACTTTTTGGTGTCACAAAGTACCTTAATAGAATATCTGCAGTTTGAGTGACCAAAATTAACCCCTTTACTCTCTCACCAATGTTCCTATGTGGTGTTCTAAACTGATGCTTAGATAAATATCACAGCTGATGTAACAAATACCTGAAAGTGCATGTAATAAATACAAGAAAAAACCTGTCTTGATTATTCAAGTAACTGCTGCTAGTTAATTAGCATGTTCATGGTGTTTGGGCCAATGGAGTTTTGCAGTTTCCTTTCAATAGATTTTCTTTTCAACTTCTTATTTTCTTATCCCATTGGACACAGTGATGCAATGGTGCACAAACAATTCAATGAATTCATTATGAATAACTAATTTTTGATTCAGAGGTGACAGACAGTATTGCATGGCAAATGAAGCACTATTGGGGTTTGCCCGTATAAAAATGATTAATTCCTCACCAAAAAATGGTATTCTGTCAACTAGTAACTGCATAAAAAGAATTTTAGACAAAACCAGGTAACATATGTATGTAACTTGCCTGTTTGATTAAATGTGTGTCATTTGTGTAATATTGAAGGTAGGAGATATTTGAAACAGTAGGAGACCAGAGGCTGGCATTTTATATTTTCTATTAAGTTTTTCAACTGTACTCATACTTGGGTGTTGTTTTGGTTGTTGTTGGGGATTTTTTGGTCTTGTTTTTCAAAGAATGCCTGAAAAATGAGTAACATTTTTTCCTGACTTTAACTGAACCTCCCACGCTGTGATTTATGGCCATTGCTCCTTGTTCTGTGTTATGACAGTACCTACCCACAACTTGGCTGTCATCTCTGTAACTGCTGTTCAGGCAGAGACCAGTCCCCGGCCTATTTTTGCCAGGACAAGTAAACCCAGCACCTCCAGTCTCTCCATTTAGGTTCTGTGCTCTTGACCCAGAGTATCTCAGTACCCTTCTGCTGAACCTCCTGTCGATTCTCCACACTGCCTTGGAATTGGGGGAGCCAAAACTGGGCACAGCATCACCAGCCCCATCTATTTGAGTTTGTCCAACCTCACTGCAAAGTCCCTGCATTGCTCCATCACTGCCCCTTTCCTTGCCAAACTGTGCTGCTACACAGAAATGCCTGGGAGCATGTTGTGCCTGGGTTTGGGAACTTCAGCCTTTTTCTCAGTGTAATTTTTAGGTCACCTTTCCCGACTATTTGCAAAGCCATATTTTGCTGTTTTACTTGGCTTTAGAGACATTGACTTCTGTGCAGGACACAGCAGAGACAGAAACTCCATCCCTCTGTTACCACACAGATAGAGGCTTGACTAGAAAAAAGGAGAGTATGACTGGTTTTTCTATGGATGAATAACTTCTGTGCCCTGGGGACTGTAAATAGCTGGTATAAATCAATGCAAATTGGCTATTACTAATCTTGCCAGTAATGAAGTGAGAATGAATGGAGTACAAAGATGAACTTTACATATCGTTAGCACCCATCTGCCTCACTGCATTTATAGGCAAGGCACTACCTAGGAGGTCAGTTGGCAAAACTTACAGGTTTTTCTTTTGAAAATTATGATTTAAAAAAAGGCATTTGTGCTGCACAGAAATGTCTCTCAAATATCAAGACCATTTGGGGATTTTACAATTATGAAAACTTGAAAACAATTGTTTCATAGTTTCTCAAATACTCAGCAGCAAATATTTTTATTACAGTGTTTTAGCATAACAGTATATCACTTCATATGTTTATTACAAGTGTCTCATATAAAATACTGAAGTGTATCATTTCAGAGTAAAAGTTTGCTTTCAGTTTAGCTCTCCAACAGAAGACTGAAGGATCTGTTACACAGAAAAAAATAAAGACTATTATTGTTGCCCCATAATAGCAGAAAATTAGCATGAATGAGGATGATGACTGTATATTCTGCAAAACTGTTTCTCATAAAGCAGACACTACAGAATTTATGAAATTAGTAGCTTTCCATTAGGATTGGAAATTGGTTTGAATCTCTATAAATATTGGCTTTTGCATCATGTAAATGATTGATTCTTTTATTTATTTATTCTACATGATCAGTGACTAAATCCCCCCGATAGCAGCACAGTGACCTCTTTGGTTTGTGTTGTGCTGTTTTTCTCTCTGTACATGGACAATGAGTTCAATATGAAAGTGAAACAAGTACCTGAGAGATGCTCACCACTGAAATGAAGAGATGAGAGCAGAGTGTTACAAAAACTTCTGGTCAGTCATCTTTCTGAAGTCTCTGGATTTGAAGGCTGTGGCCTAGTTTTTCAAAATACATTCCAAAAATGAAGATTTTGATGTAGTGGCCATCACAATATGGCTGAAATATCTAGGAAATCAATTTACTTAAAACTTAAAGAAGTGTTTGTCTCTTGTTTGAATCATTAGGAGAGAAGAGCCAATATAGTGCAAGAGCAGCTGTTCAGCAACACCTATTATTTGCTTACATTACATGACTAATATGAGGCACCCTGTCGTTAAAATGAGAGTTAGGAATTGGCTCTCCTGATTTGCTTCTTAGCATTCCATAATTTTGCTGAGGATATGATCTCATCCAGCTCTCCACACCACCTAAGAATCTGGATTGGTTGATGAGCATGTTAATTTTCCTTCTGATGAAACATCAAACTTCACTAAAAGGCTGAAGGATAAACTTCAGTTTAATTTATAAAGAAAGCTTTCGATACTCTTTTCTTAGGACTAATGGATGGATGACAGTATCTTCAGCAATGCCGTTCCTATATTTTTTATTTCTTCTCCCCAACATGTTCGGGTCCCAATCTTGCATTCCTAGCACCCAGAACTCCTCATGAGTGGATCCAAACATGGAAACATTCAGTGCAATCCATGAGAGACCCTGTAACACTACAGAGTAGAGGACATGCAGAAAAATGTTGAAATAATTAATTAACACTACATCAGATTTTCAGAAAGGAATTCTCTCTGCTAACGAGTGCTAGACCCACTTGTCATTCACCTGTTCCTAAGGCACAAACAGGAATTCTTCACCTAGCAAAGGTACTGATGGCAGTAAAGGGCTATTTCTTGTTCATTTATTCTTTATTAAAATGAATGTGCTAACACCAAAAAAGCCTGGCTTTTGCAGAGGCATAGGAGGGTTGTATGTTTCTTTCTAACAATGTGTGTGATGTTATCAGCAAGTTGATGACTGAGATGTGAGATCCAACAATCAGAAGCTACAGCAAGTAATTTTGTTAATATTTTTACACTGACTTAATTAAATATGAGGGGGTTTTTAATGATTTAGTTAAGCTGATGCAACATCCTGTAATGGACATAGCCTTGCAGATGTAGAGATGTTCTTAGTATGTAAGTAATCACAGCAAATTATAATAATATATCTTATATTAGTAAATTAAATAAAGGATCTTAATCAATTGCATCATGATCTGATTCAAAGTTCCCTTTCTACTTTACCATTTTGCCATATGTTATATATCAGACAAAAAGTATTTTTCTGTAAAAAGTAAACCAAGCTTACTACAGCTACGCATGGACACTGTGCATTTCTCTGTGTGGGAAAAGTGACCACAATAGCTATTTCTGAATAAACTACCCATAATAGCTCCCTGTGTGGATATTCTAGTCTGGAAAAGTCATGGGTCAAATAAGTCATTGCAGAATAGCTGATCCTGCAATAGCAATTCCAGTCCACTTTCCAGTGCAGAAAAGTCCTTAGTCAACAGCTCCAAACTCCTGTTTCTGCCAGAAGATTTTTTCTCTTTAGAGAATAATATAAATTTATTCTATTCAATTCTTTAAGGCCCAAATTCTGCACTGAACTGCCTTTGGGAACAATCCATGAGATCAGTCAGGGAGAACTTTGTATTACAGGAATTTGCATTTATGTGCACAGACTGCACAGTTTTATTAAACAGCCGTTTCATTAACACCTTCGTGTAGCTGTGAGCCGTACACACCTTTGGCTGTGGGACATCTGGGTGATTCTTCTGGCCCAGTACCTTCCAGATCCCTGAACCAGCAGACAGAAAGTTGCCTGGAAGAAGATCCATCCAGCCAAACCCAAAGTGTTTGGTAGCTGTCGTGACCAGCAGTTGTGGGACAAGGCAGAACAGAGCAAAACGTCACCCCTTCCAAGCACAGGTCACAGCAGTGACATCCAGCTGGCACATTTGAGTTTGCTCTGAGTACAGAGAAACGAGTGGTCTATAAATATGCAGAAAGACTTTGAAAAATGTTTGAATGGGCTAAAAGTGTATCCTGGAAAGGCAGCACAGAGTCTTCACCGAAGGCAAATCAGCAATCTCACTGCATCCAGAACTGCTTGCACAACAGCTCAGCAAGACATGTTTTGGGCTGTATTCATGTTTGTGTTTGAATCATGGTTTTCCTCTTCTTCAGTAAAAAAAAAAAAAAAAAAGAACAAATCAAGATAAGACAGCTATGCTATTTTTTTATGTGATATACTTTTTACTGAACCTTAAGACCCTCAAAAGCAAAGGTTGCCATTTATTCAAAATGACATCACAGTGCCCTTGGCATTTTTGTGGTGTGGACCAATTAACATTAGTAGCTTAATTAAAATCACCAAATGCATTTTAAAGGATGACATAAGGTTGATTTTTATCTAGACTTCCAAAAATGAAGTAGATTGTTAATCAACTGCGCCACCCATTATTTTTATGCCCGACAGTACTCAGTGTTAGTACTCCTACATCATCCTCTGACTTCATTTTCCCCAGGCATAATTAAATAGTTAATCACAAAGGTCTAAAGTCCATCTCAAGTTTTACCTGTTGGCATAAATCTGGGGTCGTGACACCACTGGTGTAGCATTCACATAAAAGCAAGAACAGATTTAGGTTGCAGTAGATTTAATGTACAGCAGGTGGCATTTTTGGGTTTAAAGAATAAAATAACACCCGTGTTTTCATGCTTCCTAGGATTTTGCCAACAAAAGGAAAATAGAAAATAAATAAGACATTTTACCTCTGGAAAGTCAGTAGAAATGGTGCAGCTGTTTTCAAGATTGCTATTTTCAAGCTGTCATATGAACATGGAATAGAAAACATTCTTGCTCTCCAGTTATATTTTAGCACAAATATCTTCCATTTGTTTGTTTCAACATACTTCCCCTTTAACACATTTTTAAATCAGAATTTTTCCTAATAGGATGGAGGAGTGTGTTGTCTTAGTGAGACCAGTTCAAGAGTGAGGGAGGAATAGTGGACATGATAGTACTGGGCAAGCTAAAATTAAATAAAAATTATGTGTTTGAATGTTCAGTCATAGAGTGCTGCCTGTTGGTAGCTTAATTACTGTCAATGAACATGGAATTTATGCTAAATTGGGAAAAGCATTCTTTTATTTAATTTACTTTGTGTTTCTTTTTCTCAAATACCTACATTGCTCTGCCACCAAAAATACATTACAACCCCTAAAATCATTAGAAAATGAGGATCTGAAAATTGACAGAATTTAGATGAAAGTTACTTTTCCTTTTAACAGTGGCCTGTAGAGTTTATTTCTGGCTGAAAGATAAAACACCAAAAGAAGGGATGGTAACAAAACCCCACTTCCTCTTAGAGTGATTTGACTCACCACAGAGTGAATATTTTGCAGGTGTTTCTCGCTCTGGAGCCAGGTAAACTGCAAACATGCCTTAGTTTGGGGTTGTTCTTTTTAACCACCCATGTTATTTGGAAGGAGATGTCCCACTTGCAGCTTAGCAGTGAATGACTTTTCATCTCCTGTTTCTCTGGGCTGTGCTCATTAGAAAAAGATCAATAACTTTTCATGTATCTGGCAGGTGATGGATCTGCCTCCTGTTTCATCATTCATTAAATTTAACAGTTTCTAAGTGGTAACATTTTCTCTGGCATCTGTGGTGCCATCTACTGCACAGCTTGGTAGAGGCAGGACGAGAGCACTGCATCATTTCTCTGCTGCTTTCATGTCCTTCTCCCATCCTAACATTTAATAAAGGCTCCTTATTTGCTTTCCTAGTAATTTTCCTTCTTTTATATAAATGTATATAAATAAATATTAAGGTATGTATTTGTGTATTTATACATATTTATTTATAAATGTATACATACATAATTCTATAAATTTATTTTTATATATAGTCAATACTTGGAATTTAATTTTGGTGTGTTGTTTGGCAAGCAGATTTTAAAAAGAGAAAATAAATTAAAAGGAATTTAGGAAAATAGTCTGCTAGTTCATTTATTAATTATAGTTCTTTTACTCACCATATTCTGAATATGAATTTTTCTGGTTAGATATATATATATAGACATATATGTGTGCAGTGTTAAGTTTGAAGCATGAAAATTTTTGTTATTGTTACTTGTTTTGTTAACTGAGGTATCAGCACTGAGTATTTTAGTTGTGTTTTTTTTAATAGTTGCTATTTGATGCTGTGAAGAAGTAGTAAGTCATTAAATTGGCTTCTCATAAGTTCATGTGTTTAGCTTTGTTTGCCATCTGTTGCTGGGGGCATGGTATAATTTTGACAGTTCCATATCAAACAAAAATCTGTTGATTTTGATGTTGAGTTGTTGGAAAGAGCTACAGAGATTTTACATAAACGTTTCCGGAGTGATCTCAAGATACCTAAAGGCCAAAAACCTAAGATGAAAGATCTGAAACTTTCAATTTATTAATTCCCCTTTCTTTGGCTTGTCTCTGTTAATTGAAGCACCTTGTGCTCATATCATCATAGCCTGAGGTTTTTCTTGAATAAATCAATGCATGACTTTTTTAATTACCTACCCGGGCTGGATTTTGATGGCTCACTCATACGAGTCCAAGAGAAGAAAGGTTCAGTGGCAGTATCTAATGGAGCGGCCGGAGAAACCAGCTGCCTCCAACATTTTAAAAACTACATCACCTAACTTGCTAACAAGTCTAAGCATTGCAATGTTTGAAATGCTGTTGGCTGTGAGCTGGCTTGAGCACAGCTTCCAGTATTGCTGACTGCTGTGCATAAAAGATGATATTATCAACAGTAAGCTTTGAACATTCTTCTCTAGAAAGGACAAGCCTTGGTATTTATGTCCTAATTAACTTCTAACACTCCAAGAGCGACCTCCATGAGGAGTCATTTATGACGACATAGTTAGGAGTTGAAAATACACCTTGGCTCATCATAACTGCAAAGGTCGGAGCAGTTTAAGTTTGCAAAATTTGGGGGTTTTCACCACGGAGCTGATGGTGCAGGAGCCCTGATCTCTGCACACAAAAACCTGCAGCACCAGAGTGTGATGGGGAGAACCAGAGGCTACTAGGAGGCTGCTCCTCTGGCCTGCACCTGGATTCCCAGGAGCACTGCACTTTCTCCTTGCAATCACAATGAATTTAAACTTTCTGAAGTGAAAAATAGACTTTTTTGTAGGAAAAGCTGAATACCTGTAGACAAAATGCACCAAAATGCTCATCGCTTGTGGGGTTTCTTCCCCAATTTGCCATCTGTCTCTGGCTGTGTCACTCTTTTTGAAGCACTGCCCTTTGGCCAGGGATGCCACGTGAATAATAACAATCCCAGTTCAGCCATAAGCCTTACAAAACTTAGCATTTTTTTCTTAAATTTCAGCTTCTCTGGAAACCAGTGATTCATGGCTCCTAGGATTGGGGCTTTATTGTTTGTTCAGAGCACAAGACTTCACAGCATATTGGGAAAGATTTGAAAACATATTGCAAAAGTGCCGTAAACTTTTGGAATGCTGAAGGCAAATGATAAAAATAGTTTTAAATCTTTAATGTCGATAGAAGTTGAGTTCCATTTCGGGGAAGGAGGAGGATTTTTCGGCAGCTGGAGTTACACTGGAGTTTTGTCTCTCTCAGCTTCCCTCCAGTCAGGAACATTTGTTATTCAGGGAAGAAGAAAATGACTGCACAAGAAAAGTACTGATGAGCCATTTGGCCACTTTCTAGACAGCCTGCCTGCATTTATTCCGGAAATCTGAGTGCTGTGGACTTTGTGTTCCTGCTTGGCAGCTCCGTGGACGGGCCTGAGGGTCAGTGTCCAGCGCAGGCCATGGTCTGGTGGGACGGGGGCCTGACAGGGTGGGCAGGGCCATCACCTGTCTGTCAGCAAGAGCAGGAAACGCCATTGGTCAGTCAGAAAAAGGCGGGAAAAGCCCTCAGCGGGTCAGAAAGGGCGGGAAAAGCCCTCGGACAGTTGGGAAGAGGGGGAATAGCCCTCAGTTGGTCAGTCAGGACAGGAGAAGCCCTCGGCTGGTCAGAAACGGTGGGAAAAGCCATTGGTCTTTCTGGAAGAGAGGGAAAAACCCTCATACGTTCTGGAAGGGCGGGAAAATCCTCAGTCAGTTAGGAAGAGCGGGAAAAGCCCTCGGTCGGTCAGGAAGAGTGGGAGAATCCCTTGGTCAGTCAGGAAGAGCAGGAAAAGCCCTCCGTCGGTCTGGAAGGGTGGGAGAAGCCGTCAGCTGCTCAGTCAGGAAGAGCGGGAAAACCTTGTCTTTGGGTTCTAGAGAAAATTTCTGCCTTTTCTCTCTGACCCAGTGGATTGAGCTCAGGTCATGAGTTTTATGTCCAGCATGCAGAAGAGCCATTTCTAATTTTTGTCGTAACCCCTTTTATCTCTTTTTAAGGGGGCTTCTTCCCTTCCAGAGAAGCTGGACTGATCCGCGCCGGCCATGGAGGAGCACGGTGTGTGCTCCTCTGAAGTGCCAGCTGGGAACAAGGCCATCTCCAGGAAAACAGGTCTGTCTGGTCAGGAGAGCCACGTCCCCAGGTAAAAAATGGGAAAAGTCACACCTGGACTCTCTTTCTGTGGTAATGCTTAAGTAGGTAGGACACCATTGCGCCTAATGGGCTCATGCTAAAGAGAAAACTAATCCTCCCTTACAAAAACAAGCAGGCTCTCACACTGCAAAGAGCATCTTCATTCCCTCAGACCTCTTTAAAAAGTCTGTGACTACAGCCAGAAATATAGAAAACCATGACAAAACGAGCATACCGAATTACACCAACAAAAAGGCCTTGTCAATTTTTAAAGAGTCTTTCTGCCTACAGTATATCAGCCTCAGCAGCTAGAACAGTCTGAAAGCATCATACAGGTATTTTTAAAAGAAAAAGATATGATTATTATTATCATTATTATTTGGAGAGTTCTTGGCCTCTAGCTCATGACTTTAGCAATACACAGTTCTAAGTTTTGGAGTGTGTTAGTTTATTACATTGCAGTTTTTTACTTGTAACTGTTTCTTTTGTGCACTTATCTTGTTATCTTGCTGAGGGTGTTATAATATTAGTCTTTTATGCTATTAATATTGAAGATCTGTTCTTGTTCTATACAGAAACAAGTATCCATTCATGCTGCAGCCTGTTAGAAATGATCAGACAAACCCTGTGAGCTGTGCAGCACCTTCTTCTTCTCTGCTCAGATGTCACTGTTAACTAAACCACAGTGAATTTTAAGTAGGCATACTTGGCCAGTGTCATATGTTTGCAGATTAAAATTCAGATAATCTCTGCAAAAAGAGACAGAAAATCGGCAGGGGGTACATGGAAACTTCCTGTCCTCTTCCTCCTATTTTACATTTTACATATTACATTCCCAACTTCTGTTGGCTAGCAAATTGGGAAATTGGGATTGGATCACAAACCTGGAATTGCAAATTCTTCAACAAACCTTAAAGTACATCTGGAATATTAAGATAGTTAGAGTGGACAGAATCAAAAAAATAAGTGAAATATTTATGAGTATCAAAGCAACGACGTGGTTTAGAATTCCTGCCTATTTATCTGTTCTTTCCTCCACCTGCCCATACAGATGTTTATTGTCTTCAACACTGATTTTTGTTATGCTGGAGCTTTAAATTGCTCTTAAGAAAATTATAATCTAGTTTCAACAAAATGGGGAGAGTGTGGAAACTGACCTATAAAATGGAAAAAACATATTCAGCTGATAGAAGGGAGCTTTAATGACAGTTCATTGTTGTTTAAGGAGACTCAGCTCAGTTTAAAAAATCATTCTTGCTGATTTGGGAAAATTAGTTTTGTGTGGCATGCACTGGAAAGGACTCATCTTTTCTCTATACCTTAATTAATGATAAAATTAGGCTTTGCTGATAAAACTTTGAGCTAAAATAAGTCCTGTATGCTCTTTAATTCCTACCTATACTTATGAAATTTTATAGTATACTTGTAATTTTAAGGACAGCTGAAATGCTGGAGTCAAATTGCTTATGAAAATAAAAAGCATCTGTCATAACACCCAAACCAGTCTAGAATTTTGTTGTAAGGGATCTACTTTGTCTTTTTAGGTGAAAGATACAAATTTTATTCTTTTCACAGTGCATCTGTCGAGACTGAGCCTTCATATAATCAAAATCCTTAACAGTTTGTTCAGGGCAGCAGATCAAAAGGTTAACATGCAATGGTACAACAGGAAGTGTTTGTACTCTTGAACACTTTTTAAATTTATAGCATTTAAAAACAACTTTGCCAAAATCATGGCCAAAGCCAATATTACCTCATTTATAGTGAAACATGAATCATTAATCACAAACCAGCCAGTTGGTCTAGAAGTTCAGCTGGTGAAAAATTTGATGTTTACTGGATTGAATAGAAATATACTTTAAATTGTGTCCTTCAGTCATGCATCTGGAATGGAAAGGCAAGGGTTGTAGGGAAGCTGAACAAAACAAAATTAAAAAACAAAAGAGTTCCTCCATAGTTCTGAAACAAATGTATGCTGTAAGCAGTTTTGACTTACAGGATTTTTGTAAGAGTGAGGATTGTTGTTCAAAACTGAAAGTAGAACTAGATTTTACCACATGATCTGTATCACCAATTGTCTTTGTTTCAGTTCTGAAGTTCTTGAAGCAATAGAAAACGTTATTCAAGGTGTACTTCAAAGCTTGGCCCAAAACAAAGCACCTGTCCTCACAGTGGCTAACAGAACGGACTGGAGGAACATAGAGTAAGTAGTCCATATTTTAAAGTCCTACCTTCTAGTAATATAAATGCCATGAATTTGAATTTGATTATGTAACTTCCAGAAAAGTTAATCATACATCATCATTCTATAAGTATTAGCATCAATAAATAATTTTTTAAAGTAATGGACAAATTAAAAGTAATGGAGAAATTAAAAGTAATGTTCAGTAACGTCCCTGAACAGGCATTGTGTATTAAGTAATAGCAGACCATAGCATAAAGGGAAATGTAAAACTACTGTAGTAGGGGTTGGAAAGGAGAGGTCCTATAAACAATCCTTTTCTGGAAGCAGTAGAAATCAGAAACGATAAGTTGTGTTAGAGTGAAAAGACCTGTTTTAGGCTGAAAGAAATTACTACCAATTCTGTCCTCCAACCCTTTCTGTACTTCCCCTTTTCTTTTTTCCTGCTTTTCCTCATGGTATCTTATTTCTTAAAATGATAGTGATAAACTTATCTTTTTATTCTTCAGGGAAGATGCATCTCACCTCTCCCTATTGTGTTCTTACCTGTGTGTTGTGTTCTAAGTTCATCACCAGCAAAATAAAGCAAACCTAGTTTTCAGTATGTTATCTAAATTTCAGCTCTTATGCTGGATGACCTAGACAGGATCAGAGAAAAAGCAGTTTATACTCCTTTATAGCACACTCTGTGATTTGTAGAAGTTGCTTGTGCAACAGTATTTTTCCAAGGAGCTCATTTAAACTGAAAATCCCCAAAACTTGGAGATTAGCTGCTTTCTACAATACATAAGCAAAAGAATAAAGGAAGACACAAATCTTGTCTCTGGCTTTGTAACAGCTTTCGACATCAGTGGGTTAAATGATATTCAGATTGATAAGATTGCAGAGGTGCTTGTAAGAGGACACATTACAAACATTTAAGGTTGAGGAAGCACAGCAAACTTTCCAGGCGTAACACTTCGGTGGAACACTCATTTAATGAGAACAATAAACTTCTGCCAATCAAAAAACCTGAGGGGCCTGAAGGTAATCAGTTAACTGAAAGGCTTGTATGTTCCAGGGAATTTAATGGTTTGTGTCTTGATGGTTTGACAAAAATGTTTCACTCAGATGTCTGTAAAATTAAAATACTATAACAAAGTTTTGCAATTTTTGGCAGTCTTTGGGGAAATGGCATTCCATGCTAGAAAAACAAATGTGAGCTGTTAGTTACCATCCAAACACATAAGCAGGAAAATGTTCAAATTAAAATGACTTAAGATCACAGTATGTTAAAAATAAGACTCATCAATCACATTTAAAAAAGCAGAACCATTATTTGTGGTGGAGAAGTAAAATCTCAGATATGTGTTTCCGTTCAACAGTGACCTATATCCCACTTTAATACAGCAGTTCAAGAAGATTAAAATAAAAATAAATTATCAAGTGAAACCAAAATATACTCTGAATGGCAGAAAATACAGTGAGTGGGGCATTATTCTTTTTTAGGCAGCCTTTTCCTACCTAACCTACACAGCTGGAATGTGCTGGGCAGGAAGCAGTAGAATGAGACAATCATTTCGTGTTTAACATATTCTTTGTAAGCATTTGTAGGTGCTCAGGGAGGTATTTACCTGAGAGTGATGTCAATCAGTGGGAATGCCAAGCCTTAAGCAGTACAATCAATTTCCATTTTCTAGTTTTATCTTTCCAGGAATTAAAACAGATAAATAAATAGATATTCCCAGTGGTGGAAGGAAGATTTTATGGAAAACTGCTCTGCTGGAGTAAGCACTGTTCCAGAAGGAATTGAAGTGTTCTGTGTTTAACATGAGAGCAATCCAGCCCAGTGTTGATTACAGTTTTCCTCCTATTCGGTTACAATGTTGGGAGCAGGAAAGGGAACAGCACAAATAACTTTTAAATGTTGCAACACCAAGGCAAGAAAGTTACTTTAAAGCAGGCAGGCAGATGCTACACTGGGCTGTCCCTGCAGATTTGGCGGCGTGTGTGCTCTGCCACCCAAAGGACGCACGGAGAAAACCTTGGACAAACGAATTTGGAAACGATGGGATTTTAGGTGAAATTACAGCCATTACACCGTCAGTCCTTTCCAAAAGTACACACCAAACTCTGAAGTGAGAAAGCATGCTTTAAAGACAGGACTGCCATAGCATAAGGCACTAATATAATTTTAAGTACAATAATGAAGAGTCCTTAAGAAAATAACTTATTCTCTTGGTGAAATGTGCATCTTCGGATGTGAAATGGTGAAGCATGAAATAGTGGAGCTCATTTAGGTTAAACGACTGTTTAGAGAGCAGGATGAACCACCTTTTTTTTTTTTTCCCAAAAGTTAATAACAGAATACAATTGAGTTATTCTGATAATGCTTTAAGGGCATAAATTAGATTATATTATTGTACTCTGAAATCGTAACATTTTTTATAACATTCATTCTACATCAGGAAGTCACTTGTATCAGACTGGATTTTTATTTTAATAATAATTCAAATTTTTCTTTCTCATTTAATCCTTTGCTTTCATACTAAGTAATAACTCATGCTGATATATTAACAGTTCTAAACATGTATAAAATCTTCAGTCTTGAAGCATCTTTTTGAGAGACTCTTTCCTGCCTTTTTCCTTTGGCCACTTCAACTCCACCCAAGCTGATGGTTTCTGTGCTGAGTCTGAAAGTAGCACTGGTGTTTTTGATCATAGGAAAGGGGTTTCTGAGCCTGTTACCTTGCAGAGAACAATTTCCATGTAGTCAGAGAGTTTGCAGTTTACTGTATTTGTTTACAATGTGTCAGATTTAAAGATTCTGTAGGTCTGCAGATGATACCACGTTCTACTACAAAACAAATAAGAAGTGACTGCCCTCAATCAGCAAAAAGATTTGGTAAGTTAGAAAAATGTCCAAAGCAGAATTCCTGGGATTTTTTTTTTTTTGAGCACTGAAATTTAGAAGTGTGTGCTTGATATAACCTGATACTATGACCAGCCCTTCAGCTTTTCTCTTCTTTTCTCTATTAAATTATAGTGAGTGACAGTGAAATTAGTGGAATATTCTTAGAGTTTCTCCCTTTCCTGAATGAGTATCAACTAAAGGCATATTCTCAAGGTCTTAATGTAAAAACATCACCCTCCTTCAAAAAGCTGGCTAGGAAAGGAATCTTGGAATACAGACAATAAGCTCATTTCTTTTTCTAACTCAGCCATTTAATTTCTTGGCCTGGATATTAGAGCATACCTTCCCTCACTTACCTCCCTCATATTTTTTCTCATTATGTTAGAAATTAATCAGTCTATTGATTAGTACAATCCCTCTGTATTTTCACAGCACATTAAAATACATTTCAAAGTTTTATTTTTGGGACACAAATATGGTTTAATATAAAGACAAATGATTGTATTACCATTTCTGAAAATTGATATAATATTTTGTTAAATGAATATTTTTTCAGCTCTGATGCTGAAAATATTATCTATGATCTACAAGATGGTGCAGAGCAACACTTATGCAACGAAAAGGTAACAGACTCCGTTTCTGTAATTTTCAATAAAGCTATATTCTAAGAATGTTTTTGTGAAAAGCAGCCTAGAGGATGCAAACCAGTAGGATTCCTGTACAAAAAATGCTTTAGGTTGATCTGATTAACCATGTCCTTTATAAAATTATCATGAGCTTGCAACTGTTTCAGTATTATAATTACAAATACAATATTTTGTCTTGATAGAGATATATATTATTCAGATACTCTCCTGTTTGGTAGCCAAAGTGTTGTGGACCAAATAATCAATGATATTTCTTGCATGCTTAAGATCCCTCGGAGAAGTCTACATGTAGTAAGTGACTGCTTATAAATATTTCTGTCATTATTTCCAAATCTTATTAAACTGAATTAAACTGATTAACTGAAAGGGGAAATGTTACAAAAAGTTATCAGTAGGAATTACATAGTTAAAATAAAAAGTCTCATTGGTGTTAATGAAATCTAATTAACATTTATTGTGGCACTCAAAAGGCTTCTTTCTTCACAGAAAATTCAAAGAGTTTGGGACAAACTGCCAGCTAAAATCACAGGGGCTTTTGCTATTATCTAGTGAAGGCAGTGCTTAAACTTCAGAGTGCAAGACACCTGTTTAGCACTTTGTGCTTAAATGAATTAGTGTGAAATTGCTGACTTGGGGGTTAAATGTAAATTTAAAGTACATCAGAAATGTCAAATTTACTTGTATCTCATGCCTTGCAAGGGTTCCTTTGTATCTAAAATTATTTACTCTAAGTATACCTTTGTGTCCATGAGCACAAAACATTGTTTAGTGTTTACAAGGCTGATGGCAGTCAATCACTAATTAGCACCAGTCAGAATTCTTTTCAGGGATTTCTTCCGTTGTCTGTGCAATATAGTAACATGACAGCCTGTAACTTCCTATTCATACAACTTACTGTTTTTTCCAGCTATCTACAACTAAAGGGTTTGTGGCTGGTAATTTAAGTTACACAGAAGAAGATGGTACAAAAGTGAATTGTACCTGCAGTTCAACAGTATGTATCATAAACCACAAAGAGTAATCCATAACATCTGCCTGTGCAAGATGTCCTGCACTTTTTATAGCTCAGGTTACTGTATACATTTATTACACAAACCTCTGCTTGTGGCAAATTGAGACATTACAACCTGGGTGAAAAAAAGATGGATAGAAAATATTGCTTAACTGTGTTGTAATTCTGAAGCTCAGCTATAAACTCACCAAGGAGTAAATCCTTCAATATGGTTTTTAGCACTACCTTCTACCATGGGAGCCTTGCAGAGGAAGGTGTATATATCGTGTGTCTTAGTTCAGTGTTCTGTCAAACAAGTGCTCTTGAACCAAACAATCCTGGGCACTCTGAACATACATCATTTCTGTCACAATAGATGGAATTCTTGCAGAGTAAGAAAACAAGTCAAAAGTGGTTTAAGGAGATGAGATTCAACTGGCCTATTCCTGAAAGATTTCCTATAACTGTACACGGTGTGAAACAGAACTCAGACTTGCTGACCACTGTTACAATTTCTGGAAATTGTGTTCATTGTAAGCCTTAGTTGGTCATTTCAAAATTGAAAGATAAGCTTAGCTGCCCATTACACTTTGTTTGTAAGCAGAGCATAAAGTCCCCTGTTACTGATCTTCATAATTTTCTTTGCTGAGTTGTTCCACCCTGGCACTGGAGGTGATTTAGCAGTCAGAAATTGAACCAGACACACACCACACACTTCAGTATAGACATATTCTTTGACCAAGCTCTCCTTCCAGTTCCTGTTTTCTCATCCATATGCTTCCCAGATTAAGCCAGTCCTAATAGGAGATGTAAAGTAAACATTACCATGTCTTCAAGCTGTTGCTCCAAAATACGTATAAAATCAGGTTATAGGTCAATAAAAGAAAGGATTTAATGGTTTTCCAAAAAGAATGCTTAAATGTTTTAAGTCTGTATTAAATTTGCAGTCTTCACACCAAGCAGATTTTTTCCTGGCTGAGACAGATAAAACATTAATCAGCACATTGTTGTTATCTCCATCATGCCCATATGATGAACAATTTTCTGCAACAGTGGCAGAAACACTTTTAAAAATCATCTTGTTATGACAGGAGGACCCCTAGACCACTACACAATGGTGCATATGAATGGTACAGAGGTGAAAATGTCAGAACTGATCTTGTATATAGAAAAGGAATGGTTGTTTCAGGATGAAATTGTGTCCTTCATTACCTAATGTTGTTATTTTAAAATATATCATTTCCTCTCTTTAAAATGATTAATCTCATTTTTGTTGTTTTAGGCAGTCACTGTGCCATCTAATGTTCAAGGAATTAAAAGTATCCTTTGAGCAAGAACTCTAATAGTAGACTGAAAAAAAGAGAGTAAAAACAAGGAATATTCCAAGTTAAACAATGTTCTGGTAATTTTTGCTTTGCTTGTTGGCTCTGAAATTGAATCATGATCACTGCTTTTGGCTCCAGAACAGGTATTTTTGAGCAGTTAGTTTTAATTGATTGGTGTGATGGATCATTTTACATGCAGCTAGCCTTAACACAAAAGATTTAACCTCACGTGCCAAATTTATGTTAATTGTAGAAAAAGATGCAACTTTTCAGAGACTCCTGGATGATGACTTCTTCAATAAAGTGTCCCCATGTATCATGATTACGGTATGCATCCTGCATTTCATATCCTCTTGCTAGACCTAATTTCAGTAATACTTTAGCATTGTAGAGCTGCTCAAACTTGGGCAAAAGATCATAATAAAATTAATATGAAACATAGTTAACAATAATTTTCTAAATTTCATTATCCTTGTAGAAATATGAAATACATATTCTAAAGACTTATTTCCTCCAAACATCTCCGTAGAGCTTGGTAGCTTATCAACTTCCTGTGCTGCTGCAAAGTTGCTGCTCAGTCTCAGAAAGGCTCAGCTGTAGAGTGACCTTTTGTCTTTCAGGATCTGAGGTTTTGCAAACCCAAATGAAACAGAATTGATTGATTTTAGATTGTACTGAAAGAGCTATGGAGCCAGGAGAATTAACAGGAATGTGTAAATGAAATATGCATATGATGAGGAAAAAACATTTCCCCATACCTTGGAGAGATAAGCACCTCTACTACGCTACAGATGGTCCAGTTTTAGTCAGTCATAGCAAGAACTTCTTTTATATTGCTCCATTAGTGCCATAAATATTTGCTTGAGATAAAAAAGTGGCCTTTTTACACCAGCTTATGCAGACACCAGGGTACAGCTACACATCAACTCCCTGACCTTACAGAGTAACTCCTTGAACAGAGAAATGTCTGATACTTCTACAGTGCTCGTAATCCTGAACACCTGCCCAGCTGCTCCCAGCCTGGCCCTCCCTCCAGACAGATCCAAAATAGGAGCATAGAACTTTCCCAGCAAAACAGCTGCTGAAGAAAGGGTTCTGCTAGCATTTTGTTTATTTGCTTGCTTTTAAATGGCAAATGTAAATGCATATGTAGCCAGATGTTGATTCAGTTAATTTAAAACTGTCTGCTTTTCTTTCATTTCTTTTAGGGAAGAGGCATACCAGATCTTAATACACGACTTTTGGTCAGGAAGCTGTGGGATTCTTTTCAAATTCCTATTTTCACCCTTATGGATGCAGATCCACATGGTAAATCTGTAGAGGTTGAATGGCATAAAAGGAAAATAAAATTTTAGAATGTCTTTTCTTACTCTTACGGGAAGGTTCTGAGAGCCCAGAAATCCAGTACAATCAGAAGGTTATGTACCTACACTGATGTCACCTGAAATTAGGGAGATTACTGCAAAATGAAAAGCAGCTACTCAAAGCAACAGTACTAAGAGATATGAATTACACAGGGTAAAGAAAGACACTCAATAATAGATGTTGGACAATGTGTAAAAGAGCTGATTATCCTTGGGTTGAATTGACTAGATTCACATAGATAGTGTGAGACATATGAAGGTGACGTATTATCCTGAGATTCTGACTGTTTGGACATAATCTAAAAATATATGTAAACCATAAAGAACCTCACTAATCATAAAGCCATAACTGTTATGCCATAAAACTGAATTTTTAAACAGTCTCCTTAAATAAGCCCACTGTGCAGATAAACAGACACTTGACTTTTGCTATTCTGTAACCCAGGTGTAGAAATTATGTGCGTCTACAAATATGGATCTGTGGTGAGTAGATTTTTTCCCTTTCAAAGACATTGTTTTATAGTCCAGCCTGGAAGCTGGAATGCATGAAATGTTATATCCTTTGTCAGAACAGGTACTGCCTTCAACCGTTTGGTTTCAACACAACAACACAGTTTTTTAGGCCTGTGTATCTGCAGAAACAGCTTCTTCCTCCAACAAAAAGAAACTGGATAGTAATGACAGGTGTTTCATTTAACTGTATTTCACAGTTTTTCTCTGCTGCACAGGCAGTTTTCAGACAGTCCAAACAGAAAAGGGTTCACCATTTGACTTTGTTTCTGCCTTAGAAGAGGAATGAAGGCTGAAGGGACCTTGGGAGGAGGAGGACCTAACTTGTGAGATGGGTGATTCTCCACAAAATCATGTTATGTTGGTAAAGATTCTGTTCTGGAGTGCGAATTGGCTTAGGGATATTTGTGTTAGTGTGGAACAACACCGAAGAAGATGCAAAAGTAACAAGAAAGTATTACCAAATTACATGGTTACAGATAAGGTAAAGAAACAGAGTATGGAAGGCAGGCAGACAAAGGTGAAGGCAGAGGTCAGGAGCAGATGAGTGAACTGTTCAGTAGAGAACTGGAAAAAGAACATCCAAAGTTAAACTGAAAATCACCTAATGTTACAGCTGACCTTTCCTATTTTAGTCAATGTCTTTTGAGGCCCATCATCTCACCGTTCCATCTATAAAGTGGCTTGGTCTCCTTCCATCTGACCTTGAGAGGTGAGTTATTTCCCCAAAAGACAGGAAATGCAATCTGACTTACTGCACAAAAATCCATTGAAATCCATTATTCTTTTCATACATTATTTTGTCTTAATATATAGAAATAAGTTGGGAAAATATATTACGTGTGTGAGAAAATTTAAGAACCTGATTTTCTTTTCAGATTAAACATATGCAAAGATGCCTTGATTCCATTTACAAAGCAAGATCAAAATAAGTTAGCAAGTATTCAAAAGAGACCTTATATTGCTTGTCAGCCACTGTGGAAAAAAGAGGTATGGATAAAACTATTGTTTCCTATTTCTTACTTCCCACAGGGCAAATCCTATGCCTGAGAAGCTCTTAGAATAACAGAACCAGTGAAGTTTTGTAGTTTTACTAGGAGGCAAGATTGAGAAAACCCTTGCCCTGGGATGTCTCTCTGAACCAGTGAGCTTCAGTGGCTCACAGAAGCATTTTAAACTTTCCTGCCATAACGGCTTAAAGCAGGTACTTAGTACTAGACCTCTAATCTTGCCTGGAACTTTTACAGCATAAAAATCTCAATTCAGGCACATATTGTGTGAAATGGTCAGAATAGCAGAAAAGGTGTTGTGTACCTTCTTCCTGTTGATGCTACCAAGTTTTTGTGTTCCTGAGAGGTGCACACCGGACAACACAGGAACATACACTAAAGTGAATCTCAGCTCAGTGACAGGGAGTTTGCAGCACCATTTCCAGCTGTACTGACTTTGCAGTTCCACGTGCACATCCAAAGAGTGGATGGAATTTTCTTGCTTAAATTCCTACCTAACCTTGTTACACTGTTCACAGATCACACATTAATTTTTTCCTCTTTTTCTTTTTCAGCTGGAAGTTATGGCAGCATCTAAACTGAAAGCTGAAATTCAAGTTTTAACTTCTCTCTCATCAGATTACCTGTCCAGAGTCTACTTACCAAACAAACTGCAATTTGGTGGATGGCTATGAATGCTGCTTTGCAAATGAAATGTTTTTCTATATATTGATTTATTTTGTTGACTGCTCTTAGGAAAAAAGTGCAGAGACAGAGGAGTCTCTGTCCGTTTCTTGTTTGGTTTCTTTATCACTGTATCTAAAGTATAATTTTCTCATTTTCTTCTTTCAAACCATAAGAGAAATTATGATTTTTTGCAGAATACTGTCACTTCTATTATGTGGTTTTTGTCGTGAAATAGTGCCAAATGCAATGGTACACACACAAAAGATAATGAAATATGTTCTTTCTGGACAGAAAAATGTTAAGTTCAAAAATATATCCAGGAATCGTTTTGCCTTCTGTCTTAAAGCACAGGATGATGCTGTACCAAGCTTTTTATTTTTTAAGGGAGTGAAAGACTTTGTTAAGAATTTATTGCACGTGCCTCCTTTTGGAAATTATTTTAAGTACAGCATGGTGGGGTTTTGTGTTCACTGTAAATTCAGACCAAAAAGGCAGAGATAATTCTTTACTACTGCATATCTCAAGCAGCTATAAATCTTCCAGCAACCAAATTACTATTTGTCTTCAATGAACAAGAAAGCAGATGTTACTGATTAAGAATTTAATAAACAATCCTGTTAACGATGCACATCTTAACAGAATTCCTTCTTCATTTTATTTATTTAGTTGGCTCTAAAACAGTAGAAAGAAGCAGAAGAGATTAAAGTGTACAATAATTTTTATGTGAGGGAGACAGATTGACTGCGTAGAAAATACCTCCAAAATTGATCTCCACAGTCATCAGCACGGAGATCTTACAGATAGTATTTTCAGATTTTTCTAGTTGGGGTTTTTTAGAGCTATTCCACGCGTATTTAATTCAAATGAAACTTCCTTTTTACGTACTGCACAGTGGCAGTGTTACAACCGACGGGTGCTGCCTGGGGTCCAGGCGCTGTAGAGCCAGAGGACGCAAGGCTGGTCCAGCGGCAGCTGTACCACAGCAGGCTCAGGTCACCTGCGGCTCAGGTACATCCATCCTCAAGAACCACTCCACCTTCAGAGCCTACCACAACGGTACGAAATACAGCTAATTAACCCTCTTGCTGTGACACATCGCTCCGGTGGAGTTTCTCGCCCCGCCCGGCCCCGCCCGCCCAGGGCGCAGGCGCGTCCCCGCCCCGCGGCGCCTGCGCAGGAGGCGCGGCCCGTCC
>WBMZ01010284.1:0-13646 GCA_013400975.1 Atrichornis clamosus
TGAGCTTGAGCCTGTTTTGCCTGCGGTGGTATTTGATGAATGAACTCTCCTGGTCCTTATCTGAACTGATGACCCTTTTGTTGAATTTTCTCCCCTCTATCCAGTTGCAGGGGGAGAGAGTGAGTGGCTTTTGTTGGGTGCCTGGCATCTGGCCAGGGTCAACCCAACTGACATCAAATTTTCACCTGCAAGACCCACGGGGCAACCAAAGGAAACATGGTGGATGTGGAGATCCAACAGGCTGCCCACCACCGAAACAAGATGCAGGAGGGATGTGCCACCACAGCAGTCCGGGCCAGGGGGTCCAATACATAAGGACGAGCAGCATCAAGCAGCCACTCCTCTGCTGACAGAGCCCCATGGAATCAGGGGTCCCACCCAACAGCCCTGATGCAACGTCAGCCTGCAGCCAATGGAGTGGGCTGGCTCACAGGTGCTGAGGTTTGGTGTTGGATCAGGGGACTAGACAGTCAAAACAAAAAAGGGAGATTCTGGTGGCACTCTCTACTGTCTGTGGCAGCAACAAGGAGCCACAAACTCCAAAGTACAAGACATGGCTGTTGTCTATCCATTGAGCTGTGCTGCATGAAAGAGCCCTTGTATATGGTTAAATAAAGACAAAAATCTAGGGAAAAAAAAAAGTCTTATTAGTTTTGCTAAAGAAATTCTTCACCAAAACACCACAAACCAAAAAATAAACAATCATGGAAATGCACTTATCAAAGCCGAAAATTAAGCATGAACATCCTTAACCAGTACAAGGAGAAAAAGCCAACCAAACTTGCACCACCAAGCATACTTCGTGTTAGGAATGGAGTGAGAGCTTCAGATGAGCACTGCCTTTACTCAGATTTCTGGCAGTAGCTCTGTTGAGGTGACCTGCACCCCAAAATCACTCTTGCTCGCAAGTTCTTAAGACTGGCTGGTTAGGTCTATTACAAAATGAATTATTTATTGAATAGACACAAGATTAACAGACAAAAGACCGTGAACAGACTATCTACTACACAGGATAAATAAGTAACTACAAGTAGATTACATAAAACAGTGCACAATAGATACCTATAGTACAGCTAGCGAAGAAATAGTATATCTGAGGATTTCAATGTATTTTACCATGAACTGATGGTGGTGTACACAGGACCCTTTCACTCAATGCCCAGATGAGAAGAATTACCGCGAAAGATGAGCGTCACAGTCTTCTGGGGAGAAGTCACATGCTTCCAGGGGGGTGTTCAGAAACTTCTGCTTTATGGGGGTTTGGTGATTCCTTTTATACCTTGTAAAGTAAGATGCCTGTCAGTCACAAATTCCAGCTTATCCTTTCAATCTTGCTTTCAAGGCAAGATGTTATTGTTAGCTGGGAGTGTTACATTCATGGTGCGGAATAACTCATCAGGAGCCAGGTGGTCTTGAGTGAGTTATTTTCACCAGTTATAAGGTGATTGTGAGGGCAGATGCCTTGGACAATCATGCCAGCTAACACTCAACAGATAAGCTTTATGTGGAAGGGGGTTGTCCTGCTACATTTTCATATGGTCTCTACATGCCAGTTTTGACGTTTCTAGGCCCTACTGAATTCCTTGATACACTGTCAAATACAACCTGTGTGTATTTAGCATATTATTTTTTACTTATAACTTTCCATTTATGTAGTCACCATATGGAATTTTTTTCAGGGCATAGTTGCTGTCATTTCACGGTACACAGCTCACATTGTAAGTATCACCCTTCCTTGCAAACAAAGAACTACACTTTTTAAAGCACAGTTATTGTTCCCCTACATTAAATTAACCCACAACTTCTTTATTTATAATTGTCACAATCTCTGCACAAGCCCTGTGATATTTTTCTTTTTGAGATTATGAGGAACCCATTTCCAACTCTATGGATAAAACGCAAACAGAGGCAAGGATAACTTTCCACAGGAGCATCACAGAATAGCGGAGAAAGTCTGTGGTGTGGTGGGAGGTTAAATGAAGGCTGTGAAGAAATGGTGGCCCATCTGAGTGGTATGGATAAGGTCAAGCCCAAGGACCAATGAGAAGTCTATTTTTAACAGAGGTTTTTCAGTAAAAAATCCTGCTTCAATTCTACCAAAATGGGAAGAAAAAATCTCATGAAAATGAAGTTGGATCTTATTCTATCACAAATGTTTCAGAATGACGCATTCCAAAATGGATTTTAAAAAAAAAAAAATCTTTCAGGCTGTATGTACTACATTAAATTTTCCTCTCAAGCTTAAAATGGAAACAAAATAAATTCTTGCATGCAGTCTCTGCAAATACTTAATTTGGAGTGAGAAGGGGGAATTCCCCCCAAATCTCAACTTCTTTCAGAGTAAACCAAGCTGTTCTCTGATCAGCACTGTGAGCAGATATATAACTTTAGATACTACTCAAGTTCTTGTCTGTTATGATCCACAGAAATTGTGTTTCTGTTACAGCAAAAGGGAAGTTTAACTGGAGCTGAAGATGCTCATGTTTTCAGGCTGGGCATTCCTCCTGTCAGCAGCTAGTGCAAGAACCAGGATGAACAGATATTTTCCATGACCTACTTTTTGTGGGGCCATAAAAAGATCAGTTTTAAATGTTGCAATATACAAAACTTTTGTTAGTATTTTTTCAAAGTAAAGATAGGAAAGATTTTTTTCAACATCAACTTAGTAGAAAAATTCTTCAGGATGATCAACTCTGAAGAGGTGTAAGGACTGACAAGGAACAGGAAATTCAAACTTCACAGCAGTTGTGGAATAATTTCTCCTAGTGTGTAAAAACAGTTATCAGAGGAACCCTAAAATATGAATCTGTTTACTTCTTCGGGGATCTGAAGGTGTTTCTCTGTGAGACCACAAGTCTTGCCATATCCAAATCAACCTAAGGAACTACTGAAAAATGGAACACAAAGAGGAAAACACATTCCAGGGTACTGCAATATCCAAGCACCTCCAAATGGCCTTGTAAAGATACTAGGGCTAAATTACAATAGATGTGTTTTAGACTGTACCAAAAAATCCAATTTAAGAAAAAAAGAAAAGAGAACAACGGAGAGAAGGACCTTAAAATGTGAATGTCTTGGACAAAATAACAGGTCAACAAAGCTAAAACGAGTAATGACATGATATTGTTTGAATTTTAATGCAGGTGGATGGAAAGCAGCATGCCATCCTAAAATAGCATTTAACTTCTAAAAGGAAATAAATACAAGAACAAAAGAGCTAACAAAAAAAGCCCTTTCTTACAGACAGTCAGGTTGAAAAGAGGCTCAGATACTGGTGATATTCCTGGATAACTGCTACCTCCTCCTTTTCTGCTCATTAGTAGTTGCTGTTGCTTCTGCTTGAGAATGCAGTAATTCAGCAATATATTAGACACACATATCCATAAAACTGAGGGTTTAATATGAATTAAGTCATTGAATGTCTTTTCAATAACACCAAAGTCTGGAAAGTATCAGCAGACCACTGAGAAAAAGAATATTCACTATCTTCTAGCCTTCCTCAAGACATTGCTCCCAAATCTGTCCAGGCTCTTCGGCACCCTCTAAATTGCTGTAAAATTTATCCTGAGGAAGGATCCCAGGCTGATGGTGTCTTCATCTTTTCTTACTTCCAGAGAGCTGAGCCTACCCTGAAGCTTCAGGGTTTCCATTACAGCATCCTCCCCTGCAACTTGCCTGCTCCTCACAACATCTTCTAGCAATTTTATCTTGGCAGGTTTTCTGCAAGGAAGCAGACTGCAAGAAGCAGTCTTGTTCTCTTAAAACATATATTAAAAAAAATAGTTGGGATCCTCTGAGTTCAAACAAATACTCCTCAACTATTTTTCTTTGCATGTAAAACTCAATAACTGACTCCTCTGAAAAGCCAGAGTACCAATGTTGAGGTATTGCTGAAAAATTCAGCTTCTGCAGTTTTTCAGTGTTTGGTGCATACCCTTCCAAGCACATGCAGCCTCATGGCAACATGCACACCCAGCTGAGGCTTCGGCAGCTTCACAGGTGGAAATAAACACAATAAACCACAGAAAATTCAATGCATGCTGCCTGAAATACTTGCCTTTTCTTCAAAGGAAGCTCTATTTAACAGACTTTCTGCTTTATTTTGTATGACATCATCTGTTTTATTTTATCAGGCTTTTTTTCCAGCAACATACAGAACCTTCTGTGGCTTGCTTTTGAGTCTGCTTTGGTGCTCACTTGCAGAGTTAAAACCACAAATCATGAAAATAAGATGCTGCCAAGCAAGTAAGGGATTGAGACTGTCCATGTCTGCCGAGCTGACAGGGTATGGTGCAGCTGCTTTTCTCAATGCTGAGATCTCGACTGCAGCAGCAACAGCCACTCTCTGCCGCCTGTCATCCGTGTCCACCAAGGGCTTACAAGTGGCATGGAAGCACACTGGAATCACGTGGATGGGAAGCAGCACCCCAGATCATTGGGATTCTCAAAATCTGTGAGGGGTGCAGAGAGGCCCTGCAGTCTGCAGGTATCCAGCATCCTTCCTCCCTGTAGCCCCAATATTTCCATTTGTGGCAGAGTCATCATCATTGCCCTCTTCTCTGCTTCTTCCTCTTTTCATACCAGATTGCTGACAGTATTAGGAAATGGTAATCTCTATTTCCTATCCACTTTATTTTTCACTTACTTTATAAAAATAAGTTTTAATTTTTTCTTCTCCCCCCTTTATTGCCTTCTCTTCTCAACTGAAATCATACTGATGTGTAACTGCATCAGTACTTAAAAGTATTTTTTAAAGATTAATTTACACATATAAAGAAAAGTAAGGCATCAGGCTAAAGATAAATCAATTACTATTGCCTCATGACAACAGTAATGACAAAATACAGATCAGCTGCAGCTTCTAAAACACTTCCCCAAAAAGAATGGATTTGTTCTCTACTAGCATTAAAGGAAAATTACATGCTTTCATTGTGGCCTATTTGCTTTCTTCTGTTTCCACTGTAACACAGACCCCAATAAACTTGTGTATCCAAAGAAACACAGGCAAAAAACACAGCTCTGTCCCTCTGCCCATCCACCATGCATGCCCAGATTTCCTGGAGCATTAATGAGCTCTTAGATCAGGGCTTGCTGTAATAGCATATCTGCATGAGAGCTATTGGGTGGTTAATTAAATACAGTTCAAAGCCAAACACCCTTCTGCCCATATTTTAAAAATTTGAAATGCAAGTACAGTGCACATGGAAAGCAGTATGTCACCTTTAAATAGCCTTTCACTTCCAAAGGGAATACAAGAACAAAAAAGCAAACAAAAAAAATCCCTTTCTTACAGACAGTTTTCCACCAGCATATAGAAATCAAAATGGAATAAATGAAGCCAGTGCCCTAGACTGAAATACATCCCATGCAGCAGACAAGATGAAGTCTAAATACAGTCAGTTCCAGACCCACAGAGCTGGCAGGAACCTTGGTGGGTCACGTCATGTACGCCCAGGGCACAAGAAAGAACCAAGCCCACTCTAACAAACTGTCCTGACCCGCATGGGCCAGCTGCTCCCCCAGTCCAGCACACACTGCCCAGGCACATTCTTTGAGTCTGAGAGATTCTTCAGAAACTCATTTTCCACTACCCAGATCTGCACCTAGGATAAGAAAGGACAGTTAACTTATTCCTTATTTTGTACAACATCATTAAAGTGAGAGACTTCGCTGCCATCCTGGGGACACTACAAGCGCACTGCCTGACACTTTACCATCAAGGAGTTGGTCATGTTTTCACTTAGGATGTTAACAGGTCTTGCACAGAAAAAAAGAGAGCAGTAATCTACACGTATTAACTTTGGCTCTTTACATATTCTCACTAAACTGTTTTTATACATCACTGAGCAGCCGTCACCCAAGACTCACCTTTCAAAAAGCAAAATCCTGCCACATCCCATCTTCCTAAAACACTTAATCCCTCTGTCCAGGTGCAGAGAATGAATGTATCCATCCATGTTTATCAGTCAGTCACCAAACAGGAGGGAAACGTTCAGTGTAGGGGATGGAAGATCCCCCTGGCAGACACTGAACATCTGCACCAAGTCAACCAAATCAATTGCATGGTTGGGAAACGCCATCCCAGATCATTTTTTTCTAGATGCATAAATTCACATTAAAGAGAAGCCTCAATTCAAATGCCCTGCATTTTCAGAAACCCAGTTTGTGTTTGCAGGTGGCTGGTGCTGTCCATGACAACCTGCTTGGCCCCGGAATCTGCTCTTCCCGACAACTCTCTACTCCTCACATCCCCACTGTGCTGGCCAGACCTGGTGCTGCCCATCATTCCTCGTAACAGGGTAAGAGATGCCTTTTGAAAGTCACCATCATAGGGAGAAGACACAGCCATGAAGCCAAAACATGCGTGTGAATTGGCAATTTATACATAATTTTTCTCAAAGGTACAAAAATAGGAAGTTGGGAATAAGTTACCTGGAAGCTAATTCTAATATGAAGTTTGAAATCAAAAAAGTCACCAAGGGCAAAATACTAGTGAGAAAATTTCTTGAAGGCTTCCTACAAGGGTCCTTGGACTACCTTGGGCTGCAAACACCTGGTCACACACCCGTGCCTCCTCAGGGTCACCTGCAGCTGCAAAGACAGTTGATATTTTCCCAACACTGTGTTACAAATAACATTATACAAGGTTTGCACCAGCCACAGGGCATCACACAGCCATAGAGTCAAAGGGGCATGGGCAGAACACAGAAGCTCACAATAGGCACAGGATAATTTCTGCATTTAAATGAACGGGGCAAAACAAAGTCCCTTTGGTAGAATGCAAATTACTGATATCACTAACAGAGATAAAATGCCAATGGGTAGGAAGGAAAGAAATCCTCTTCAGACAGGATTTTCAGTGGGTTTGGGGTTAAAAGAAAGGAGGAGAAAAAAAGAGGTCTAGAATTGTAAAAATCAATGTATTCAGTATACTTACATATTCAGCTGAGAAAGCTTTGTAGCTCTGTGTCCTGGAATTAGTCTTTATTGAAAAAATTTAAGAAGAAGGAGCTTTTTGCAGCCAAAAGATGGGATCTGAATCAGCAGTGGAGCCAGTCACAGATATAAAAAATAGGAAAAGATATAACGTCTGTCTATTCTGGTTTACCTGCCAAAGCAGTGTGGAGGAATAGGAGTCTCTGTAGCTTCTTGGTCTCTGGGTTTCACAAGGGGCACACTTAAGCTTTTTGCCCTAACCTGTAAGTTAAAAGAAAATATACACTGCAGCCTCCAGCCTTCCAGAGCTCCTGATGGACAAAAAGGTCACCAAGTTCTCCCCTCTTCCCTGGGGTTTGGTCCTGAGAGCTTAAAAACTGAGGATTTGTGTGTCTGGTTTGCACTAGAGCACACCAGACCACAAGGAGCCAAGTGCAAAGGGAATGCTCTGCAGATTGACTCGGATGCCAGACAAACTCTTCATTTTACTGTCCAGGACAACCACTAAGCTTTTGCTTCCTGGTCAAACTTCCAAGGCATTCAACAAGAGCAATTTACTAGCTAGAGGGACATGTTTTGCCAGTGCCAATTCAGGTCTTAAGTTTACTTATTCTCCTCACATAGCACAACTGGCAGAGGTAATACATCAAAAGGAAAAGAAACTACATGAGAAAAGATGAAGTATGAAATAATACTGGTAACAGACAAGCTGCAATTCATAATCAAAGGAATGAATCTGGCCCCAACTATATAAATAAAGAAGTATCTTTCCCTATTTCTGAAAGAAAGAATTTGCTGTTTGCCCTCATATCACGCAGTCCTTTCAAATGCAGTTATAGCTAGGTACCTGAAAGAAAAAAAAAGTAACAGAGCACCTCAAATTTTATCTATTTTGCTTTAATCATCATGAAAGAGGATTCTCCTGGGATTTCACTACTTTCCTACTCATGTTATGTATAATCCAAAAAACAAATAATCAAACCCCATTCCTCAACCATATCAGCATTGTATGCCCCACACATTTCCCCTTCACACTCACAGAGTGAATCTGTGAGACAGCAAACTTCCCACCTCCATCTCCCAGCGAAGGCAGCACTTGATGGGTCTTACCCCATAGGGCTTCCTGGTCACCTGCATTCAGCTACAGCAAGAGGCTCAGAGAGGGCTTGATGAGCAGGTGGTGGAAGCACATGGAAAGAAATGGTTTTCCACCCATAAAAACTGACCTCAAATCCTGAGCAAGAAAAAATAGCTTAAGCCTCTCACCCTCTGACATGCGAGCGACCCTGCGATGAGAAGGTTGCCTCCAGGTTTGCTGCTGATGCTCAGGTCAGCAGAGGAAATCTCCCCACCTGCAGTTACTACCAGTCCTGCAGCACCCATCATGCAGGTCCACATGGGAATGGACTTTTGGGCCCCAGGGAAAAGGAGAAGGTCTTCACTGCTTGAAAAATAAAAAAAGAAAAGTTTATATTTTACTGTTGAGACAAAAGGCAAATCAAAACAAATATCTAGAAATTCTCACTTTGGCTTTTAAAGTCTCAAACACCATTCACCTCACATCTTATTTATTAAGGATGATAAAGTGCAGCCCTCTGGCCACAGGACACTGGGGAGACTGACGGCATCAGGGTGAAATCTAGCCCGACATGCCAAAGACCAGGAAGCAGCACAGTTTTGTCACACATGCCAGGTGTGAATGAGTTGTTGATTTTCCCCCTCTCCCTTTATCCCACGCCAGAAATGGGTCCAGGCCCATCTCCCAACTTCAGGAGAGGTTAATACCAAAAGCAGCACTGGCACCCCCTTCCTCAGTGTGCAGATCTCTTGTGCTCTGACCTTTTGTATCAGTCAGAAAAATGTTACAGCATTTCCTACTGAAATGGATGGTCTCCCAGCACACCTGCATATGGAGATTTTGCACAGAGAAGTGCATCAGCCTGACATCAGCAATGACTAATGGGCACACTGCAAAGCTGGGCATTCAAAGGTTTTGTGTTCCCATGGGAAGAACCAATTTTCACAAGACCTGGGCTCATACTTTTGTTTTACCAACAACCCAACATGCAGAAAACTTCCAAAATCCAAAAGGCTGAAGATTTTGGATTCTATTTTGTTTTTCAGTGTCAGCTTTGAAATACATAAATGTCCCTGTAGAATGGAAATTTCCAAGTAATTTGATGTTTGCATGCCAAGAATTTTCAGTGCAATTGTTCCTAAAGAGAAGGTGGATATTAGTAAACACATTAAAGGGAAACCATTGGAATTAATTCCTCTGTTGCTGCTGACATTGGCCGAGACATCCCCACAGAAACCTGAACTTCCTGATGCTGCACCTCTGGAGAGAAAACAGCTCCTTTGACAATCTCTGCTGTGCTACAAGGCCAAAGAGTCCAATTTAGCTTTTCTACTTTCCTCATATATTAGCTCTTACCTATTTAAATAAACCACTCTGAGATTTATTTAAATCTACTATTTTTTGGGATTGCACTTGACTTCAGGGGAGCTCCCACCTCCATACAAGCCCCTTGCCAGCTATTGTAATATCAATCATTCCAGTATAAATTTGGACTGGATATGTTTTCAAAAATGTTTCCTTTCTGTACATTAGTCACCTAATAAAAAACTGGCAAACAACAAGTGACTTCTGGCTCTGTAAACAGGCATGATGCTGCAAGCACTAATAAAGGCATCATCTATTAGCACACAGTGTTTCACAGAAGAACAACAGCTGTGTGGATTTATGGTAGTGCAACACAGAAAGCGATGACAGATGAAAGCAGAGAAGCGGGATGGCAGTTGCAGAAACCAAGAGTTTTGTCTGTCTTTGGATACAACCCGGGGCTTCTCTCAGCCTCATGTATTCAGCTGGCTTGGCTGTATAGTATTTCAAGAGTATCTGATTAAAGCAGGGATGTGGAGCTGCCTCGCCAGACTGTTCTGCTGTCTGTGTGACCAAGAGCCATGTTGTCATCCCATCACTTGATGATCTGGAATTAATTCGCTTCCCAGGACACAGAGGCACACGAGTTGTGCCATGGGGAGAAGAGAAGAGCCTTTCTGGGCAAAGAAAATCCACACCCCATGCTCTCACATCTCCATGCCCCTCAGTTTGCCTTGAATTTTGTCAGGTACACAGGCTGAGTCTGTAACTCCTGTTATAGACCTCATCTCTCCTCCTCCCAATTTAGGTTCCTCACCATTCTTCCCAGTAACTCTGTGCCTAGGCTGGTGGTTCTGCTCAGGTTTAGGGTTTGTTTTCTAGGGCAGACTACTGTTACTGCTGTGGGATAATATTTTAAAAAATCATTTCATACTTTATAAGATTGAAAAGAAAATACCATTCCAGCTCGGGAAAGGAGAGGACATTGTGAGACTGGGCAGGGTTTATGCTGAAGAAAGGATGACTGTGGAGGCAGAAGGCAGGAAATGGAATAAAAAAAGAATAGAACCCCTATTTTTTCCCTGTCTGTGTGCTGAAATGAAAGGCTATCAAGAGGAAGCTTGCAGCTTTGGAAGAAAGATGTCCCAAGACCTGCTGAAGGGTGCAATCACAGAGGCCTGCTAACGCTAGGACAGCAGAAGTCCCTGGATCACGAGGAGTACAATTTCCATCTGAATGGCTTCATGAAAAGACCGTTTGAAAACTTCTGCCTCCTGAAGCTGCAGACTGTACTGAAAGGAAGCTCAGGTCTCTCCAGAAATACTACATCTTCCCTAGACAGCCGTACTGTGCATTAGCAGACCCAGAAAGACACAGAAATTTCATATGAAATGAAGACCAAATTACTCCCCAGCAAGTGCTTCCCCACACATCATCTCCAGGAACGAAATCCCTGTCCCAGGGCAAAGGTTGGGGCTGGTCCTACAACAGCACCTTCCCAACACTGAGCATCCAGGTCCAACCCAGCCACGGCACTGTCCAGCAAGTCTCTTTCCATATATAGCACAATGTCCCAGCAAGCTGGAGTAGGGTCCTTATCCCATTCCAAGGCAGAACAAAGTAAGGAAAACACAGATCCAAACCTCTTCTTACTGACTGAAGAATTGTCTGATGACCTGGCTCATGGTTACAAACTGGGATATTTATGGTAAGAAACTCCTCTTTTTTCCTTTAATATTAAAAGTTTATACTTCACAGCATATCCTTCTATTAATGAATATTTTTAAACTAAACATCTTGATTTATTGAAAAGGTTTTTGTTCTTATCTAGGCTTTTTGTTGTCAATCAGTTTTTCTTTAAAAAAGAGAAGTACCACCAAAAATAGGCCTCTAGGGGAAGAAGGCCCTCAGTGCTTGATTACTGCAACCCTTCAGTTAGAACAGCATTTGCACACTTCAGTAATTCCCTCTCAATTGTGTAAAACATCAATAAGGCACATTATTTTAAAAAATTATCCTAGAGACAACTTTCCTTTTTTCATTCAACACAAGTTGAATGTGTTTACTCTAAGAGGCAGCAAAAGAGAATCACTGTTATTCATGCTCTTGTCTCTTTACCCACTCCTTTTAAGTCTGTGAGTGTCAACGTTAGTGCCACTGGTTTTATGAAAAAAAGAAAACAGAAAAGAAAGAAACTTTGACAGAAACCCCTTAACCAATCCTGAAAAAAACAATGCCACTTTCTGTTGCTGACAACAATCTGAGCAGAGCTACAGCCCCTACCCAGCAGCACTTTAGACCTGTGCACCAAACTCTGAGGGACACGAGACAAGTATCCTCCGAAATGCCACTTTTCCCCTTAACTTGGTATTTGACAGCATTATAGCATTTATAATTCATCAGTTTTATATCTACTTGTCTGCACTAAGATCTTAGAGATACAAGATTATAATCCTTGTTGCAAAACTGAACTCTTCAAAACTTCCTGCACCGAAAAAGTCCAACCTTGATTAATAATTCATCTGCCCAAGGAGGGAACGGTATTTGCTTTACAGTGCAAGTTTGGGGGCTGATTTATATGGCCTGGAATGTCTAAAGAAGTGTTCAAAAAATAATGAAATGTAAGTCATAGACTGACAGGCTAGTTTTAGAAAACTAAATTATCAAGTTTTAACATTAAAGCTAAAGCTGGAGTACTATGGGATTAAGCAGAGACATAATAATGTCACCATTTGAAATTTTATTAAATATTTGCTCTTTCAAGTAAAATTGTATTTTTGTAATCTCTCCATTTAGAGAAGAGTTTGGGGAAATATTCATGCACACAGTCTGACAGCTGAATCACCTCCTTTTGCTGTGCATCCCATTTGCTTTTTCACCACAGAGACAGGGTGATTTAACATTAATTTAATTTACATATATTAAATGTGCTCAGAGTATTTGCACAGCTTGACTAGAACTGTGGGACCAGCTTTCCAAATTCAGAGAACTTCATGGCAAAGCCCACAGGATGCAGTTATTCTGCTAAGCTGGCTGTGGAACAGAGTCACCTCTTAACTTCTCAAATTTAACTACTCATGAAGAGTTAATTACTTCTGTTCTGCATATCAGCTTGGCAAGTCTAATACATTAGCATCTTTATCCTTTGTCAGACCCTTGCTCTACATCTATGTCTGCCTCAAAGCTTTTCAGAATGTTTCTGTGTTGACCAACACAGTTTTGCTTTTGAAAAGCATAAAATTTGATGATTATAAAAAAGATGGTCACATTTTGAGAGCAGAGGGAATCTGGACCTTCACAGTCATTTTTTTGCTCCCTGTATCATTTTGGGCCTAGATCTGCAGTGCTAAATATTCCAGATCTTGGCTTAAAGCGTCTTCTCTTGGCCATTGTTTGGAAGGGTTTTTATTAGAAACACGTTCACAGCTGAATAGGTTCCACAACCAGTAGCAAAAAAATTTATTAGAGCCCAGCAGACCTACTGCAATGGACACAGCAGGTGGTTTGGCTCCGCTGGAAAGATCAGAACTCAGAAACTGAAAAAGTAGGTTAATGAAACTCATCTCCATTTTGTTTTAATGAGTTTATATTTGAAGCACGTCATTTTCTTTCCCCAAGTGAAGAGTAGGAGACTTGAAGCACAACGTGAAGCAAAACATGGCAATGGCTCCACAGTCAACAGTTCACACAGTAGTACAGTACAGTAACACTAAGTATTTCTCTGCTGCCAGGAAAACCCTCTGATCCAAAGACTCTGTTCTCCTGCACACACAACCCGATGCAGCTCATTCACAGCGGTTCTGTAAAGGGAGATGAAATGGTGGGTGTCTCTGGAAAGAGCAAGAAAGTCTTGTAAGCTCAGCTATAGAAGTACAGAGAACAGAGGAAAACATGGCATGAGGCTGGGAAGAACCATTTGGGGTAAACATCTACTCCAGAAGCCACATATATCAGGTTTGCATGGCAAAGCTGTGGTAGCGGAGGGGCTACACGGGCGGCTTCTGTGAGAAGCTGCTGGAAGTTTCTTCCATGTCCAGCAGAGGCAATCCCTGGCAACCCCAGAGATGGACATGCCACTGGCTGAGGCTGTGCCAATTAGAAATGGTGGTAACACCTCTGTGAGAACTTATTTAAGAAGAAAAAAACTTTGTTGGGCAGTTGTAATTGTGGCCAGAGAAGAGCGGGGTGAGAACATGTGAGAGGAACAACTCTGCAGACACCGAGGTCAGTGCAGAAGGAGGGGCAGGGGGTGCTCCAGGCACTGAAGCCGAGATTCCTCTGCGGCCTGTGGTGAAGGCCGTGGTGAGGCAGCTGTGCCCCTGCAGCC
>WBMZ01010285.1:0-258087 GCA_013400975.1 Atrichornis clamosus
CCCGCCCCGCCCCGCCCGCGCCCAGCGCCCGCCGGAGCCGCGCGCAGCGGGAGGCGCTCCCCGTGCGGGGCGCTTTAAAGGGCACCGGCAAGGAAATCTCGCTGCCAGCGTCACTCTGACAGCGAGAGGGATCGCAGGAATCCTCCCAGCTGCGCGGCCAAAGCTTTACGGGGAGTCGTGTGGGTGCGTGTGTGTGAAATATTAGAGAGTCGCATTCTGGAGCAATACTGTACAACAATAACCATTAGAGGGAACAATACCTGTAACCTCAAGTTAAAAAAGAAAACTAGAGTAGGAGGGGAAAGGAGAACACCGGGGATTTTGAGACGTCGGCTCCAGCCGCACGTGTGTTTCTTTGGCAGAACTCCCAGCTCCAGCAGTGCCTGCCTTGCCCTGAAGCCCTGTTCCTGCCCCAGAACTCCTCTGCCGTCCCTGAACACTTGGTGTGGCCCTGAACCCCACTGCCGTACCTGAACCCCTGTGCATGCCCTAGCCCTGCCACCGAACCAGCCTTTCTGATGCCTTTCTGGCGGATGAACACAGGCAGGTGCGTTACTTACACCGGTCCCCACCCGTATTCTCACTCCGAGCACCACAATGGAGGCCAGTAGCAGGGACTAAAGACTGTCCCTGCTGCACTGCTCATAGGAGCAGCACAGTGCCACAGTGTCCCTGCCACATTAGGACACCATGTCCCTCAACTCCCAGGATGTTCCTCCAGTGCTGGCTTCACCATCATGGCCAAGACTCCTCCCATTCCCAGTTACTTCTCTGGATTATGGTGGCATCCCCAAAGCACCGGGTAAGACCAGTGTGTGTCTAGAGGAACAAGAAAGAGAGTTGACCATGTGGTCCACACTTGGCCAGGACCTGGGAGCTCCTGAAAGCAGAGGAGATGTGCTGCAACACCGGTGAGGATCCATTCCCCAGTTCCACCAGGCTGTGGCTGGCTCAGCTCAGCTTCACACCAGCACCGCTCTCCCCCACACACAACGGTCCAGGTCCCCAGGACATACTCTGGGGCTGACCATGGAGGCAGACCCACTTCTGCCAAAGCTTTTCATGTTTGCAAATTCCGTGGACCAGCCACCCCCCCAAAAAAAAAAAAAAAAAAAAAGGATGCCCTAACTCAAAGTCAAAGAGCAAAAGAGCAAAAGCCAGGGGAGGAAAGAGGCTGAGAGGAGTGGACCTGCTTGCAATCACCTATCAAGCTAGCACTATGGAAAGCCAGGGGGTTAAAAATATTAGGGAGACATATCCTGCTATATATATCCACAGCACACAGCAGGGCCCCCTCGACTGGTTACAGGCTATCCCTACTGTCTGGATTTATTAAACTGTTGTTGACGTTTAGCTCGATACTGCAAGGTCTAAGGCCTCAATCCAAACAGAACAGTCCAGCAGGGGGACAGTGATTGTGGACTGTAAATAAATATCCTTTGAGAGTTCCTAGAAGAGCCAAATGAGTTTAAATTATATGTCAATGGAATGCTCTTGTGCAAGTGGAGTATTAACCAACTACAGCACTGTTACCAGCAGAGAGAAGTAATTCAGTACAGACAGCAGATGGGGAGCACCTTCAAAACTACAATCTGATTGTCCCTAGACTACTTGGAAAACAATTAATTCAGCTGACCAGACTTCTAAACATGGCTCTTGTGTGGGCATACCCACTCCGTACAGAGCTGCTGCTGAGGCCAAATTATTTTCCTGTTGCAAACTCTTTGTTGTCAAGGACTTTGTAAAACCAAGTTTCTGAGTCAAAGACGGACCCACATAGATGATTCCCCAACCTCATGTGTAAAATGAGAAGTTGGTTTTAGATGACTGTGGTTTAAAGACTACAAAGAGAGATAAAACAAACCAAATTAATATACTGGTACTAATGCTTCTCCTTTACTTTGGTCTCCTACAATTGGAGCATGGATGTTTAGAGTCTTCAGTTCCTGAAGAGCATTAACCTATGTCATAAAACAATTGCTTTGGCAGGACTGGGGATTTGGCACATAGACTGATAAATAACACACTTTACTCCCTCTCTAGCCCACTACTTCCCAATCTACCAAAATTTATTTAATATTATTGTACACGTGCAGGCACAATGACTGCAAAATGGTTACAGACGTCTGAATCCATAAGTAGTGCACCTGATAAGTATCCTCAAGAACATCCTCAGAACAGTATTTGGCTCACCACCTATTTATAAAGAATTTATCATGAACTTTTTAATGTGAATCAAGCCCTCTAGGGACTGAACAACTGCACAGCAAGTGCCAGAGAGCCCATAAAGGCTGCTCTGTCAACAAGGATGGGGGACTGGCTTCCTGCTAGAATTCCCCTCCCAGTAGCAGGTTCTGCCATGACCTCTGAGCAGGACGGCTGCTCTGGTGACAGGGTTGAAGCTCCTTAAGCAGGCTCTGGTATACAGAGTCATAATGCTCCTCCACGAGCCATTACAAGTCTAGCACATTAATGATAAAACCAAGGGCTAGTTAAACTCAATAGGTGAAATTTTATAAAGGACATGTTCACTGATCTGTCTCCTCAGATAAGCACTGGGAAAACAAACGACTCATTCTGGAACTCACAAGAACAAAACCTGGGTTTTTTTATTTTACTATTAGTAAAGATGTTAACCTCAAGTGTAAAGAAACAGTTATGCTTTGGTGACCAACACTGGACAGATACAGCTTTCTCAATATGAGGTTTGCATTTCCGCCACTTCTCCCTTTTTTTTCTCTGCTTCTCTAAAGACGTTACTGACTGTGGGTAGGTTCTTGGCCAGCCCTTACTTTGAAGAGTAAGAGCAAAACCACAGTCTTGAAACTGGACAATAAGGGGGTGTTTCCTCCTGCCTGCAGTCAGCCCCTTGGGGTCACTCACTTGGGGAACAGGACGGCGGCTGTGTATGTGGAGGTGCTTCCCCCTCCCTGCACTGTGATACAACTTGGAGCCACATGCGTAACTTCAGCCCAAAAAAACATCTGGGTAAGGGCATAAACTACAACCATTAACACTTCATGCAGGGTCAGGTGTCCTTACATGACCCTTCCAGGCAGCACCAGGACAATGCTCCATGGTCAAAGCCGTGTTGGGGTGACACATGCCCGTCATGGGGGAGTCATGCTCTCACTCCCTTGCCAGCCAGGCTGGGGGGCCCACACAGCAGCCCTGTGGGTCTTTCGGACAACCTGGATAATTCCTGCCTGATCCAGTGCCAGCCCTGTGTCAGGCTAGCAGCCATGGGAGCACAGCCCCAGCTCCTTCTGACACCCATCTTGTGCCAGCCCCAGCACACATGCAGACGGTGACACAGCTGAGGCACAGACGAGCCAGACCAGGTTGTTCACACGGGAAGAAGTCAAATTGCTTGCTGGGTGAGTGCTGATGCCAATACAAATAAAAAGGATGTGGGCAATGGTCAGGGAGGGGCAGAGCAGAAGGCCGGGACCATTTCCGTTTCTGGACCTGGACAGGATTCAAGCAACTGCAGATGTACTCACTGAATGCCCCATGCCCCCTCCTCTCAAACTGCCACCTCCTGGGGTAAATGTTCACCTTTTTGGTTAAATCTGGAGTTTATAGGTCAAGTTTGCCAGAAAAAGGTACAGAGGAATAGCACCACCCAAGGGAAAGGAAAAGTGCTTTTCTCATAAGCAGTAAATTCAAGTAACTGATTTGCCAGCAGATGTATTATGTTGTTGTGTTTAATGTGATTAGGTGCAAGGAACAAGCAGATGGGAGCAGTGTGGAGAGATTAGCAACACAACCCAAAAGAAGTAAAGTTGGTGGAGGAAAGAAGACAGTGTCTAAGGCCTCTAAATTAACTGCCTGCTAAAGCTGTTCTTTACTCTGCATTAATAGGAGGGATTAGGAAATTCAAGCGGTCCTTCACATGCACAGTTAGGTGCACAGCCTGAGTGGTCCGTGTGCTGGCCACGCGTGAGCTGGTTTGTTTTCCTGGGCTGGAAGGAGGGTTCAGTCAGGGACACTGAATTATAACATGCTGATTTAAAAGTAATCACTGTTTCAGACCTGAGTAGCACTGGCTCTGTTTACACTGGCGAGTGAGAAAATCTGCTTATGAATTATCCCCACTGCAGTTCTATTAGTCCTCGCATGTTGGCTCGACATAGGCAATTTACAGTCATCTCCTCCAGCAGGGTTCAATGGTACAGTGAGCATAATGCCCTGGCCCTGTTTACCCTGGAGATTACACTGCTGGTAACTTCGATGCTCCCCTACCATTGCTGAAAAACAGGTGCAGAATTTCCTGGTGCTGATGCTTGAGGAATGAGAAACTCTGGGCAGGGAAAGGCAGCTGTAAATATGAGGAAGATAATCAACCCAGGCTACTCAGGCCAGGAAAATATCCCTAAGTGGACAAAGCAACAACGTGGCTGAGAATCAAAATTTAACAGCATTAGGGTGACCACTGTGATACAGTGGTTGCCATGTATTTTAGTCGTTGACTAATTCAATCCTCCATTTAGTTCTATCCAAAACTAGTGAACAAATCCAGCTGTCCTGAAGATACTGCAACCCCTTCCATCCTTAATTTTGATTCCACAGCTTTTGTCATATTTTGAGCTCAAATCTACTAAGTATAAAAAACGAGCCATTTAAGTAAGAGAAAAAGCAAGAAAGGATCGCAATGTTGTTTGGGTTTTTTTTAATTCTGTCGTTATTCAGAGCTCTCCCAGCAGTACTTGCAATTAGTACCTGGTACTGGATTCTGTGGAGTCTCAGTGGTTGCAGCATGACTACCCCGCCTAAGCTCCCTGTGGTTTCCAGGCAATTCCCAGCAAGTACAGGAAAGAATCATCCCTCATTATTAATATCTTTTTATTTCCCATTCAGGCAGGAGCTAGAAGAGATGCACTAAGGACCACATTAAAAAGCTGAGAGATCACATCATGCATTATCCTGCCATAGGAATGGATGAAAGTTAAATGAGGGATAGAATTAGCATGGATGCTAGAATTATGCATATGCAAGAATCCACCTCCAACACAAAACGAAATGCCCTGTTGTAGAAATATAGGTTGCAAAATAAGCTATTAGTGGTATTTTAGACACACAAAGAATGTTCATTCTTCCACCAAAGGACACTCTTCAGAGTTACAGAGAGTCTCCTGCCAGGTGGATTATTCGGTCCATAAATTTCAATTGCCAACAAACTCCCTGGCAGCCAGGAAAAGAAAACAACAGGCGCTTGACTGCAGATTAACAGACTATCAAAATATTTTAGTACTTTCTGACTAAGGTGTATGTAAAGACTTCAAAAAGCTGGACAACACTGAAAGATCACAAGAAAACCCAGCAACCCTGGTCTAAAAAAAAAATCTAAGGGCAAGACACAGAACAGAGATAAGAAGGGAAAGCAGAACCAGGATTACAATACGGTACTAAAAATACAAGTAGAATGTGAAGAGCTGTATTTTATTTCTGACTTTAATATAATCAGCTAGTTTAGAGATACAAAGCTCTGCCTCACTGATGGTGTTGTCTAGTACCTGAAAGTAAAGGATGAAGAGAGAACCTGGAAAAGGTACCTGAAGAGATATGGGGGACAAAGGGAATCAACAAAATGTAAAATTTGAGGTCAGCGATGACAGAAAAATAATGTTTCAAAGAACTATAATGCCAATATAAGCTAGTGTTAACATTTAAACATCAGCAAGGAAAAGACTTCGATACTGGTAAATGGATCTACATGTAAAATGAATGAATTTGTTTTCTTTCATCCTGCAGTTTTTTATCATTTGTCTTGCAGCATTTACATACATGTTGTCTGGATCTGTAATCATAAGGGAAATTAACCCTGGATAACTCCATGCTGCAGCACGTTTACAGAAATTGCTCTAGAGAAAACAACTCTAGGAATAAAATGAGGGATGTTCAAACCATCGGAAATCAAGTGAGTCACAGACACGATAGGTCTGAAGGATGGGAAAAATCTCTTTATGAGAACATGCCATTAAACATTACAATCAAGCATAAAATTGCTCTGCCACAGTATTTTGTTTTATTTGCATTGTTAAATTTCTTCTCCTAACAATAATGGATAGTTTATAGCACTAATGATTTATACAAAAGGAGCTGTGTAAATGCATCCCAAATGGGCGTCTTCTTTCTTAAGAACTGTAGACTCAGTTTCCTTCAGCCTGATCGCAAATCGGTGACTCACACAAATTTCACATCTGCCTCAGGATACAATGGTGCAGCTTCTAATGAGGTTTCATGATGGATTAAGTTCCTATGGTGCAAGAGAAGTCTAAAAACTTATGCTAATTTTAAAAAGCACACTGCATTTCCACAAATTGCCATGCTGCAAGAACTACAGAGGTTCTGCCATTAACAACTATTATCACATTAATAAGTTCACTACTTCTGGCTTCTGCAGGCCCACTTAAAATAAAATACATGGTTTGCATACAATTTGTATATGTCCATGTAAAAACTGTAAAGTCAGTTTCTCTCAAATGAGAAATCAGAAGAGTGACATAAAACAACCCTTTGGGATATATCTTGATCTTAACTTTCCAGAGTTTCTTTGACCTGTATGTCAAAATGAAGGTATTCATTCATGCTTGATTCCAGCTGCTGAAGCATTAAGAAAATCACTCAATTTATGGCAAAATCTTGAGAAATGACAACACTGGAAATAAGAATCAGAATCTAGTCAAGATTTCTTAGGCCAGCAAGAAAGAGAGTAACTGCAGCTAAAATGTACTCAGCTCATGGGGAAGTATCAGGAAGTTTCTAATGCACTTATTTTCTGACTAATGGCCTAAGTGAGTGTGTGGACAATAATCCTCATGCAGGAGATGTGAGGAGGAGACAGGAGAGACAGTCCACAGAGAATGTCAGTTGTCAGATACTTCCTGCAGTTTTTCCATAACCACTTATCAGGAGCCAGTTTTAACGCATCATCACAGGCATTCCTCAGCAAGCAGCAGCGTTTCTGTCACTTCCTTCAGACTGGCAAAGGAGTAAGACTTCCCAAAAATACATCTTCTAGGAAAGAGGAAATTAGGCAAGCAAGCTCAGCACTCAATGGGAATGGGATACCTCACTGCTACTTGTGAAAAGCAGGCCTCTGAGTAAACCACCAGCGAAACGACAACCACATTGCAGAAGCTACCAGGTTATTTTTACCAAAGCAGAATATGTTATCTTTTCATTTTGTAAAAAGGCAATAAAAATTCATAAGATTCATGCTCTACATTTAAAGAGAAAAGCTTGGTAATACAGCATTCAGGCCACATGGTTTTTAACATTACCATGAATGGTCTAAGTTCTTCAGTCTTCTGACATGTTCACAGGGATGGTGTTTACACTGACTTGTTCATAGTACATCATATCACATTTTAATGATTCAGCTTGCTCTGACAAAAGGAAACATCTGCCATAATTTTTTCTTTCGTGAACTTTATCACAATTAAAAATCTGACGTTTCACCATCCTGTGTGCCAACTGAGAAGAACGCCAAGTTCGGCACTTCCCGATACATACAAATGAGTGCGGCATGAACAGCTAGTACCAACAGCACCAAGCCATCACTGACTTGTCAGTTCTCACCACAAAAGAGAAGAAAGATCACAGTTTGTGGGCAATAATTTTATAATCTTGATCTGGTTTCCATATGACAGAGTGCAAGAGAGAGAAAGCAAAAAAAAAAAAAGGAAAAAAGAACGCTTCACAGCTCTGTGTGATGACAACATAAGATTTCCATGTCTTGCCCTATTGCAGCCAGAAAAATATTAAAGCAGCATGTCAAAACTGGCATAGCTTCTAAAAAACGATTTCCAAACATCACTTGATGGACAGCACCCTAGCAACTCGATACGAAGCTTAAATCTGCATCTATTTTACATAAAATGAGGCCAGTCCCACCCCATGCAATGACTGTATTCTTGTTTTCAGCAGAATTAATGGTATCTACAAACTCAAGCCACGTCTGAGATGCTGGACATGACCGGAAGGCAGCTTGATCATTTATCACAAAGACCACCAACCTCTTGTACCCTGTGTAAGGCCAGGGTAACTTTAGTACCTCTAGGCAGTTTAAATGACACTGTCATTTCAGGGTGGAAGCCAGGAGCCAGAAACAAAACCAGCAGCCTAATGACACAGGCAACACAGTGCTGCTTCATACGTGGTGTAGCAGAGTGTACTGTCCACTCTACTGTGATGTTACTGAGAGGGATGGATGTTTCTGAACAGAATCCAGGACAGAGCTGGGGTCTCAGTGATGGCTGAGAGGTGTTTTCTAACACTGCTCCTCCATCCATTTTTCCCTCTATACCCCTAGAATAATACTGAATCGAGTAGGGTACAATTAAACTTGAAGTGTCTCATAGGTGGACTTCAGGTACGGGAAAAATGACCCTGCAAAAAGAATATACAAGACTGCCCCAAAGACATGGCATAGATGCTTAAGGAGATGCTTACGGAGATGCATGGTTTACTAACTATGAGATCAGACTGAGACGGAGCTTCTCTCCTTAGCTCTGTCACAGACCTGTTAGTTACCTAAGGCAAGTGCCCTCAGCTCTTCCTGCCTTTTGTCTCCACGCTTCTCTCTTGGTACCATAGCAGCACCTACGCAGCGCTTCCACAGAGCACGGCCTCACTCGCTTCAGCCTTCACACACTGTCCACTACCAGTACCATCTGTCATTTGGGCTGCTAAGCCACTTTTGAAGATGACAAGTGAGCACCTAAATGACAGATGCATTTTCAAAATCTGCCCAGTGGTAAACGGATGGGTGCCCTTTCCCAACAAACAAAAGGCTGGTCCCAAGTGGCTGCAATGGTATTTTCCCATGTGTGACAGCAAAAAACCAAAATTTGCTTGAAATCTCACCAGACACACTGGGAACTGATAGCTAATGCATCTTACAGTCGGTTGGCTGGTATTTTTGGATGGAACGCTGCATTTCAAACTACTTCATCCTGTATTCCCACTCTGTACAACTGCACATCCGACATTGTACTGACTCACCGGTAGCATTTTTGTTCAGCCCACTAAAGACATACCACTACACCCCATTTGGGTGGGGTGAGACTTTCTGGATGAATCCCCTTGTTGGAGAGGAAGTTTTGAGCATAAGATACTCGTTTTCACAGAGAAACCATGCTCTCCTGGGCGTGCATGCACACACAGAGAAGGAAACACACATCTGCTCCCTCTCACTTGTTACCCCATTGGGGCAGCAAAACTACTGATGCTTCACATTTGGTGCAGTCCTATTTTTTAATATAAAATATGGTTTTCATTTGGATTAAGGTAGAGGGTTAAAAACAAATAAATCCAAGTTTTTATACAGTCTCCAGGGAGAAGGCTGAACTTTGTGCCCGGCGTAGGAGGGGACACTGCCCGCACAGCCCACCTTCCAGACCGCCTCCAGGCAAACACAGGGCAGACAAAGCCTTCTGGAGAACCAAAGGGCGGAGAGATCTCGCCATCATCCCTTCCAGGCTGGGATCAGGGGTCTCTGCCACACTTCTGATCTGCTGAGTTTTAAGTCAAAGCTGCAGAGAATTGGCCTGAACCAGGGAAGCATTTTGCTGTGCTGCTCTGTGATCCCCTGCCACCGGCGCCGCTTCACACGTTCGTGCAGTGATTCAAGAAACAGCCTTGACTGCTCACCCATTAACTGTGGGGCGCGAGTCAGGTTTGCACTGCTGGGAGACAGGCTATTTTTACCACACTTAGGATGTGCTGTCACAACGTTAAATCCCAGTTGCAGATTTACCAAAAGCGCTAAGGGGATTTGTCCAGGATTTCAGGACGCCGGCATCCTGATCTGCACAGCAGCTCAGACCAGGCTTTTTGCCATTCATAAGTCCCAGACAAATGACTCGTGAGAGTGTGCAGCTTGCCAGCACAGCGCATATCCAGCGAGCACGCGGGGTCTGGGATGCGTCTGACATGTGCTGGCCACCTGCACACGGCATCCCCGCCTCCCCCACGCGCTGCGTGCCAGACTTCACTGAACACCTATGTGCATGTCTGCACCCTCTGCTGCTTGCACAATGCCTGGGCACACCACACCATGAGGACCACACATGGGGCACGTGGGAAAGGCCTGGCCACACAGCCCCTCTCCTCACGCAGGGCAGTATGTACTCCCCACGCATCCCACACCACTCCTATTTTCTGTAGTCTCAGTCAAATGCAGCATAAACTTGCAATTGCTCCCTTATAAAGTTTACACCCGAGAGCAAGAGTTTCCCAGCCACCTCTGCCCTCAGGGATCCAATCCCCTGGCTGTGGTAGGTACAGAAAAGCATCTCATGGGAGAAATTTCAGTGCAGCCATCACCGATGGCTCATGGATAAAGTCTGAGAACTACTGTCATGTGACACTCAGGATGGTGAGGCTGCCATATTTCCTGTCTTGAAAGTCACACGTCATCATATTAGCACTGTTTTGATAAATGAATTAGAAAAGGCTGACCCTTTCCAGAGCTTATCCTGGGGTTTTTTTTAGACACTCCAAATAACTTTACCTTTCTGGCAGTGTATCTGGTTTCTGGTTTACACACCTAAGATAGGAAGAAGGGAATAGCTCAAGCCAAGGTTGTGCATATAAGGAACATGAATCTGTCATACAACCCAAACTGGCTCTCAGCTTGAATCTCTCCTTTTTTGGGCAGACAGCTTAGACATTTTGAATTAAAAAAGACTCTGGTAATTTTTTCTTCATGTCCTCTCATATTTCTTGCTCTGAAAGCTCAGATTAGGACTTTTTGTTCATTGTAGGTGCCTTATCCAAAGCCAACTTAAATCTGAATAGCTCTAAAAATTTTCAGGAAGGTGACTTTCTGTTTTGGTTTGGGTTTTGGTTTTTTTGTTGGTTTGGGATTTGGGGTTTTTTTTAAACTATTTTTAAAGGCGAGAGTTGTGGTTCCCAAAATTAGATATAAGAGTTGTGGTTCCCAATGTTAAATCACAAAATTTTGAGGGTTTGTTTTTTTGCTAAAAAAAAGTTCCTTATTTTTTTTAGCAGTGTGAATTTCTGTCATAGATAACTAAGTCCCAGTTTCCAAAATGTTCGTATTTTATCTTTTCTGCTACATTCTGCTATTTCTTCAGTTAATACTTTAAAATTCTGCCTGAAACTGAAGTAGTTTTAGGTTCTCTATTGCCTACACATTTTGTCATTTCTAACACGACAGTTCTGTAACCCGTTTGTTTTCTCAGTGCGTCTTTGAGCATCACTTGTACTTCACAGTGCAGATGTCTAATGCAGATCAAGGCAGGCACTGCAGCATATTCTGTTCCAAAAGATATCCCCACCTCCTCATTTGTTTTGCAACATGGCTATCAAAGCACTAAATAAATAACATAATAGTTAGCATATATCCATTGTCTTATATATTCTGTATGGTTTACATTAGCTAATGAGCTAATTTCTTCACTCCTGTGAAATAGATACAGAGGTGATCATTTTATACGAATTGTAGCTACAAAACAAGTCAGTAGCTAAACTAAATAATCAGATCAACAGCCCTTTCTCAAATTTCTGAGGCCAAAATAAATCCCATTTATAAGGAGAAACACACCAAAAAATTGCAGACCACCTCTTGCGTACAAATGAAATGGTGGCTGAACTTTGATTGCAGCTTCTTCTCTGTGAGCCTCTAGCCCAAATCCCACACCCAGAGGCATGGCTCACTGGTCAATGCAATCTTCAAAGTTTCCCATCTTGAACAATTTATTTTCAGGAACAAAGCCTGGAAAAGATCCAAACCCCCCGTGTGGACTGGCAGCAGCTCAGGATGCTGTCTAGGTGTGTCTGGCTTGCCCAACTAACAACTCTTTCCAGTTCCTCCATGCAGAGCACACTTGTGTTTCTCTGTATTGCAGAAAGCCACCCATTAACTTCTATTCCCTCATTTCGAAAATAGGCTACCAGTTTCCCGCACTAGATCCCCAGATTTTTGGGCTATCAGTCACTTTGGGGTTTAGCTGGTGGCTTAGAATTCAACAGTCAATGTACAGTTTAGAATTTACAGCTGGGAAAACAATTTCCCAAAATATCTGTATGAATGCAATGCAGAAATATGCCACAGTATAACAGTGAGTATTCTTTCTCAAAATGGAAGTGTTAAATTTCAAGCACAGCCCTATGCCTGAGATGAGCCAAAAAACTTCTTAAATGAATAACAGGCCTTGCTCAGCACCCTGTGTGCAAAGCAGCTTCTTCCTTCCTGCTCCTCTTCCCCCTCCAGGTAGCCCCAGCACAGCAAAGCAAACTTTCTCAGCTGTGCTGTTAAGCCAAAGGCCCCTCAACACTGTTATCAGGACGGTGTTTCCCAGCTGCTACCATCAATTATTAAATCCTGAATTGGGTCCCTCTGAAGGTTATTTGTATCATAGAATCATTTAGGTTGGAAAAGACCTTTAAGATTATTGATTCCAAACACAAACTAATTTTTCATGTGCAGAAACACATAGAGAAACAAACACTAATATTAATCTGTTCAAACAGCAAGAAATCCCCCCCTTTCTCCCTCTCCCATGCGTAATGCTGCAAAAATTAAATCCGTAAGGGCATTTATGAAGAATATCTTATTTAGGGAAGAAAACAAAAGTGACTGACACAGTTATTTGTCACTGCTGGTAAATAAATTTGCACGGCTTACAATGTTTACCCTGGAGTACAGCTGAAAGATCCATTCGTGCTGCATTAGAAACCCGCCTCAATGACAAACTTCAGCTCCCTGCTCTAGCAAAGCTGATGTATTGACTAGACAGGTAGATATTAGGTGCTCCGACTGTCTGGATGCTATGGAAATCATGCCGCATGCATCTGACCGTTGTCAGCGGCAGAAGACAAGCGCTGGCCTCATTCTTATTCTAGCCAGGAAAAAGGCCTCGTCTGCATTAGCCTTTTTACTGAAAGGCTGCCATATTTGTCAGTTCAGACGCATGTAAGATAAGCTCTTTCCCCGTTATCTAATATTTCACCAGGCAGTGGAAACGAAGGATAAGCAGAACCTAATAGTCTATGTGGGCAGGAGATCTTGAATGCTGTCAAGCTCAGCACAAGGCCTGGATGCCCTAGACAAGGGGAAGTTTACAGCAGAAGTTAATCACTTCATTTTGAAGAAAAACTCACAGGGATTTGGAGAAATGGTTAGGACTTATCCTGGCTATACAGCAAGCAAGGAGACAAGCATAAAACCCTTAGTGCAGCATTATACTCAGTGCCTCTCCCCTCTTATAATGTAGGTACTGCTTGGCTAAAATTCCCGCCCAGTCAAAGGGGATTAAAGAAGACAGCTGGAAAACTGCTGCTTTTCCTAAACAGCCGGATGAAACAGAAGGACAGGCAGGGAGAAGCAAAATCAAAAATGAAACTCTGCATTCTTGAACAGTTCTGGGCTGATCAGTGCCTTGTACAGCAGCTAGCAGAGATGCCAAAACACTACTGCAGTCTGGTTTACCTGTACTACTCCACTCCAAAACTGCCCAAATTGCATGCAGAGTTGGTACAACCTGGCAAAGAGATCAGAAAGGCTCTTGTTCAGTCGCAGGGCTCCACGGCAAGCACATATCTTAACAGGCTTTTCTGCTGCATAATGTGAGTACAACAGTGCTAAGTGAATTCCGAATAAAATTAAGATAGCCTGTTTCAGAACTCACGGAGTAAGTCTGGTTTAACAGCATGTCTGCTTAAGAGATACACCATCTCAAACAGTAGTGACTATATAGTCACACTGCTCCATTTCAATGCACTGACATGAGAATCAGACCATATTTGTTGCACCTTCAAGTGTAAGATTTACACATTGTTTTGGCCCACCGTGAATGGCCAAGCTATGCCCAAACACTTCTGGGGTTTTTTTTCATCTGGCAAAAGTGGATTTTTTTGGCATAACTGTTAATAGGTGCCCTGCCAAAATGTGAGCGACAGCCTTTAAGGGAAGGGTTATAACACGGGTGTGGGATGTGGTATCCAGCATCCCCCTCTGCTGCCTGTTCCCAATCCACTGCCCACACTTCAAAGCACCCTGTAAGTGACACGGTGAGTTGTGTTCTGTGCATGGACTCCTTACGTCAACCCTGCACTTAATACCTCATGTGGTCACCAATAATAATTTTGACCCTCCCTGCAGTAAACAACACTTTGGCTGTCAACGGCAACAGTCCCAGGATAGCTGCTGTCAGCAGTGCCACACCACGTGTGCCTGCACGTGATAGCAGCTCTGTCGTGTCGCCCACCTGCTCCCACCGTGTGATGATGGGGACTACAGAAAGTCACAAGAAACCTATTCCCAGGGAGTCAAGTGCTCCTCGGCGTCAGCACTCACCGTGCTCACGGAGCAGGCCAACTGGGGGAAGACGCATGTGGCATGTGAGCCTGTAAGGAAAACAAAGCCTAGCCTGCGTCTAATTTTAGGCTTGGCAGCCCTAAGGATGTTCTGGGCTGTCTTTATCTTTGGCTTTTCCAACTCCTCTTCCTTTAAGGTCATACCCTTAAAGTCGTTGTGCTGCCTCTCGCCCCAGGTCCCTTTCCTTCCTCACATGAGCCCAGTCAGAAGGTGCAGCAGCATGAAAGCCCTGACCTCCTGGAAAGCCTTCCTTTCAGCAAGCTGGCAGGACAGCCACCAGGGAAAAATCTTCCAGCCTGCCGGCACAGGTGGGATAGAGAAGGAATAATCCCTTGCACTTTATTTCATCACCAGCTGGCTGCAAGGTTTTCTGAAACACCCTTGGCCTTGGGTCAGTCTCTGCCTCAGAAGAGTTTCTCTGCCTTTTCTCACATGAACCTTGCAGTGTACTTGGTCTTTTTTTTTTTTTAATCGTGTACATTAACCACTTCATTTAATATGAATAAATCCCAGTTTCACATTGCTGGGGAAGAAAAGGGAATGGGAAGGTGCCAGGAGTTGATGCAATATGGCCAAGCTCCATTTCCCCTTACGAACTCCTCCAAATTCCAAAGCCTCCAAAGTCAACAGGACTCAAGATACCCATTCCTTACACAGGAGCAAGATGCCATAGGCTAGCTCTTTGCAGAAATTTCCAGGAGGTACAGGCAGGACAACACCAAGTATCCTCCTGCTCTTTGCAAGCTGCAAGCTCCCTGCTGCAGCACAGTAGGGGGAGGAAAGTGATGCTGGACCACCATCCCCGCATGGAGAAGCTGCTCATCCCCCAGGTGCCCGAGCCCAAGACTGATCCCACCATCTAGACATGGGCCTGCTCCAAATGTTGGCTGCAGGGAGCATGCACTTGCAGCCCCAACGTCCAGCAAAGCGTTACTCCATGTTTAGGGAGTCTAGAAATGCAAAATTGAGAGAAAGGCTAAGGTGACTTTTCAGAATATTTTTGTTTTGTTAATTCCCTAAAATGGTGCAGGGAATTCTTTAAAAACTGGAAGAAAAATATAATAGCCTCAAGGTACCCCTTCATCCTTTACAGTATTCCACCTCTGGTGGTGTTTTCCACCCATGCCCAGAGAATGCTGCAGGTTACACATTGTGACACCAGCGCTGGTACCAGCCCCAGGGGCACTGGACAGCCTCATGCCCACCTCTGAGAGGGCTGAACAAAAACACCAGCTTCTGGAGGAAAGTGGCTATTGTGCAGCCATACACCATGCCCTCTTCCTTTTACTTCACATTCCACTAGCTGCCACTCCAAAGCTTGCACAGAAGTAAATAATCTTATTTTCTCTGCTTTTAAAATTTTTTTTTCCACGGGGAAGGGAGAAACCTTGATTAGATAGATGTGGCTACTTAAAAGCAGTCTCTAGCAAGTCCATTCTCCACTGAAACAACTGGGGCAGAATGGCTCTCTATTAATGTTACATTTAGTCATTAAAAATGTGCATTTGTGATTCTAAAAGCTGCTAGAGGCAAAACACAAGAGGGATACATACTCTGATTTACATCCAGTTTTCAGCTGGGGAGACTCAGTGAAACCAAAATTAACATCTCTACCTTTCATATGCATTTCTGGACAAATATACATTGAGTAATAACCACCACTGCTGTACACATTTGAATCCTCTTTCAGCAAAGGCCTGAATGCCTTTTGAAAAACCTAAATAATTTAGCATTATGATAGTGTGAAGTGTGTTAAGACACTTTTATATACTACTGCATCTAGCTCTGGGGTACAGCACAGGAGATGTCATCTTAAAGGAACAACACACAATGGCTTTGGGCAGAAAAATGGCTAACAAATAAAAGGAACAAAAATACTTGCAGTGGATGGGAAAACATCACACAGGAATAATACATAATCAAAGAAAAATAGTAACAAAACATAATACAAACTACAGAGTGGAATCTTTAATTATGACTAACTACAAAGACCGTGGTTTCACATTTCACCCATGCTGGTTAAACAACATCTTGGTAAAACTAGTGCATTTTCACCATTTACTTGTATTACAGGAACATAAAGATTCTTCAGTCAAGAATCACAACTGCAGTGGCCTCAGCACTGCATAATTAAAAAAAGACAGTCCTAGCATTTTGAGGGCTGGAACTATGACAAAGAACATGAATTGCTTATGAAAAAGGAGGTGAGATTAAGGCGTAAAATGCTCACAACCACTGTACAAAATTCTGGGTATTCTTAGTGCCACAGCTGCCTAGCCAAAAAGAAACTCAAAAAAACCCCAAAAACTGAAAAAGAGCCACTCCAAGGAAAGCCTTTTTAGGACTTTGTCAGCAAATAGTCTTTCCCATAGATCAGGGCAGGGGGCCATTTACTGCATCACCAAGACAGTTTTCTGTGGCACTGGGACAATCTCCCACAAAACCACATGCAGTAAATGCACAGCCAGACTAAGGGGAGTAGCAGGAGAAGTGAGCAACCATTGTATTTCTGTATTCCAGATGCTTTCTATTCTCTGTTTTCCTGAGCAGTAAAAGTGTAAAAACAAGGTCCAGATACTAACAGAAATAAAGCCCTTTTCTATTATCCTATTACCTTTTTTTAAATATTATTGGTGTCTCAAAAAACAACACACACTAAGAAATAACTGAAGGTTTAAAAATGCAAAAACGGCCAAGTAAAAGTAAATTAACTAGATGGACACACAGTTCAAATTCTGTGGCCAGAGGCTGGACCCAAGGCTCTCCTTCACCACCAGTAGCTGGAAAAAAAAAAGCTGTTTCATTTTTGTCCTATCACCCAAATTTTGCTTTGTTCCATGGCTACGGAGATCAGAAACAGAAAACTATACCTGGTTTTCCTGTAACAGTTTGCAAATTTCACAGCCCAATTCAAATACCTTCTGGCAGATTTTTTTTTTTTTTCCTAGAGCTCCTTGGAGCAGGGAACCTTTAATAATTTGCTCATGCAGTGCCAAGCAGAATACAAAGATGAAAAAAGAATGAAAAAAAAAAAAAAGGGAAGAATCATTGACAAACAAAGATTCAATGTTAAAAAGTGGAAAATAAATTAAGGTGAGGGACTATATGAAAGTAAGGGGGTGAGATGAAACGGGCACCCACGTGGGTGTTCGGAAGCGATGATCCGACGGTCTCCTCTGCTTCCACAGTTCAGGAGCTCCTGGCACACCGCTGCCCTACCTGCAGCATCTCCGTGCTGGAAAGAAAAGTCTCCATCTACAACTCATTTTTTTTAAAGTGGCACTTTAGGCTATCAGAACACAATAATTTACAGTGCCTACATTTACTCTGCGCTTTGTTGCTGAGGAGAGCAGAAACAAACTTACTGTTCTTCTTCTACAGTGGTTTAAAAGCACAGCGTAATTTCAAGGGCAGATCAAAGTTAGACTAATTATTTCCTTTCTGCATATCCTATAACTAAATGTAACAGGTCACTAGGGAAGGGTGAAACAAAAGATGAATGTATTTGCACACACTAACAGCAAACACCAAGAAACAAGGACATTATTTATATAATAAGAAGATGCATAAGGGAAAACATCAAAGCCTGTATTAAATATACAAACTCACAAATATATCACCAATGGTGCCTAAATAACTAGGGAAATGAACTGACTGCTCTCTTCTCCACACATCACATTAAACATAACTGCTGAGGTGGTTAAATCCTTCAAGAGCCTTTAGCACTACTGATGATGCAGGTTTGATAATACTAGTATTGCCCACTTGAAGTTAATCCCAAGACTAAAAAAATACATTTCTATTGTCTTCTGTTGTTTAGAAACATTTGCGTTTACTTAGGCCATACCCTAAAGATTTGGGTTGCAGTCAGGAAGGCTAGAAACATGCTCTACTGTATTTTTTTTTAATGAAACTTGACATTCTTATTATACAGTTCCAGGAACCGGAGTTTTAAAATACTCCAGCTATTATGAGAACTGAAGAGTGGTCAAGAATATGATTTGCCTGCAGAAACTTGCAGAAGCAAATAGCTTCTGTTCTGCATTAATTCCTCTCTAGGAAACCTCAACAGGCATATTTTACTTATATTACTGTTCCTTTGTCCTTTTCCCAGATTACTTCATCTACTAGTTGAGAAATTCCAAGCTTTCAGGGAAAAAAACCCCAGTGTGTAATTCCAGTGTTTTGTCTACCTGTCATCAACTGCAAAAGCAGTCTCCATGGCCTATCCTCAGCATTCCTACTTTAACCACAGCTTCAAAGTATCAACGAAAGGTACGATGACCCCAGCACACAGACAGGACACAATACACAGCAGCATCAGTCAAGGGTCAGGCCACTGCCCAACTTCTGTTAATACCCATTAAACTATTCACAATTCAGGGCAGCTTTTGGTATAGGAGCGGTGCTGCTTCTTGTTTTGAGATCCTCCCATGAAAACCATGTTCTTGGACAGTATGTTTTTCTCCGTTCAATGGGCAAAAGAGGTTCACTGGAACAGGAGAAAATGAAACAGGCCTTTTCAAGGCACAGAACTGGGGTCTTCAGGGAAAGCCCTCTCGAACCAAAAGGTGGCACACCGGGAAGGTCCCTGAGCAGGACAGAAGTATGGCCATGACTGCATGGAGCACAGGGCCACCACCAGCAGCTGGGCGTCCAGGAGTGGCCAAGTGTGCAGTCCTGCAGGAATAATACTTTCCGTATTTATTGCTCTTTCACTCCTGGAGCATTAGGAAGGTCCTTGCCTGGCTCACCTCCAGGAAAGGTGCATGGATCAGGCCAAATGCAGGCAGAGGACTACAGCTGGCATGCAGAGGTCGGAGCAGTACACCTAAGTTTCTACAGTTAAAACCAGGAGCAACCCCAGACTCCTTCTTCATCTCTACACACGAAGAAAGGCCTTTTTATTTGCTTGACAGTGCTCTTTATTTTTTCAGTGTGTGCCCTTTACTGTTCTTTGACTAAGAGTACAGATACAGGCATTTCTCACCCACACAGTACTCAAATGACTTTCAAACCTTTGTGTTAGCTTGTCATTTTTTGGGTAGTTTTCACACCCCTATTGAAACAAAGCTTAGACAAACTCTGAAAACTAAGGATCTCTCCAGACATGTCTAGACTCTCAGTTCAACCAGGCACAATATTTCTGAACTCTCTAACCTTTATGGGAGGTGACCAAAGCCAGCTCAGACAGACTAAACTGACACACTGCCAGCTAATACCCTGAACACCTTAAAATGCAAATAGCTCTAATCTTATTAAAAATGATGCAATGCACCCTACCCCAACAGCAAGAGGGGGAAGGGAAGCAAAAATACTGTTCATAGCACAGGCTACAGTTCTCCTCAGACAAACAAAACTGTAACATTTATGAATTACAACCATTTGCAGTTAAAGGAGCCGAAGAATTAGGATTTACTTTTTTTAAAATCCATATTGAGCCTGGTAAAAGACTATATCTAGGCTATGCGTGGGAGGTGAAGAACTGCCACCATCTCCCAAAAACATGACTAATACAAGATTTGGTAAGTCAGGATGACAATGCCAAGTCTTTCCTCATACTGTACGACTTGGATGAAAGCAAGTATGTAGGAAGGTAGCTAGAACATGCTCACACTGTACCCAGTCACTATAAAACAGGTATCTCACTAACTTAGATGGAGCAAACAATGTAGAAACAGCAGAAGAGCAGCTCTTTGCAAGGCACAGCTGTCATGCTATCCTCCTTTCTCCCTTCAGTGTGGGACAGCAGGAAACTCTCGCCCTGTATAATGGAAGAGCAGGGCAGCTGTGAGTCAGTTCTACCCAGCAGAGGGCTTGTGCCGCTGAGGTGGTGAGCATGCACACCACCTGATTCCAGTGGCCTGAACCCTGCTCATTTACAACCTGTTAAAGTACAGTCTTGATTTCTGAACATAAGGTAAATGAGCACAGGTGAAAAGTTCCTTATTCTGATGGGCTACTTGTATCCAGTACCCTGGAAAAATAATGCTGTCTTGGGTTTCTTCATGCCCTTTCAGCAAAGAATTTCCAGATTCTTCCCAGACTTTCAAGTCCTGAGTCTGTCCCTCAGTGGAAATGCCTCAAGTGAGGCTGCCCAACTTCTAGTTCGTGATTGATCACATTTGCAGATACTGATTTCACTCCTTTTCCAGGGGCAGAAATGTATGACCAGGCAGGGCTATCAAAGTATAAAAAAGGACACTGATAATAAACTGGTTTCTATCATGCCATATCAGCCGACAAGCTGTGCTGCAGTAGCACAAAAGCCTTTCAGCCATGCTAACAAGCAAAGGCACATGGGAGGCAGGACTGCTGGAGTTTTGGAAGCTATTTGCTGCAGTAATCTGCAACTGGTGTAGAGCAGCATGTACAGAAGGAGTGTGGCAACTTGACAGAAAGCGAGTAGCAAGCTGCTTCTCTTTTATTGCGGCTTTGCTCAGCTGGGTTGCCTTATGTAACCACCACAGGAGCAAATTCACCACGGGAGGCAAGAGGAAAAAGATTGATTTATCTTAAGCCCTGTAGAGCTTCATTCTCAGTTTTGCAAAGAGTGCAGCCCCAAAGCACAGATTCTATCGCATGAAAGACCCGCCAAAAATAAAAAACCTAATCATTCTAGAAACTCTAGGGCATCATCAAACATAATTTGCCTCCAGATCATGGATTACGGTTAAACTGGGACAAATCTCTTTTCAAGTGACATCTTAAAGTAAAACAAAACCAACCACACCACCCAAATCCAAATGAACCGAAAGCCCTACAGCGTCCCCTCCCAACCAGATGCACACATATCCATGTTTCTGTCTGGTTCGGATCCTAAGAGCATAATTACAAACCTATTCACAAACAAGCATTCCCATGGCATTAAAAAATTGCTAACTAGTCTTCCATACTGAAAACCCTGGTTTAAGTCAGGTCACAAAAGAAAGAATGGAACAGTCTTTGTAAGTGAGCTGGGTTTTGCTACTCCTTTGATGGATTTGAGATTAGGGATCTGGTGACAGTCTGGCAGTCATCAAATGAAAAGCCAGCAAGAATGTCAGCAATTAAGGGAGACCTGCGAGGAACATGCAGGATCTGGCAAAAACCTCAAGAACGTGAGTAGAGTTTGCCCGTGCCATGCTAGCTGGAAAGCAACTCTCTGCAGCAGCTGGTGATCTTGTAAAGGGAGTTTCAAAAACTGCGGACAGCACAACGAGCTCTCACTCTCAAGTTGCACTGCATCACAAAACTGATCAGTTCCGTTAATAAAAAATGAAATTCTGCCACTGTGAGGCACTTTGAGCAAGCTCTGCTCCATGATTTGTTATTCTTGCTTAAATAAGGCTCCAGCTGACCTGAAGTGCAACTCTGCAAAGAACCTTGCATGCCTACTGCTAGTTCAGTGCTAGCAATCTCAGACTTTCATAGTCTCCAAATTACTGCTGAGAGCCTCCTAAATCCAAAACAAGCCATTGCTGCTATTACCATTCAGATTCGTTAACTTTTTCCTGCAGGATCTCAGCATTTACATGGAACATTCTGGGTCTTTGTGTTGGTTTTAGTCTCAGAATGAGTTGGCCAACAAAATGGGAAATCTGAGTGATCACCAGGACAGCAAGACACGAGTTCCAGGATTTTCTTCACAGCCGTGCAGACTCCACAGAATTCAACCCCTGCTCAAATGGCAACAATGTTGCAATAGGATAGTGTAAAAAAGGGGACAGGAGGGCTTCCAGTTACAAGCCCCACCTTCAAATTGCTAGAAAGACTTAGCTCAGTCATTCCAAGTCAATAACCTAAGACCCGTAATGCAGAGCTTCACCCAAGGAAAGCATTTTGCTCACGTCTTTTGCTCCTGTTCTTTGGCTCTGGCCCCAGTACAGCGCTGCTGACTGTCTAACTCCCATCATCTGGCATGCAGAGACAGGAAATTGGAGAGGCACCACACTATTGGGAACGTAAGTGGTGCCAACACAGCGACAAAGAAGCAGGAGATGAGCGATCTCCTCTGTAAAACACCATGACCACGCTCGGTAAATCCACGTGGGCTATCACCTCTGTGCCACAGAGAAGGAGAAAAAAGAAATCCTAAAAAAAAGAATTCTGAACACTGAAAGAGGAATTGGGAAATTCTGTACCGTTTTCTTTCACACTGCTAGCTCACTGAGGTTACTGAGTGCAAGAGAAGGATGGTGGATGGACCACAGCTGTTCTACATGGCATGCACCACTGCATGTCAAAGACTCGGCATCAGAAACACAGCAGGCACCATAACAACACTTAAGAGTTTAACAGTGCTGCTACTGCCAGCCCTCCACCTTTGAAACCTGCCAGGGATGGAAAAGCGCAGAGCCACCATAGCGACCACCAGATGAAGAAGAGAGATCCAGCCACTCAAAAACCATCTGTGATACAAAATAACTTTTTTTCATCCATTCAGGCAATTTTCTTGGCTCACCTTGGCAGCGCCTATGAAAGCTACATAAGTGATTCTATGCATGTATCACACACTGCACCATTCACTGCCCATGAACTGCACAGCCCTGCCCAGAGCCACTGAATCCTTCAGGCTGGACTGGCCCTGGGAGGTGCCTCGTACCATGCCATGCCCAAAGCCAGGTCAGCACTAGAGTGCAGATCAGGTTGCAGCTTATATTCCGCTGATCAGATTGACTGTTAAAAATTACCCTTTAACTCATCAGGACAAGAAGGGAACTCCACTAACATACGTGAATTTGCTTCTAAAAAGATACTAAATTGGTATTGTTTGGGTCTAAGTAAGGCTGGCAAGGGTTTCTGACAAAAGGATGTCCTGGCCACTGGAAATACCTCTAGCGTGAGAGCCCTTGAGGGACTTCACAAAGTTATGCAGGTAACTCTCTCTTACCCTTGCACTGACTACATGTGCAAAGAAGCCCTCAGACAGTACACTACAGACCTGTCTCTTGGAAGAAACAAGCTACACCAGCAAAAAGTAAAAAAAAAAATAATTTCATTTATCTTCCAGTTTCTGCTGGCACAGCTGAATGTGTTAGGAGAGTGATTTACGCACAACCCTTGCTGATGTACCATTTTCTAGTGCAGACTAAGCTGCAGTCATTAACTAAGAGAGAACTTCAGAGTACAACCAGTTTAAAGGAGCTTCCCAATCAGTTCATAAATACATGCCAGGCAATTAATTTTTAGAAGTATAGCAAACAAGTCACTGATAAACACAGAGTGTGGATATTATCTCTATAAGCTGATGTGATGCCTTAAAACCTCTCCAGGTAATATAAATGCATGTTTTCAAATGTGCCAGTATTGTAACAGCTCTGCTTACAGCCCAGGAACAAAACAGCAAATAAGAACGTTTTCTCTCTATTTAATTTAAACAGAAATGTTCTCAAATCAGTCAAGGAGTTATGTTGGCACTACCAAGGTAAGCGACTCTCCAAACACACCAGGTTCAAACCTGCAACTTTGTCCAACACGTGGGATTCCTGAAACCTCACAGGAGCACTACAATTTTTTAGGAAATAATGGCATATCCTTTCATTATTTTACTTACTCTGCTCTCTGTTCTGATTCCAGAGGGTTTGTTTTCCCTTGCCCCAAATGATCTATTGCCACTTACACAAGCTAAAATTACACACAACTGGCACATACCCTGAGAAATATGAAGAATAATTTTTAAAGTTATTTGCTTTTAAAGGCAAACCAGCAGTTACTAATCAGATGACCTATTTCTACTCTTAATTTGCCACACTTAAACACACAACCCAAAAAACCCTCTACAGAAATGAAAAACCACCTGGAAACTTAACTGGGCTAGAGAAAGAGGTAAAGATGCCATTACCTACTAAATTCCCTGGGGAAAAGAAAATTGGTATTTAGAAATAAGATTAACTACAATAAAAAAGAAGAAAAGAAAAGCTTAGGGAAAAGATCCAGGTCATGAGGATGGTATTTCCCATTTTTTTTAAGCTGCAATGCAACATTCACAAGTTAAGAAAAACATGCTCCCTGCCCTCATGGCAACCCCACCACAGAAATGCCAGTGGCCATCTATCTCCTGTTCCAGTTCTTCATGTCCCACACCTTCACACCCAGGGACTGACTCCTCCAACCAAGCACGAGGCTTCCCACATGTCTGAAGGAAGACTGGCAGAACTAAAGACACTGCTTACAAAACATGTCCCTGTGGGTATTAGCCAAAGCATCTATTTTAATGGTATCATTATTTTCACCTATTAGTGCCTTTTCTTCTTTCTTTCTTTCTTTTTTTTTTTAAATTATTCTTTCTCCTTGAGCAGGCCATGGAAAGAGCCTGATCAGCTTCCCTTTTCTTTGCTGGCACAGATCCTGGTCCTAGTGCCGGGGCTGGCGGGATGCCTGCTGCTTTCAGTGGGAAGAGGATCAGGCCCAGTCCTGCAGATGTTACTCATGCAAGTAGCCGGCTCCACCCTTCGGTTCTCACATCGCTCCATGCTATACTACCTAGAAAACAGGGACAAACTGGCCTCTCATGCCTTCTTGTCATTATTACGCGTTGTCCCTCAAAGCTGTCACTGCTGGCAATGGGCAGCGTTTCACACCTGCCCTGCGACTGCCAGCTGAGGCCATTCGCAAGCAGGCCTTAGTGGGAGCCACACACCATCATCTCTGTCAAGGACTGTTGCTCTTCTGGCCTGTGGGAAAGTCAAAAGTCAACAAAACCATCTCAAATGCTGCGGCATTTGCCCTTTCTTTTAGAAGTCCCAGTTCCTGCAGTTGTGTTTCTTCTTGAGAAACTTGGCTTTCTTTTAAAAACTGATCTTTCCGGGTTCCCATAATTGCAGAGAATAGCCTGAAAATCTGGCTTCAGAGTTTCCCAAGAGAAAATAAAAAGCCAGTAAACAAATAAAAAGAACTGGAAGTTTCTCTTGGTCAGATGTAATTTGTTGATTTTTCTTAACATCACTATTTTAAGCAATACTCTCTCTTTTTTTTTTTTATGTCTTGGCAAATTATTTTTGAATGCTTTAGAATGGCAATTTGCTCTGAGCTAAATCCTGATTCAGACTGTCATCACTGAATAGTAAAAAAAATGTTTCTTCACTTGTTTGTCAGCATTATTCAACATTAATTAATTATATTTTATATATATTCTTTTACAGTAATGCTCTAAACTGCTTTATTGGATTAGAGACAAACTTGGGAAACAAAGTCCATTCCCAATCTAGAAAACCCTCAAGGCAACTAAGAGACTTGGATCTCATTTTATGCTTGTGAAGCTGGTGTAGGAATTGTAAATATATACCTGTGAGACACTCTAGATTGGGAAAGAAAGGCTGACTGCCGCCCCTTCACAATTGGACAATCTACAAATCACTGTGTAATTGGGGTTTGGTTACTGACCTGTGAAATGTGCATTATTTCAGTATTTCCAACTCAAATAAAATGATGCTCATTAGAAAAATGTTCAGCTTGCATTATTGTAATACTCAAAACTGCTTTTCCCTAAGCAGAACTGAAAAAGCAAAGAGGGATATATTTTCTTTTCATATATATATATGTCTACACATACAAGCATACTTTTTCCCCTAACTACACTTTCTGCCTTTAAGAGAGCAAGACATGCAGCTTGGACAACTGCAGACGTCTAAGCAACCCTTACAATGCTTAAAGAAAAGGGAAGAAAGAAGGGAATTGTATTTGCTTAATGTCTATGTACTTTATGCACGTGGGTGCAAGAGCACATTAGCTGTAACCCTCACTTTGCATTGTCGATCTAAATAGAAAAAGGACAGAGAAGAGAATGAGACTTTCAGTGCAGCTGGGTCAGCCCGTACCATGGGACTCGTATCTGGCACTGGCATGGCCCAGCTGCACAAAGCATCTCATGCCAACGCCACAACCTAGCTACTACAACGAGGGATATTGCACAGCGGCCGCCATCTCCAGCAACAGGCTGTCGGCGCTGGAAATGTGCAGCCCTGTCCTGTCCCCAGCCACCTGGAACCACGCCTGGCTGAGGAAAGTTCCTGCTCACAGACTGGCACCAACTCAGACGTCAATGCCCACAGAATTTATGGCCCTCTACGCTTTGTCTGCTTGCAGTAACCTTCCTCACAATGCAGCATGAGATGGTCTGGGCTGTCTGTGCTGGGCTCAGTGGGGCAGAAATGCTTTCCTTACCCCAAGACACTACCACAAAGGTCNCGCTTTCCTTACCCCCCAAAAGAAACCCTCCGTGTTTTCCCCTGTGTACTCAGCCCCAACAGACATCTTTCTCCATGGCCCACTGTCATAAAACAAGCTGCTTCCCAAGAAATATGCACATATGATTTTTGCTTTTACCAGAATCTGAGCCTGGGGTCCCCAAGACACTACCACAAAGGTCTCTGGATCAGCCTCTTAACAAACTATATCACCACAGCAAAATGAAAATGCCATTTATTTACTTTTTTTGATGCCAGAAGTGAGTTGCAGGAGGTTGCAGAAAAGATTTTCAGCAGCAAGGAATTAAACAAACTACCAAAAATCAGTCACAACAACAGTGCAGAAAGCTTTGAGAAAATGTAATATAATACGTTGGATTTCAAACCTAGTCCTGCCGGCCAAATAGGAAAACTCCAAGTTATGCTGGGAGAGTCATGCTTGGAAACCTAAGCAGTACTGTTTTCCCACCCCACCAAGCCTTCTGGGTTTTGCTGAAGCTTTCTGAATTTTAAGGAAAAAATTAGGAAGTTGATATCCTGGACCTTTATGTGAAAAGTAGACACCTAAAGAAAATATACTTTGGTTTTGGTGCACAGACAAGTGAGAGAGAGTCAAGGACATATTTCTGAGAAAAATAATAGCAATGTGCACTGGTCTAGCCCATCAGGTGATGGAAAAAACAGCAAGAGAGTTTACGGAACTGCCACTGCCATGAAAATAATAAGATGTTGCAGACAGAGGAAAAGATGGGACAAGATAAAAGTACCAGGAGAACACGGTGCTTTCAGGACTGACTCCAAGTTTCTATACCTGCAAAACATTCTCATGGATTAACACTAACACACGGACTTTTACTTAGGATTTTAATATAGAGCAAACAAACTCAGGAATAAATGACATTTAAAATTACGAAGTCCTTTCCTTCTCTACTCTCCCCCAAAGACTTCAGGTCTAATTTAAGCATAAAAGACATTTGATGTATTGAGAATAGTTCTTAATGGTGAACTATTAAGAAACAAAGACATTTGATTCTTCTGGAAAATACCTGTTGCTTTTATAATGGTAGCAAAAACTACTTGTTTGGGGTGTGCACACACTCAGAACACTGCTTGTGTTTACAACACAAAAAAGTAACATCTCAGTCCATGCTGAGAAGTCAGGAACTGTCAACTGACCTCAGCATGACTGCACATGGAGTACTTTTCCCAAAGGAAAACTTCAAAGAATTTTCAGATACTGAATGTGAGGCAGTTTTCTGTTTGGTTTGGGATTTTTTTTTTGTCCAGGTAGATCCCATTAATAATCTTATCCTCATTTATTCCTTAATTTTAAATTTAATGAGATCAGGAAAAAAATTAATCAGTCATTTCTTCCCTTCCCACAGAGGACTTTTTTCATGAGTTCTCTGAAAAATGCTTACATTTAATCAAGTGTAGCCTTTCAACCAAACATTTCCTAGGATTAAGCCAGTATTTACAACTACACAGAGAAAATTTTGCAGTGGATACAAATCCTTCCTCCATTAAACTGCTCAGCCTTCAGTAGGTTCAAGTAGTAACTGTCTTGAGGACTTGAGGAACTGCAGGACTGTGCAGTTTTGCAAAAAACAGGAAAAAGCCCCAACCAAACACACGATAAAACTCTTTAAACCCATTCCCACATTTTCTTTTTCTCCTGTTATACATATATGTTTCATACCATCCGGATTTTTCTATGCAGAGAAATCTGAGAGTGTGTTATTCCACACTTCTACATCTTAATTCAGATTTTTTTTTTTTTTTTTTTTGCTTCTCTATGTTTTTCTGGGAATATGGGCTAAGGAGAGGAGAACTCTTTACATCCATGTGGAAATTCGACTCCAAATTTGGTTTCTCCCATAATGGTTGGAATCAACGACAAGCTCAGTGAAAACAACTGAGTTATTCTGGTGGAAACTTCAGAGAAAAAAAAAAATAACTAGGCTACTGCTTCACTACAGAAATAGTTCAGTGATGTGTGTTTATGCAGTGGCATTTTTCAACCATGCACTAATAAGAACATTCAGCTTGAATATTCCACAATTTCCTGAAGATCCTGATGTCTCTTCCTGGGACTAGCTCTTTGTTAAATTTAATGACTCCTTAAAACAGAAAAATGTCCATACCACCTGCTAGCAAGAGTGAAAGCTATCTAGGTAAACCAGGTCAAAAAAAATTATACTGGAAACTTCCATGACATTCAGTGGGATAATGAGTATTTTCTTGCACACACGAAGGAGAAAAAAACCCCAACCTGTTTAAAGGCAAATTCCTGTCTTCTCCTTATAATCCTCCCAACCCCCACTGCAACCCGAAAATGTGATTTACCAGAAGGAGCTCACAATGCTGCTCTGGCTGAGAAAGTACACTGAGAACTTCACAGCAAGCCCAAAATAGCCTGAAAAGAGGAAATGGGTGGGGGTGAGGTTCTTTCTTCTGCTCACAAAGGACTTTGCCAGCCGATATAGATCAAGTAAAAACAGTCCTGACATGCGGAGCACACTTGGTGACAGTCCTCCCCTCTTTTCCCAGTCTGGTCTATTTTAAGATCACATCACAGGAAACTTGGCAGCTACATGTTTCCGAAAGTTGCCCCTGCCACTTCCACAAGTTCAAATCGTTTGTAAGGGCACAGCTCACAGCACAGAAAATTCTGAGGGGACAGAAAAGGTACTGTCGAACTACGAAAGGCAGGTCATTCAAAGAAAGAAGACAACAACAGATAATTAAATGAAGCTGAAAACACCCTCACTTTTCTGTCCTGTATTACTGGTTTTCAAAGAAATATAACATTTGCACGAGCCATCCAAGTGCTGGTAGTACTTGTGATGGACACCGTGCGTCTGTTCAAGGAGAGAAGTCCTCTGCATCAAGACATTCAGTTGTGTGGGCTGTGTCCCCGTCATTTTGTTATGGACTGTCTCTCACCTTCTCATCATTTTTTCAGAAAATTTTAACACTGTTAGCTACAAATTAAAGAAAGTATGTGTGTGTGTGTGGGTGAGTGTGTGTGTGAGTTACACATGCAGACACAGGACCAGGAACAAAGAACAATATGGTTGTTTCATGTCAAACTTAAACTCTGATTCCCATTATGCATTGAGTAGGAGGAATGTTAATGGCATGGTCTGGTTAGAGAAGTTGATGATAATTAAAAAACTAACAAAAAAATGCAAAAATGCAATAAGTATTGCCAATGCCTTCACCCTACATTATAAAATCATTCATATGTGCAAAAGCAGCAATGGGAGATTTTCTGAAACTAGGAATAAGAACAGCAACTATTAGTAATAATAAACCCCTATGTTTTCATTATTTTATAACCATATTTTTTACAAATGTCCAAGTTCCCTGGTCTCCCTTGTTCGAAGAACTACGTTTCTGAGTAAACAGAGCCCAAAAAAATTGTTGGAGAATAATATTCTGCAAGAGCAAGGTATAATACTTAAGCTCAATGGGTTAAAACAGTCAAATAGATGTTTATCTCCCTTTCTCAAAGTAATTTATTTCTGGATATGGAAGGACCATTCTCATCCCCAGAAGTCAATTTTAAGATATCTGTAAATTTAAAATACAGGTTCTATGTTCAGTCTGTACACTAACGTGACTATTGGAACACCATAAATCTTGAGCAGCAGTCTGCATCTATTAAAAAAAAATTAATACTGTCTACAGAGAAAGAGAGCAAGCCCTTGCCTCTTTATGAGGTATAAAGCTACACAAAAGCTTTCAGGAAATTTCATGTGGTTGGTGTTTTGTCTTTTAGTGACATCTGCTTCAAAAGGAAGGCCAACAGAGGACAGGAGTATTAGATCTGTTCTTGCACAGCTCACTCACTGCTCCCATGCTGAATATCACTGCCCCCTCATGCGAGGGCTCTCTCCTCAGCTTCCACACACAGACAGATTATCTTAAATTGCTGTAAATAACTCCTGCTTGCTATTCTTGAGCCCTTTATTCCAGGCTACTCTATATTCTTAAACTGTACCTGAGTCACCTTCATGTGTTATCCTTGTTGCTCTGGGAAACTCGGGATTTAGTAAACAGGTTAAGCAAACGAAAAGATTAGTTAGTATTGTGCTTCAGAGAGATGCAAGATGCGATTACATTGAAAGCAAGTATGTTAAAAAATTTAACAAAGAAATTTTTCTAGAATCTTTACACCAATCTAAATAGCATGTACTGCACAAAAAAAACCAAAACCACCCACAAGTTTTGTGCTTGAGTCTTCTCGACCCCGGTATTCAAGACCATTACCAACACCAGCAGCTTACTGGGCAAACTGGGATCTTTGGCTGCCATGCAGATTAAGATGGCATGGACACTATGAGTTCCCTGTGATTGAAACTAAATAAATTGGAGGGAACTGAGATTAAGGTGGCAACTAGATGATAATATTAGTTATGGAAGACAGAATAGCACAATATACTTACATTTACTCCTCACCACCTGTCAATGCATATTGCTACATCAAACAGCATGAAATTCAATATACTTAAATATTCTTCACCAAACAAAAGAACGAGGGCAAGTTAAAGCAAGCTCATTTAAGAGTGAATACTGACATTTAAGAAAGGCTTGAGATAACATTTCTTCATTCACTTTTCTGGGTTCCCTCCCATCAAACAAACATGCTAGTGACACTAGGGCATGACAAACCACTACCAGTTCAAACTTAGAGCTTCATCAGGGACAAAAACATTAGGTAGGAAACAACATGATCCAACCAGTATGACAATGGACAGGAAATCTACAGAGGTTTGGAAGCAATCCAGTCTCTTCCTTTCTTCTCTGTACCTCTGTCACAGTAAGCCCAACCCTTACACCTCCATTTTCCACTGGCCATGAGATAGGCCATAACTTATTTATTTATAAAAGCACTTCATATACAACTGTAGAAAGATTCTTAAAAAGAACTTTGTATCTTACATGCTAAAAGTAATTCTTCACGTGAAGTGGCTTTGTAGTCTTAGTTTTTCCATGCTATATGATCTCTCAGTATGAACAAGTTCAGGTTCTGGTACTTACACCATCACCTCTATGGAGGCATCATCCATCATCTTAAATCACTAACAAATCTGCATCCTCAGAACTGAGAAGGGCAAAGGAAAGGATAGAATGATTTCTCCCCTGAAAATTACCTGTTCTCAACAACAGAGAAAATACCTTGGACGTAAATCTGATCAAGTAGAATGTAAACTGGCTGTGTTTTCAGACTGAAGAACTGCAAACTGACAGGAAATGTCTCGTGCCAATAACCCAGCCCTCTTAACAGTTTTCTGATGCAGTCCTTCAGCTGTGAGATAAGGTGACTATTACAATCACTCTTTACATATACAGAACCCACACAGCCACACACAGAGCTGAGGAAGGTTTTCCAATTCAGTGATATCAAAGAAAGGAAACCCCCACACTGACAGTGCTGCATGTAGCAGCACAGCACCCACGAGTCCCTGTGGTAGCCCACGCACTTCGTGTGGCCGTAACTAATTAAAGTTTCAGTGGGTGAGAAAGGCAAAGGGTAGGTTGAGAAATAGGCACAGCAAGATGAACCCGGTGTCCTGAGCACCAGCTGAAGGCACATGGCAAAGCCAAGAAAAAAAAAAAGACCATGTCTACATGGTTGTAAAAGTCTGACTTCCAGAGAAGCCATAAGCATTCGTTGTGTTCAACATACAACGCTCACGCCTTGTTTGTCCTTAGTCCTTACACCCTGCCATGCAAAACATCATTTTATCTTCTGAGCTATCTGGACTGCCTCCTTTTTTTTTTTTTTTTTATTTTTTAAATGATACACAGTACTTTCATGTAGTGGGCCACATTTTCAGAAGTTCCCAGCATCCAGAAATGTTGAGCTTTAAAAGAGCTCAGCACACGCATTTTCTGAATATGTAATGACATGTCTACAGATCTGTATTGTTAAAAAATCTAACCTTGGTAACCTCTCTGGAGATTACATCGATACACACAATAAGAAGAGTTGCTGAAACCCTTCCCCTCCTGTTAAAAGAAAAAAAAGAAATTTAAAATATTGTTCTAGTTTTTAATAACAACAAAAAGTTAAAAACCAAAACCTACATCTCTCCTGGAACTCAAGTGGCCCTTCACAGCAAGTGCCAGTGAAATTCTTGCAAGGACGCCACCAACAATGTATAACTAACTTTTATGCTGCCTCTAACCTTTTGAGCCTTTTGGCTAGCTCTAGGAACAGTCACAGCCATGTTCCCTATCAGTCCAGTGTTCACACATGTCCACTTATTTTTTTTAAATAACAGTTCTTCTATAGGACAAGGTTGCTTTTCAGACATGCCCATCATTCTGTTTCCTGTTAGCTACTCAGGAAACAGTGGATCCTCATAATCTCCAAAAACTAGGCCAGAGAGACTCTAGCACTGAGCCGATGCTCACTGAGTGACATCTTCTGCTCAGCTACAAAAGTCAAAGTCTTCCAAAACCAAAGAATGGATCAGGGAAAGAACAGTTCTCAATGTTAAAATTGTGTAGACAGAGGTACTCTGTCTACACGTGAACACTGAAAGACAAAAAAACCCTAAAAATCTGGCTAATTATAATATATCCACAGTCACATTTTAAAATGCAACCTATCAGAGATAGGTCTCAATGAAGTGAAGGATCTGTCCTGCATCTAGGAAGGGTTTATCAAGAAGAAGACAGCCACTGTGGCAAATGGTAAGGAATGTAGTGTTCGTCCCACCGGCTCAGCCCCAGGTGTGTTGGCAGGCACAGCAGAGGGGCTGGCAGCGGGGGAGCGGTGCCTGGGGCACCAGGGAAGGCAGGTCCTGGGGTCACCTGCATGAGGAGGCTCAGCTCTTGGAAGGGATGAGAAGGTGCTGCAGGCAACCTGGTGAGCAGGAACACACCACACTGAGCAGGGACTGAAATGGTGAAACGTGATGCCAGCAGACAAGGAGTGAAGAAGAAAATCTGGCAAGCTAGGATAGGTATCACTGGCATTTCAGATAGGTGACGTCTGTCCACTCCTCTTTAGCCTCCCCCATTTGGATTACAGGACGTCCGTCTCCTGCTGACGGAAAATGGTTGGTGAAATCGGGTCCTCACTGCAGGCTCCACAGCTGGGGGGTTTATCATTTCCTCCCAAGTTCTCGGGGTGGGGAAGAAGCACGTCGGTTTGGGGAGCTTTGAGGAGCTAGGTTGGAAGGCTTCGATTGGGGTGGGATTGAGGTGTAGAGAAAGAGACTAAATAACCCGTTTGGTTATGAAATACCTACGTTTAAATCAAATTATTAATTATTAAACCGTACGGGGAATTTGATTTATGCTTATTTACGGCCTATAGGTGATGGTTCAGCCCCCTCGGCATCGCTTTCCTTGAGCCCGGAAAACTGCTTTATTGCTTCCCGGCCGAAAGAAGAGCGGGAGAGCCCTGGTGGGCCCGGGCTCGGGAGCCCCGCGGTGGCGAGAGCCGCTCCCGGCCGGCGCCAGGGACACCTGCCGGGCACGGGCAGCGCCCCGCAGCCCCGGGGCTGGCTTTTTCTGGAAACATGACAGCCGGTCCCGGGGAGCCGGGAACGGGAGGGGGGACACGGGTGCCCGGCAGGACGCGAAGGCGCGACGTGGCGACGGTCGCTAAGGGAGCGACAACAGAGCGATCAACAGAGGGGCTGGTGCCGGGGAGGGGCGGCCCGGGCTGCGACAGCCCCCGCTGTCCCACAGCCCCGCACGGAAATAGCTGTGCCCAGGACGCGGCCACCCCGCCGCTGGCAGCCCACCGCGCACGGGTTATTTTTGATCGGCCTGAGCAAGATAAAACTTGAATCGGGGAAACGCGGCTGATTTACAGCCGCTTGGAGAGCGGCGTGCTTGGCTGCGGATGAGTGAAAAGGCTTTCCAGCCTGCGCAGGAACCTCTCCCGCGACGCCGCGGCCGGCAGAGCGGAGCGGGGTCTGCCTGCCCACCCGCCCGTCCCGGCCGCAGAGCAGCCCCGGCCATCCCCTGAGCTGGCAGCGCGTTTTCCCCACGGCCACGCTCCATCCCACAGGAGCTCGCCCTGCGTGGCTGCACGGCTCGCCAGCTCTCTTAGGAGAGGAGGAGGTAGGCATTCTTGGGCCACAAAACTGGCTTTGGGCTTTCCATCCTCACTCCTGCAATTCAGCCCTGCATCCACTCCAAAAACCGCTCTGCCTGTTCGAATCGGGCTGCCTGGCCAAAGCCTCCATACCTGGACGGGGAGGATGCATGACTAAGCCCAGCTTGCCTAAGCTCATGCTGCCACACCGTACCTTAAAAAACAAGGAAGACATGGAATCCTCTCATCACAAAATTAATGTGCTGAACTGCAGCAAAAGCCTTGACAGTCAAACTTATGTTCCAACAGAGCAGTAACAATAATCTCCTACACTGCCGTGGCAAGGCCCTGAGTCATGTTACATATACTTTTTTTTTCCTTTCTTTTTTCTTTTTTTTTTTGTTGAAAAGGAGACAAAAGAATTAGGCACATTTACTAAGCTTACATAAGAGCAAAAGATTGTTAAAAAATAACAGTGTATTTCAATGCAAATATAAACTTATCATAAGCTTCCTGAAGCACATGCAGCATAAAGGCAGTATCACTGCAGAGAAGGTATCTGCTTTCAAGGGGATTTGCATTCTCATTGAATGCTGGACCAGGTCCAGACCAGCCGGAGGATAACCACCCTCTAACCTCCCTGCGGAGACTTACAGAGACGAGACTGAAGCAGTATCATTTCTGACAGAAATCAAATCCTGGCTACTGCACTGCTGGGAACACTACAGACAGGGGGGGGAAAAAAAGGAGGAATTTGAATTAAAACAATTCTGTGGAGCTCATTTAGGTAATACCTTGTCAAAGGACATGATATGGGAACACACTGCATATCTACTAAATGAATGCAAAAGTTTAATGTCTGCTAGCATAAAAATAATTTTAACAAATGGAACATGCAAATGTTAAAGCTGACCAGTTACAGAACATGGGCTCAGGTACACGCCTAGGTTAACAAAGCTAAGTAATACATCTAGTCAAATCATACATGAAACCATGGCGAGCATTCAAAAATTACGATTTGTTCTAATTCCCATCAGTTCATCTTTCAGCATCAGCATTTCAGAGGACAGGATAATTCCTAGTGATGTGTCTCTAAAGATTCAAAAACAAGTGACCTTAATGGAAGCTTATGAATATCAGGATATTGCATTACGGGTGCTGGGTACTTCCTTCTTGATGTAATGCATCCAGAGGCATAGATAAGAAAATCCCAGGACAGACTGATGAACAGCTTCCAGGTATTCCCTATCTTGCTGTACTCATTCTGATGTAGTGGTAGAAACCTTCGAGCAGCCATACAGCAAACTGGATCAGAAAAATGGTAAGCAATTTTTGAGTGCCAGCAAAGCACAGGAGGCAGCACAGGAATCGGAGCAAAGTGACTGCACAAGTCAGCAACCGCTCAGTTCTGCCAATCTGGCCAATAAATGAGTGATCTTCATATATTGTGTTCAGGGCCAATGAGCTGTAAGATTGTCCCGAAAGAAGCAGCATCTGAATTGTATTAGACCTACAGAGACCCTTAACTGTGGCTGGACTGTCTGTGAAAATATGTCTAGACTACAAGAAAATGTAATGTTCTAAAATGTCCTAGTTGGCTTGTTTAAGCTATAATACTGGCAGCCCAAATTACAGATATGCCAAACCCAAATGACAGACAGATATAAAATCATTACAAAAACAGGTACAATTTGTTTTTCAACTGATACCTAAATTTGTATTTAAGTCACAGTTTAAAGTACTTCCCACTAGAATCTTGGGTTTTTTCTGTTTTATAGCATTTGCAGCAGAAATATTCATATTGGTCTGAAGAGTGTATGGAAGAAACGTCTATCGGTAAAAGCAACAGGAAGGGCAATAGAGCAAAGTTATGGAAAAAAACCACAAGACATTTTAATAACCGTGGACACACTGACAGCAATCAAACAGGTGAGCACTGAGGAGTGTGGTGTTGGCATCACCAGGAGGGTTGTGCCCTAGGAAGCCCACAGCATGGATCAGCAGAAGACCTGTGCCCTGACAGGAGGAGGACAGCAGTGAGCTTGCACCACGCTCTGTGTGCCACTTCTCTTCCTGTTCACCCCAAAGGGGAGATGACTGTAGCCAGGAGGACATGCACAGTGGGCAAACCCAGCAAACAGCCTGCAAACTCAGACTCACCTAGGGTTAGGTAAGCAAGACTAAGAAGTGAAAGGACGCACCGTAACAGTGTGCTTGACTGCCAAAGAGGGTAGAGCAGACCTACACAAAAAAAACAAGGCATCACAAATGCAGAAGTCAAGCTACGTGGTGAGAAGTTCGTGAGTGCCCTCCAGGGACACAAGTGATCCTGGCCAGATCACTTCTTGGGCACACATCTTTTAACCCCCTTCTTAAAAGCATGGGGGTTGTGACAGTAGGAATGAAGATGATAAGAAAAAACTGTGGGACAAATCAGTTTTGTTTAAAACAGATATCACCTTCTCTTTCCAGAATGTCTTGCTGAGGGTTTTTTTGCATTAATTTTCTTGTGTTAACAAGTAAGGTGAGCTTCTCAGATAATCATTAGAACCTCAGAGTTGAAACTTGCAGTAAACTGTGGAATAGGCAATAAAATCACAAGAAATAGCAGTCAATACTGCAACTAAAACATTTTAACATACAAGAAGGGCAAGTGATGGAATACCCCACTGCTGTTTATTCCTAGTTAATTATTTTTAAAGTGCAATTTGCTCTATCAGAATGTTTTAAGAATATTTGCTTAAAAAATCCCCACTTTCTTCCCCATTTTTGAATGCCTTCTTGGCACATTTAAATGTGCTCCAGGAAAAGCTCCATCAGCAGCGCAAGTTAGACAAGGTTTAGGGTCTGAATGTATGTTAATTATTTGCACAGAGACATTTTCTGAAGAGACAGGAGAAGGAATATACAGTAATTGTGGCCTGCCTCTAAAAACGGGACAGATTTACCAGAGGGGACAGTACTTATAACATCAAGAGACCTGTCAGTGTCAGTGCTTTGCCATCACATGTCTGTGTGGGCTCTTCCTCTGCCTCCACATCCACACAAATCTAGGGATGTTTGCCCAGGGAAGGCAGCTCTTCATCTGATACAGAATTCAGGAACTAATGCAGTTTGCTATTACTATTCAAATCAACCATTAGGAAAGGGGGAACCACCCCCCCCCCCCAAAAAAAAAACCAAACCAAAACAACCAACCAACCAACCAAAAAAACCCCCAGAAAGGAACAGGGCAATCTTGTAGGAGAGACAACCTGAAGCTATTCTAGACGTGCAACTTCCTCACAGAATTAAAGCTCAGACTTAGCTGATAATAAATTGGCTTTTATGTTGAAATGAATTGTTCTCACAGATTTGGAGGGGGGGGAAGGGTGGGGAGGGTGAGTGTCACATCAGTATATCTACAGCTGGGAAACCACTCTGCTAACGCTGTAGTGAGAATCCTTGCAGAACAAAATAGCTCTAAGGTCTGGTCTACTGTTTCTGCACTTGGTTCATTTACAGGTGTGATTCCTACCTACACAGCTTACGCCAGCACACCTGTAATGCAGACACATCTACAGTTGTATAGAAGTTTCTCTGATGCTGCTATACCTATTCCCACATGGGGATACTCTGATGGTGGACAGGGAGAATCAGTATTGAAACCAAACTGTGTCACGTTATTTTCAAAATAATTTGTTGCTGCAGTGCTGCAGAGTGTCTGCTTCTGAATGTTGGTTGCTCTTCAAGCACCAGTTGCTGTTTTCTGGGGTTTATGACTGAAAGGATTAAAACCAAAGAAAACTAAAATAGATCTCCAAAGGACACTAATAGTTCCTTCAAGCTCTGTCACGTTCTAGATCTTATTATTGCAGTAAAGTATTCTTAAGGGAATAGATAAGGCTTTCTAAATTTAAACATTTTTTACCAAAAAGTAAATTCTACTTCATTATACAAATATCCCCTATCCCAAACACAACAAGCCATGCAAATGATAACTAGGTGATCATTTGCCCCACTTGTACATATATTTAAAGAGCAGCTGAAAATTTGGGCCATTGTAAATGTATGTGCATGACACTGTTTTGCAAATGTAGGACTAATGCCCTGGAAACATTCAAATGCCCAATGGCATCAGAGGGAATTGAGGGTTTTCAGCATCTGGCAGAACTGAGCCCTTTTTATACGTCTATATGAACACATTTGCTTGCACATAGAGGTTTTTAATAAAATGCAGGTGGTGGACAGTAATTTCTTATTCATCTGGACATTCTCAGAGATGACATTCCTGACTATAGTTTTAACGTTATAAATTAAGATTTGGTAGTTCATTTAAACACAGGGGTTCATTTCTTTTCTAAGGATTCTGGATTCTGATTCTCAGCAAATTAAGAAAATGTATTTCCAGCCAGCAGACCAATCATAATATTAACTCTCTCACACTTGCTGATAACCTTTAAGAAAGCTTTACCTATTTATATCACAGCCATGAAAACATCCAAGAAGCACATTAATTAATAGTGATAATAAAAAATAAAGCCTTCAGTCATGTGTTCCATTCAGTCACTTGCACCCATATATTTTTAAAATGAACAAAATACATTTGCAGTTTGACAGGGAATTATTTTAAGGCCCTAGTATCCCTTAGAATCTCTTCTCACGTCTTTAGATGTCTGCCTTTCGCTCGCGCGGACTGAAATGTCTAGACATCCAAATTAAGGAGTGACCAATCACTGACAAACTGATCTCTCTGCGCACAAGGTCAGCGCTGCAGAGGCACACACGCTCACACACGCACACATGCTGGCAGCAGGCACCGTGCAGGAGGCCTTTATTTGTGCACAAAAATATTGATGTTGCTAAGTGATACACAGGCAGTCACTGGCCGTAAGTCTTTGTGTTTGTTTGTTTATCGCTCTGTCTTCTCTCCCGAGTAAACAATGCAACGGTGATGCTGAGATAGAAGAACCCATCTAAATTAAAACAGCTATGGGGCCTAATTTATTACGTCGGCATGGTATCAACCTATTACTTCTTTTTTTTTTTCCTGATTTTGTTCCATTAAGTCAGAAGGAAAAAATTTAGGAGGAACTTGAAAGCACACATGTCCCAAGTGGTCCTAATCATCCTACTTTTCTTCCGTTAAACAATAAAAACAATTTATTTGCAAAGGTCCCTCTGCATCTTAAGCTTGCTAATGCCAGATTTAAGGAAAGCTTTTGGTATTAAATTAAAGGTCCTGATTAAATTCATATGTTTAGTCATTGGAATAAGGGGCAACCTGAAAATAGTATCTCATGACACCACACAGTAAACGTGGACAGACTTTCCTTATCTAAAAAATTCAGTCCAGTTCTGTTCAGTTCAATCCCCCCAAAATAGACACACACACAACTTTTTAAAGTCATCCCAAATTTGAAAAACTTTATCTTTTGTGGTACTACGAATAGGTTTCTAGAAGCACAACTGTTCATGGCAGGGGTCCTGTTCGGGGTTTTCAAAACAAGTTGGCTTTCTTGACTTCAAGGGAGTCAGACTATGGAGAATCTGGGTTTCCTTAATCACCTCCCTTGGTTGGTTTTCAAAGCTTCTGGGGGGCCCCAGCAGGGCTCCAGACCCCCAAGCTTGTGAGCTCCCCAGTCCAATGCGGCTCACCAGGGGAGGTGCCCAGGTGAGATGCAAATGCAGGTCCCCAGACTTCACTGCACTGTCTGCAAGCATGCTAGGAGGGAATTGGCCCAATCTCCTCCTGGAAGTTTCCCATTTTCCCAGAATTTTTACAGTCAACATAGAACACCATTAGACTGCAAATCCTCTTGTTCAACAGAAAAATATTTCACAGAGCTTTGCCATAACAGCAACACCACTGATGGGAGGCCACTCTCCTCCTCACCTACAGGTAGTGCTACTGACACTTGGAACTACACAGAACATATTATTAGGAAAATTCTGAGTGTATTTTGACTTTGATTTTATTTTAGCAGTGAGATACAAAAACGACTACCAACAGCAACTGGCTGTGGCAAGCACACCTTGAGGAACACTTCAAAACCTTTTACACCCTACTGGAACAGAAAAAGCCTGCCCAGCAATATAAAGATGAAAATGAGCTGAGAACTAATGTAAAACAGTAATTCAGGTAACTTGGGTTCAGTTTCACTCTAGGTTCCTGCAAGTCTTGTAATAAATCACAAGACAGGCATAAACTTCTGGCTTTAATTGTCCACTACATACAATAATTGTGATGTACATATGAGTTCCTCCCAAACCCTGTTTCTTTCTCTCCCACTAAAGCAACAGCGAGTTTACAAACCCAGTATTCTGCTGAGTTACTGCATTCTGGAAGTCTTGATACATAACCATACCCCAATCAGTGCTGCTCCAAACCACCTTCATTCAGCCAGCCGAACCAGACACAGCAGCCATCAGTCCAGCAGGCAACGGCAGGGACAGGACAGCTCGGTCCCTCCCTCCCTACATTCGTAATTTGCCAGTGAGTCACTGGCCCGTCTCTGTCCCAGTTTGTCCATCTGTACAATGTTAATTGTAACAATACCTTCCAAGCAAAAAGTGCTGCTTTAAATTCCAGAGATCAAAGACCAGAAATGTTCCTGTTGTGGACAAAAGCAATTATTTGCCTTATTCTTGAGCTGCTTACATGGCCAGCAGTGGGAGCAGACCATTCCTGCAGTAATCATGAGGTAAGCGTCCTAACCCTTACGCACCCGATCAATAATTTCCATTAAAACGCTATGTCTGTGGATGTACCCTGGACAAATACTTTAGCTGTGGGGTGAGGAAAGAAGAGGGAAATGAGGACTTAAATAAAATACGTTTTCCTGAGAAAAGTTGTATGTTACTTAGAAATATTATTTTCTAGCAGGCTTCTATTTGTAGGAGGAATGAGATGCTGCAAAGAACAGGCCTTAACAGCAATGGCACTGCATCGAAGGACCCGACTTGCCTTCAACTACAGCATGACTTCTCAGGCAATCAACATACACTGTGAAGAGCACATAATCACACATGAACTTATTTATATTACTACTTCTTCCTCTCTCCTTAGAAAGCATTTTACATCTCACTAAAATTCTAATTGTCCTACTGAAAGTTCATGCTTCTGATTTCGCCTGTGCAGAGGAGAAAACTTATTCACAAATAAACCTTTCAGGATGGAAAAGTGACAAGGAAGAAAAGATCAAGTCAGACAAGTATAACTGGAAACTCAGATACAAAGATTTCAAATATTTCAGAAGATGTCTTGATAGGTATATTCCCACCTCATTCCAAGCAAATAAGATTAGCATGTATTACTGAGAATTTTATGCCTCAGTAGAAGGCCCTAATTATATTTCACACTGCTCTGAAGATTCCTGTAATATACACACATCTTTAATGTGGAATTTTATACCCTATTTATAGCATATAGGCTCTTTTTGATATTATTACTTTACTGTGAAAGTTCCTTTGAAGTCAGGTAATTACCTTAAGTGAAATATTTAGCCTGTTGTGAGAACTGAACCGTAAGATTTGTGTAGAACAAGTAAGTCATCATGTAGCCAAATATAAAGGTTTCTGAGCCACAAGTGGGGATGGAAATGTCAATTACAAAGACAAAGCCAAGAATGCATTTTAAAAGTAATTTAAAGGAAAGCTGATAAATCTGTATGGTACTACACCTTGTTTCATTCATGTCCCTAAAAACTATTTGAGCTAAGCACTAAAGAGAGTAAAATAATTTCATTACTAGTTACTATCCTTAGTAAAGCCACAGGTTACCACAGACCTGGCCAGAGTCAGGCTGTAACTCGAAGAGCTCAGGAAGAGTTGCTAAAATGGCTAATAATGATCTATAGTATCTTAACCCCAACCAGAAATGGTGCATCATTAAAGACTTGTAAATCTGGATTCTTCCATACTAGATGAAAGTGTGTCTCTTTCTCTGCAAAGCTGTAGATTTCTTTAGTGGGATAAATCACAGAATCACAGAATTGAATTACATATGGCTACCATATATCAATAAACAAAGATGTCATTTTTATATTGCATTCTGATGTAGGACTGAGCCATGACCATTTTTATTTGACAGTATTTTAAAGAGAAGTCACTTGTAGTGAGAAGTCACCAGCAGATTCCCCTCTTCGCCTCCTCAGGCACAGTTCCTTGAAAATACCTAAAAGTACAGGATGTTAAAACACCATGCCATATGGATCTGCAATTTGTCATGCAAACGTTGTCCCTCATATGCAACGCATACCACAACACATGAAACCAAAACTTCAAGATGTAACAGAGCCATACGAACATGAGCACACACACACACACACACACACACACACAAAGGCAAGTCAGGCAATGCAGGACCACAAAACCAATTTATTATCATTTTCCACAGAGTGAATAAATTCACCTAATCTACTGCATCCAGACAGGTTTTCCCAACTGCATGCACTTCAGTAATCTGAGAATTAAAACTGCTGTTTCTCTTATATTTTTTGCCTAAGCAAAAGTCTAGCTTCATGTTAAGAATGCTTAATAAAACCAACACACATTAAAAACAGCAGGGAGTGCTGCAATTAGATGCTTGCACAGTGCTTCCCTCTGTGCCTACATGCAAATAATTTTCATCTTATATGGACTTCCAGAAGCTTCATCGTGGTGCTGCAGTAAGAGAGACCTCCTCCCTTTTTTTTCATGTGAGACGTAAATATAAGGCCATTGATTGCTTATCACCATTACTTTATAGAATAACCCAAAATTACCTGTAAATTGGCTAAAAATGTAAAGCTTCCCACTCCACGTGGGATCTCATTATAGCCTAACTGAAGACACTGAGACTGCGGTCTCATCCCCCAAAACTTATGGGTGGAGGAAAGATTAGGACTAAAAAGGCAGATGAGATATGGATCCGTAAGGATATAAAATGCTGGAAGAAACACACTTAAGATGACAGAAGAATCTACATAGATTATATGAAACATTTTTCCATACAGAATATAAAAATGCTATTGAGTATGTTCTTTTCAAGGATGGGGAGGAAATATTTGGACTAATAAGGGCAATCATAGGAAAGCCAGGCGTAGAATTCTTCTCTATTGAGTTAGTCAGATTCAAAATTCACTCTGATTGCTGTGGGATTCTCTATATAAAGCCAGAGTCTACTGAGTCTACAGAGTGCTTCGTGTTCTCAGCATAATTCCTTCCATCTGACTGAACAATGCTCAGCAGCTTACAGGAGGCACTCTTCCATCATGTAAAAGTGGCTGCACATAACTTTGTTACAACGTCTGCAACTCTCTGTATTCATATTCTTCCTTCCCAGCGTAACCTACTGAAGAGACCACAGCACATACATGGAAGAACCCAAACTGTCAGGAGGAAACTTTAGGAGGGAACAGGGGAAAGGCGCTGGATCTCAGGCTCACAGAAGGGTTGAGGTAAGGAGGGACCTCTGGAGGTCATCTCATCCAACTGGCCCCTCCTCAAGCAGGGCCACCCAGAGCCNTTGAGGTCATCTCATCCATCTCATCACCCAGAGCCAGTTGCTCATGGCTGTGTCTGGCTTCTTCCAGCCCTCCTCTGGCAAGTGAGAGGCTCAGTTTTAGGGGAATAATTGCAGCTGTCTCACCTCATCCCAGGGATGCTAAAGGACACGGTCCTTTCCTAAACCACTTTCACAGCGTATCTTTAACGAAATATTCAACCTGTCTTTAAAGGCTTCCAGTCAGAGCCTGGTGGCATTTGACATCAGCTTTTCTAATGCCACGGTCTGACAAAGGAGAATTCCATTTTGTCAGAGCTTTGTTCCCACTGCCGTATCCTAGCCTGCAAACATAGCAAAATGTCTCTACCAGAAGCGAGTATGCAAACAAACAAAAAAATGCTGTAAAAATATTCAGTGTGAAGAAAAGCCACACCCGTTATCTAGGTCCCTCTAAGTCTGTCTTTTCAATGTATTTATATCCTCGTGTTGCAGGTTTGTTGGTTTATTAACTGAAAATTTGTCTGTGTGAGTCTCTTGCACATTCACTACGGTCTTTATAAAGATATTCCTTGCAAATGCCTTGAGGTCACACTTAAAACCATGGTGTGAACTATGCCAGACATCGAATTTGTGAAAGAGCTTCTCCCAGGCCCGTGCGTGCTGTCTGCCTCTCGGCGCAGAGCAATGCAGAAAGGAGGTGCAACTACAGCAGGCCTTTCCCTGACGCCGAGCAGCCGCCACGTCTCCTCTCGGTCATGTCTGATTCCCACAAGATGGCACGGCACAATTTAATCTGAGTTTAATCTGAGATTTTAACTGATGACTCCTTTACTGACGCAAAAGTCTGCCAGCGCACTGCCTCACTACCCATCTCTCACGATTCACTTCTCTCACAGAGTGCCTTTGCAATTTTCCCTGGATCAAAACATTGTCGGACTCTCCCTGCTGACAGCAGAGCACTGTTTCTCTACAGCTCTTCTGCAAAACAAAGTTGCAATAACTTGGAAATAAAGGTAGTTTTAGGTTGTGTGATCTACCTGAAATACCACTCCGGCATTGAAACACTGAAATGGTAAGGAGTTGAAAATAAAAGGAAAAAAAAAAGACATAAGTGAAGAGTGTGGTTTGGGTTTGGTTTAAGATTTTTCCAGCTCTGATAGTTGTCAGTGCTACTAGTGTTTTGTTTTAAATCAGGCTTAAAACAGTCTTGAAATCTTCAGTAAGAAATTTAAAGTGAAATGGAAAATTAACACTGTCTTATCAGTACAGCCCCTCAGTTACACAAAATCTCCATTATCAAGTTGGAATAAGAAGAATACAATGACATTTCTTGTAGCCATGTGTGAAGTTGGAGAGAAAAACAACCTTTTGCCAAAAGCTAAGGAGAGGTTTCCCCTTCCTTTCACTATCTTTATGGTTTCTACCACCTTTTCTGCCTGAGCCAATATTTCAGCTGCCTATCTGGGAGCATTCTGCAGAGAAGGTGGCACACTGCTGGATGTGTCCCTGCCTGTCCACGGCTGGGGAGAAAACAGTTAAGTTCAGCAGCAAAGCGACAAGAGAGGCAGCAGCCTCCGGCAGCCATGGGAACAACAATTTCTACAGACTAGAGGCTGAAATTTCAGAGGGAAATAATCCCAACCGTCACAGCCAGGTCAGAGAGCAGGGCCCCAATGGCACTGGCTTGAGTTTTAAGGCAAAATGTTACTGGAGACATGCGTGAACTTGACTTTACCATCCTCTAAAGGGCCATAATAATGACATCCACATACCTGCAAGAGGTAATAAAACAAAGCAGGCATTTTGCCTGCACAAAATGTAAACATCAAAACAGATGGCGCAGTTATGTTAATCAGTTAATGTTTGCAGAGTGCTTTGAAGATGCAAATCACTGTAAAGGTACTAAATACTTACAGTCTTGTCTAGACATCATCAAGCTCACTTTTAGATTGCAACCTTTTCAGGCCAAAGAGAGCCTCTCTGTATATGGCTGCACTGTTCCTTCTGTAATAGGCTCCGATCTCAGGATGTGTTTGCACGAGGGGAGTAACAGAGGAGCAGCTCCTGGAGATGGAAAGCTCAAACCAACAGTTCCTGCTAAAGCAGCATGAAATAGCACAGCAGAGAATAGAGCTAAACATCATCAGGGAATCAGATGGAAGTAAAAATGTATTATACCAGATTTCACCAGAGAAACAGGTAAAGATTGAGGCTGTCACAACAGATAATCCCTTAAAAATCAGTTTGCCATGACAGTGAGAACTGTTTACTTGCACTAACAAGCCCTGATGAGAAAAAAAACATCTTTGACAGAATAAGTATGTATGTAGACTTAACAGTGTGAGAAGTGCAGAGGCAATCTTCATCATCCATAGTCCAAGTATGGAATTTAACAAAGTGAGTGATGAACAATGAGATCACAGATTTTGTTGAGGTTTGGGAGAATTCCATCTAAACCATTTCAAAACTCACACTTTTTATTTGCTCTAAGGAATGTGGTATGCAAATAAAATTAAACTCCAGGGACTTATTCTGCAATAAGCAAGCCCTCTGTGTCAGATCGCCTTGCAACCTAACCCAAACCTTACTATTCTGACATTAAGAAACCACAGATCTCCAAAACCTTTTCCACTCACATTTCCCCATCAGCTCAGACTTTAAATGGGGAAAGAAGTCTGGTGTTACACAAAAGTTGCAGACAGCTGAAACACGTAATCCTTATTCATACCCTAAAAATAGATCCAAACTGACCACCCAGTGCATAACCAGTGCTACTGAGCATGGAATTGGAGTTGGAGATTTCAGCTCAGCTGCTAGCTTGGGGCTAGGAGCAGTGTGGAGCTGGCATGTGGAGCCAGCTTCCAGTCCCTCGGAAACAGCCCCTCTGACCCATTCTGAGGTAAAATGTACCAGACCCACGGGGAAAAGCATCCCTTTCCCTTGAACAGAAGGGGGCTTGTAGTCAGAATAAAAAAAGACTAAAGGAAGAAAGGCATGTTTGTGTTTAGGAAATTGATCCTTTTTACCTGAAAAATAATTTTTTTTTTTCCCATATTGGGGGAAAAGATGGCTTTATTCCTGTTCACACTCTCGGACCATCCCCCAAAATCTACCTTCTTACTGTGCTGGGGGAGCGTGCCAAGGGTCTGCAAGCGACTCACTATTTCCATAAACAGCTGTGTAACAAAGGGTCTGTGCTGTAGATTTGCTCGAGTACTAATGACAGGTAAGGTTATTTTCCTGCTTTGCAGGTTTTTACTTATTTTCCAATCTCTTCACTTCAGTAGTTAAACATTAATTTCTAAGCAGAAGAAAAGCTTTAATATCATTACAGCTCTTATTTCTCAATTTGTTCTCAAATAATTTCTGTCACCTTCCCAAAAAGAAAACTTTAATTGGAAAAGGATTAAAATAATAAAAAAAACTTGAGTCCTTTGTACTGGCAAAACACATTAGAGAGCAATGCCAACAGCATACTGACTTCTTTTTTTCCAGGGAAAGCATTGCCTCTCCCTTTTTGTTTCAAACAGCATGTATATATAATAAGTCAAATTTTCAGTCTCATCTTAACTGGGTTACCAACTTTCCTTGCCCATAATTTTGCATATGCTCACATAATTATGTCCTGAAATTTGCAAATACAATTACTTGCTGACACACTTTGTTATCTGAATGATAAAGTATTTGATTGTATCCAATGAAAACAATATTAAGATGGGAAAGCAAACGTGTTTTAGCAAACCTAATGCACTAACTTAAGCTTCTGTTGTTTCATAGAAACATGATCCTCTCACAGCATGTCTACACCCTGTAGTGAAGTATTGTCTGGAGACCTTACATTAAAAGCAGGAAAGCCATATCGCTGCATTACCACGTTTGCACTTGCCTGGTAAGAAATACAGCTACAGAGGAACGATCACCTCTTCATTTTTTTAAAACAGGGAAGTTGGCTTGCATAAAAATCATCAAGTTAATAATGGCGTATTAATAGAGTCACAAAATAACTAACAAAAAGGTGCTGCCAAGTTAAACTAGTTTAGAATTCATATTGCATCTTGATGTTTATAGGTTCACTACATGTAATAAAACCTTTTGATTTCTATCCCAAAGAGAAAATTTGCAAAAAGGGTAAAATCAGAACTCCTGATCGGAAGAGCAACTGTCAAGACATTTAGTCTTGACAAACAGTTTAGCAGAACTAAGAGGTTTTTGAGTTTAGTTGATTTGTCAACGACTTCTAAAGCTACATTTATTTCTCATTAGTTTAAGTTTAGCAAATCTTTTATTAGCAAAATTCCATAGGAAATCCTTAAAACTGCACATTGTGTCTATCTGGGGGCTGGCCTTCTCTCACCATGGTCCCGTAAAGTTCTTGCTGGATTTCTTAGTGCTCACCATAAATGCAAACAAACTAACTGGAAAATCCAGATGGGCTTCAACTGTATTTCAAGAACAGTTATGACATAAGACTCGCTTGGTACAGAGCACAGATGTGATGCTGGGGAGATTCCACTCCTTTTGGTTAGCAACTTACAGGAGAGACAGCAAAGTAGGGGTAAGCAGCCTATTAATTATATTTAAGGATATTTTTAAGAAAATCTGAGTAATTCAGAAAAAAAAGGTTACCAATATACTTACAGGCATTATCAGTAAAATCAGGAAGAATAAAACTTTTTGTTATCAATATTATTCTCTATGTTTGAATATACTACATTCAATGGAAAAAAAAATACCCAGAGCCTGGAGTCATTCGTTTTAGGTCTTGAAACTGGCACTGAATAAAAACACAGCCAAACACATAGAGACATATTTAACAAACTAATATTATATGGAATCAATCAACATCATATGAGTTACCTCTTCAAATTATTCAGAAATTGTGGCAGCAGTTATACCAAGAGAGCTTAAATATTCTTTTTTCTTTAATTTTATCTAGTTTCAAAGCCTTCAGGGATCATGTGTTTAAGCTTTCTTTGCAACTGAGAGAGCTGGAAATTAACCTTTTTCTACAGTGAGACCAAAATTCTTAAGTATTTCTATAATCAGTAGCCTTGGAGGGCAGGTTTTGAAGAAAATGCAAATCAATGTGTGACTACAGAGGAAGACTGTAAGAGCTGGTAACTATAATCCAGCAACGACAACGCACCATAAATTGGATATTAACTTCAGGAAGAATTAAACAGCAAAATTTCAGTGAAGTCTTGAACAGTGTCAGCTTCAAGCTGTAATCCAGACTGTCTGCACTGTGCTGGCTAAACCATAGATAAAGCATCATACAAGTGCATAGTTAGAGGACAGGTAGCCACTGGAAGCAGCTCAGTATTTACAACTGCATTTGACACCAGTGTTAATACATGAGGGTAAGCCTGATTCCTTTGTGCCAAAACCCCTCGGTGACCGTACTTGATCATCCACATGTAAATGCTACAGCAGTTCAGGAGGAAGCCCTCACTTCATCAGACCTATTTACAGGATACATCCTACCAGCACGCAGTCCTTGGACACCAAGGAGAAGCACAACATGGGCTTTTCCCCGTGGGCTGCCAAGTGTTGCTTCTAAAACCAACCTCAACTTACGTTTGTATTCCAGACTTTTGTTCCCATTGCAGCTATGCAGGATCAAAAGCTGTTTACTCCTTTGCCTTAGTAGGTTCTACACCAACAAGATTTCAGGAAAATGTGCCAACACCGCCAATCAGGGCTTTCATGTTGTTGTGAGAGCCTAAGGAGGGATGACACAGTGTGTTTACAGCTCATGTGGCTCTGAACTCTCCAGTTCCCTGGGCAGAAGAAAGACAGCATGATCACAGTCCCCTGATTACAGCCTGGATTTTTGAAATGTTCAAATCTTTGCAACCTTTCTGTAGTATTCAATGCATTTTGACCACAAACTGCTCCAAGAGTGCAGGCAAAAACAGTTAGGAAAATACTAAGCCTCTCCTTATACAGTGAGAATAAAAATAAGAAAACACAGGCTGCATTCAATATGATAAATGTCTAAGAAGTTCCTCTTCGAGTTGATACCTTGACTCTACTATCTACATTCACAGGAGACAAATTATTTTGGCATATAGAGATAAAAAATTGGGGCAACTCAAGTTAATATTGTACCACAATTAACAGAAAATGTTATTTTGACCTTTAAAAACAATACAGTATTTTCAGACATTCACTCACTCTTAAAACATAATCCTAAGTGCTGTGCAACAGTTCTTGCTAGTTAGACAAATACTTTTGTTTTGCAGACAAGGAAACAAGATAAAATTTTTAAGTGACTTCTCCAAATCATTATTAGACCCGGAGAAAATTTCAGAAGACTTGACCCTGTACCTCGCATTGTCCATTAATCAATATTCCTGACAGAGCATGTAAGAATAAACTACCACCACTATAAATGTTTACATTATATGTACTGAATGGCTACCTAAGCCGAATAAATTACAATAAACAAATCTCTCTTACTGGGTTGCTTTCCTGTTGGGTCAGCATCACAGTCTAGGTCACCACACAGCTGTAGGAGAACTGTCACAAGGAAGTGGGCAAGAACATGTGGCCGGAGGTAGAGAGCAAGACCAAGTGCAGACAGAGATAAAATTAGACACGGAAAGCAGACAGTGATCTAACAAAGTCCTCTGGTTTAGCCACAGGGTGCTGAGGGGTTTTTTTATTCATGCATAAAAACATAGAAATATGGGGCTGAAGAATTCACATATAAACTAGTTTGACCCTCCTACTCTAAGGTAGAAACAAGCACATGCACATTGCCCACGGCTGATGTTACCTAAGCTGTTCTCACCTCTTGTGAGGATACTGTTTTCAGTAACCCTCAGGTAGCCACTGATGGTGTTTTATCATCTCAACAATGGAAAAGTCTTATGGACTTTTAGCCTAAATCACCTCTGTGGCAACTTAAATTGATTTCTTTGCTTCCTGTGGAAATTATAGCAAGCCATTGATTACTGACACTTAAATATTGACATTTTGCATATCAAGGACTTATGTTCCTTCTGGTCTCATTCTTTTCAATCTTTTCTTTGTGGTTACCAAATTGAAATCTCTTATAATTCAGAACTTTTATCTGCTTTAGTTTTGCTTCTCAAAGGGAGGGAACTAAAAACACAGTATCCCACTGATGAGGATCAGTACCAAACATAGCAGAGAAAGACTTCCATTGTCTAACTGTTAATTGATCCTTACATGCAATGGTAAACACCGAGTGAATTCCAAAAATATATTTTTATATGGAGAATAAAATTAAACATGATGCAAGGAAAGTCCCTGCTCTACTTTTGAAACAACATGATTACACACACATTCTCACTCACATTATAATCTGGCTAGCTGCTTGTATGACCTACAAATTTCATTTCTTCTTATGTACTTTTATGTATTCAACATTCTTCATTTTTCGGACATGTTGCATGCCATGGCCTTGTCACTACAGTCAGCAGACGGAGTAGGGGCATCCTGGATGAGACAGAAGTTGCACCTGTCAATAACTGCAAGGACTGCCCTTGCAGACGTGGCTTCTCCGGCCACTTCAGAGGAAAAAAACGAAAAAGAAGAGAGCAAGGCTCCCAGCAGCCAGGCTTGCAACGGACAGAAGAGATGTGCACAAAGTGCCAAAGGTTCACCGCTGCGGTGAGGTAACATAAGCAGGAGTTCAGGAGCAGGTCTTTCTCTCTTCATAGGGCTTCCCATACTGCACACTGCCTGCAGTCAGAGGGACTTGCATACACGTCTTTTCTTGCCAACTTCATCTCTTCCTTTCAAAGATGAACCTGAAAGAATTGACTGAGAACTGCAAGCTGCCAGAAAAATGAGAATTTGGGGGAACTACTGGGTATACTGACTAATCAGCACTGGCTCTAATGCTATTTGCTTTTTTACAAATTATTTTTCTGCCAAGTAAGTTCCCAGAAATAGTTCACAATAGTGGAAAACACCTGTATTTGCACAGCTCAGGACAGGAAAGAGTGGCTGGAAGGCACCAGCTGAAGTCACCACCACTGACTCAAACGTGGAAACAGGGTCTTCAGTCCTTTTAGCCAGGCCTGAGAAATCCCAAAGAACATTGAGAAATCAAATAAAACTATTTCTATATCTTAAGAAACCACAGATCCATTCATATTGATTATCTGAATATTGCAAACTACGTGTTTTGTCATGACACAATACAGCTACCAACATGTGTTGGGCTTCACTCAAATTGCCTCTCATAACTCATCGTAACACAAGCAATCTGTAATGTTTTTGCAAATCAAGGCAATGGATTTCCTTTAATTTTAACCAGCAGCTGCTGAAGCAGACCAACAAACAACCACAGCGCAGTTCCCACTGAGCTAAAAAAAAAAAGTTGTAAATACATTTAACAACCTGCAGCATAAACACATCTTCTGCTTTTAACTACCACTGAATACCTTCCAGAAAGTGTTTTAGTTATGTGGGTATTTGAAGAGAGGAAAGGCTTTAAAGGACACAACTGAAATGCCTTTTTCAATGGACATATCCACACTCCCTGCTGCATTGCATCTCCCAGATGAATCAGCAATCCACAAATACCAGCAGCTAACCAACTTTCTGAAAATGAATTCAGTAATCAGTCTGATTAATTTAACATTTACGTATTTTAACATGGAAGCTTTAACTTGGGGAATACGTGACAACTGGTGGAAGTCACAGAAGCCTGTAATTGTGTCTTGGTCGGCTTAAGGTATTTCCATAACACACTCCCACTAACTCAGACGTCTGAGTAGCGTGTGGCGTTTGACAGATTGCTGGCTATGGCACTGAGCTGAGGTTTAAAGGGTCCCACTCACGTGGACTCACACCACAGCTAGCCACCACAGCTCTCTGTGCCACCATCCTACAAAACACATCGCTGAGTTGATCCAGAATCACAATATCCAGTATGTTTTTTCCTGTGGAGTTGTTTTTCCACACAGATCTCTCCAGTGATGGCTCAGCAGTTCGGCCTTGCCAGCAGTCGTACTGCCAAAACCTCGGTGCTGGCAGGCAGATGCAGAGCCAGAAGGCTCTTGCACTGACTTCGCCAAGGAAGCCACTGTCTTACTGCGTTACCCTCTCAGGAGGCTGCAACCTCTCAAACTCCCCTTGAGCTTAGCTAAGAAATGCCACTACAGTAGCATATATAACATGCTGAGGCAGCTTCTATGTTAAAAAACACACAAATAAGAAAAGAGACAGAAAAATCAACCTGAAATATCTAAAAAGAATGAAACTTGAATTAAAAATTAAATGATGCATCTTTATAGCACCAGGGTACTTGAATCTTCACCAAATTTGCAATTCATCCAATTTGAATTTGTATAAAATGAAACCAATTACAGTCTTCGCCATCTTTAGTAAAAGTGACGGGCTTCAGTAAACCATAACCCAGTGCTCAGGAGGAGAGTCCTTAAGGAGACATCTCTAGAAGAGATTTGATGCAAGCCAGGAGAGCTGGTGATGCAAGCCTCACTGCCTCCTTGCCCCTGAGACCAGTCTATCGCAGAGTCTGGTTAAATTAAATCAAAGCCAGGCCTTCCCTGTTGCTGGTGCTGAACATCTCACATTCATCCCAAGTGACAACTGTGCCTTAAATTAAATCTCTGAGAAAACTGGATATGCTGGGGAAGAGCTGGTGTACATCTGCCTGCCATTTCAACTCCACCTCCAGCTGGGGTAAGCAGGAGTCACTGGGAAGGTATTAACACTGTACTTCAGCCAGGACCATCCCACCAAGGATACATAAGAAATGACTAACAAAGGAGACATCTGTTTATGCAGTGTGGAGTGTCACTGGGAAAATCATCGTTTTGGCTATGTACAAATACACTTTTCAGTTTAAGACTGAAGCTGCTGGCACGGCACAGGACTTGGGGCAGGGTTAAAGTCAGTTAAGTCAGGTATGGAGATTCTGGCATTAATGGTCAGGCAGTTTGTGAAAAAGTCACTTCGCTTTCTATCTCTGTTTCCCTCCCTTGCTCTGGTTCTCCTTTTCTGTTTTTGCTTTTGGGGTTTTTTCCATTTTAACATGTTGAGGCAGAGACTGAAGACCTCTGTGCAGCTGTACAGTGCACAGGTTGCCTGGCCGTTTTATGACTTGTTTTCTGTTCTACCTTGCCTTGTTTCACAGTTTCTACTATTCACAGCACTCTAGTCTCTAGAGAGTTTCTGTCCCTGTTTCTAATTGCAGTGCCCATAAAAGGTGCTAAGTTTTCAATAAGAACAATAAATCAAACTATCAAACCCAGAAAGAAGAATTTGACAATGTTTATCCTTTAAGCAGGAATTAAATGACTGGGGAGGGGGGAGCAGGGGAAGCAAAGGTTGATCAGAGAAAGCTAACAAGAACCCCTTCCAAAACAGAGAGCACTTACCTGAGTAAGGAAAACTGCCTCTGCTGGCTTTCAAGAAAATACTTGACCTTGGGCCTCCCTGAGCATCCCTGTTAGGCTACAGAAGCATCTTTGCTCACCTCTACTGAGACCTGGAAGTACCTGCTCAGAGCAGAAACTACACCAAGCAAGAACAAGAGTCACAATTTGGGGCAAGCAGTGACCCCCCCATGTGAGGCTCTGTGGGGTATGTAGGAGATCCCAGACACTGGGAATAACCTGATTCATCTCCAGTTCAACCCCCATCTAGGAAAAAATCTTCAGGTAGGCACTGCACTGCAACTTTTTTGTTTCCCAGGTTTTCTGAAGAGCTTTCTGTAGGTTCAAGTACCTTTGACTCCAACCCAATCCACAAAAAGCACATGGTAATGAACTACAGCAGAATTCCTTGTTCTACTGTAAATGTTTAACATCGTCACAAAACACCATGCAAAGAGTAATGAATCCTGTGGTCACTATTGTTACATTGCAACTGAGAAAAAGATACCTGGAAAGAAAGGATTTCACTAGTTTGATAAAGGCGATGAAAAGTGTCTTAAAAGAGCAGCACGATTTGAAATGGCATTTGTGTAGTAACTAATACTATTTTCAGTGCAAGTGAGTGGAAACACAACCATGCTCAGCTGCAAAACAAAGTAATGTGCTTTGCTACTGTCAGAAAACCTTCAAGCAAATTTTTTGTACATTGGCAAGGAAGTCCTTTGGTTCCACTTCAGTCAAAGGAAGCAGTCAGTTTTTCACTGTGAAACAGCCCAAATTAATGCTCCTAAAGCAATGACAGAAGGAAACATGGGGGAAAAAAATGAGTTTGTGACAGTTTCTCGATTTTATTAGCTTAGGCATTCAGCTTCTGGAAAAGATGTACAAATTACTATCTACAGTGACATTACCTCAGCTACATATTTGTTAGACTCTGAGCAGCAGAGTCTGGGAAAAGCACAAACTATTTCTCAAAGTAACCTCTTGTCCGTCTGGCACATTTCAGGGGACAGAATGTCTGAATCACATAGGAAAGAAGCCGGAGTCTCTGTGAACCTTGACAGAGCCATGTTGCAAGCTGCATGAACTGCTTCAAATGAGGCAGCTAAAGGTGGGGGGAGGGGGAGTGCCACTCTAAATGTCTCACAAAAGCAATTAAAATACTGTAAAGCTTCTAGAATAAGAGACTCAGCATTGCCAACCCTTGAAATTCTATTGCAAGTCTCATGATGCTCTATTTAAAATCATAACTTTTGAAAACAACTGATTACCTTGGAATCAGCTGCCATTAAAGAAGGCTTCCAGCAGAGCTTACACAGAAGAGCCAGAGAAGTCCAAATAGGTTGAAAAGACTCAAGAAAATAACCTGTTTATTAAAGGCTCATGATCTTTAAGCTAATCATGATTTTGACAGACTGGCTCATGACTTTAACAGTTGGTGTAAGCCATATCAGAGAGTTGAAAAAGCCCCAACAAACCCTGCCTCAAAACTAAGCCTAAATGAATTCCTCAACAGCATGAGAAAATTGGCATCAAGAACGGAAAGCTATGTCTGCATTGCCTTGCCTTTGAAAGTCTCTCAACAAAACAAAAGAAAATAAATCTCATACGTCTCTAAATCAAAGGGTAATAATCAAAATCAGCCGAAGTCCAGAACTGCGTTTAGTTTATTAAGTCATTCCCAAAAGGAAAGATAATAAAAAGTGGAAGAGAATCTCTGGGCTGTTGATTCCAGCATGATAGCTGGAGCCTGCCAGTCAGCTGCAAAATAGGTGCAGCAACTTCAGAAACAGGAGATGTGGGAGCTGGTGGAAAACAGATGGATGGTTTGCCTACTATGCCAGGGAAGGTTATTTTTTGCTGCTTCTACTTCCATCCACACAAATTATAATATACATCCTGTGGATGTTGACTGTGAGGGAAGTGGGGCGAGAGGATCAGGCTGCGGCCACAGCAGTGGGAGAGAACTATCAACACTCATCAAAGGAGCCTGGATGGGAAAAAAAACAGTCTTCAAGTAGGCCAGATCAAGATAACAGAGATGTAACGCCATGAATAAACTATCACTTCCACCTTTGCTACATTTATCTCTTCCTTCATCATTATTTCTCCACTCCCCCCCACCACTCCTTCAGATTTCCAAGTAAGAAAGAAGATCGAGATGTGCACTTTAATTTAAAAGGGAAGGCAAAGAGGAAGACACAAAGAGATTAAAGCAATCTGACTTATTTCTCACTTGAAAGTTTTGTTTTTACAAAAGGGAGGAGGCTGGTCTGATTTAAGTCAACAGTGTTTTGTCAGGGTATCATTGCCACAAGCACTGGAGCACCTCTAGCCAAGAGCAGCTGAGCCTGCTGGCAAGAACCACACCAGAGATGGGAGCAAAGAGGGCAGGGAGGTTCTTTCCATCCAGCCCATTTGGCAGATCACCACGGAAGAACAAGAATGTTGCTTTTCCCGCAAGAAGGGGGTCTGTTTAATAGACAGATATAGGTATACCCTTTTCATAGTCCTCCTCTCTATAAAGCCACTCTCATGCCAAATACTGCTAACAATAAAAAGCACACTTTTTTCTAAGATGGAAATTAAAAATAGTTACAATCATACAAAGAATTCCTGGTGACTCTCAATGCCTGTTAGGTCTATCCCTGCTAAACTTGCTGCATGGAAATAATTTAGAGGTGGAAAGCCAGCCAAGCAACTCACAGGAGACTTGTAGTCCATATTTTTCTCGATTTTGGTCAATGTCTTATTTCCCATTTGTTTTTAATATACCCAGGATTCCTCCCAGACCTGCTAAGCTCTGCACTGCTTTTGTTCATTCAGTTTAAAATCTGTTCCACAGATACCAGAGACAAACAAACAGAAAAAAAGCTTCAGGGAATGGAGCACAGCTGCCATTAAAACTGCATTAAGCTTTCCAAAAGCCAGTTTCCCTGGCCCAACACACCTCTAGACAATGGCCACAAAGCAGCAGGTTAGCAAGCCTGGTCCTCCTCATCTAAGTGACCGTATATTGAAACAGAGGGAAACACAGATGTTAGCCTTAAAATGAGCCCATGGACCCGTGTCAGTCTCACACCCAGCAGCAGGGCCCAGCTTCGGCAGGGAGAAGAGACTAGGAAGGAGCAGTGGAATCTAGTCTGACCTTTCATCCACCTGTTCTGCAGCAAGCCAACTAGAGTGGCTCACTTAAGAAGGGCTCGTGCCCCTGTAAAACCTGTGTGAGGCAACTACTGCCCAGTACTGGCGTTGCTACCATTTCTGAAGCTCTGGCGAGTGTTTTTACTTTGGGCAATCCTTGTCACAGGTCCTACCCTGTCGCTCTCCAAGAGCCAAGCTGGTCAGGGCTGGAGGGAAGGATGCAGTGGTTTGCAGCAGCAGCAGCTTCTGCAGAGCTGAGAGCCTTGCCCCGGTTGCAGGAACACATCTGCTGTTCGAGCACAGCTTAGCAAGGCTTTTGAAAGATGTTTTTGCTCCACTAGCAACTGCTTGAGTCAGTCACTGCTCAGGCACAGAGAACTTTCCACTGTGGAGACACCAGATAAATTGTTAGTTTACTGGACTCTGTAACCGTTTGGAAGAACTGGGATGGTGCCAGGCTCAAGTTCCGAAGTAAGGTTGATGTGTTGCTTGCACAGTGTACACTCATGCAATAACACTGTACGGACTGATAAATGTCTGCATGGAATCTATTTATATGTGCCTGCTGAGATATACACTACCAGGGTGAAGCCTTGTATATAAATGTAAATATTTAACAGCAAAACAGGGGTAAGATTGTGCATGTATCAAATAATTTTCACTGAAGGCCTTTACGTAAAACTTTTAACACGCCAAATAAATACTACTCTCTGTTTTACAGAATCTGCGGTCTGTTGGTGATTAGTGTTTGTTTATTAAAAGACTGTATGTACTATTTGAAGCTGACAGCTACCAACAACTCTCTGCACACAATAGTCCTCAGAGGACTGTGCTACCCTCTTTAACATTTCCTGAAGAGTCCCGGCTCTGTCCTGTGCTACAGAAGAGCGAAGGTGAGGCAGAGGCAGGACAGAACACAGCGCCATCACACATGGTACATACAGATGTGTCATGCCCTACCAAGAACTGATAAGGCCAAAACCAATTTTCATGTAAGTAGCTCAATACTACAGATAAAAGTACACAAACGCATGTGTTGCATAAAACTTTTCAAAGACTGTGTGTAGCTAGATATGAAATCAAGTTAATGGCCAACATGATATTGTGTAAGCATAATTATCAAGATGACGGGACGTCTTAAGATAATTTAAGGAATAGTAACAGGTTAATAAATCTTGCCAGATAGATTTATCAGATTGGAATATTTTGAAAACCTCACCAAACAAGCTCTGGCTTTAGAAAGAGGAAGATTAGACTCTGCTGTTGCACATCTCCTACAAAAACAAAACAGAAAGGTCAAACCAGTGTGCCTGACATAAACTGCACTTGGAAATTTCATTATGGATTGGCACGCACTCTATTCACAGCATCATCTAACGTTACCTTCAGCCAGGAAGTGGAAGATAAAAGCTTCCTCAATATTCAAGACGTATCAAAAAAGCAAAACAGTATCTCAAGTGCAAAGCTCTTCAAAATGCTCAGTAAAACATATTCAATCTATGAAAATCAGGCTCTAGTCAAAGGAATATTTAAGGACTATTCTGCTTCCTAGCCTTCCCACAGGATCTAGCCATGTTTCCCAGGCACAGATCGAGTCCTAACTCAGCACACAGCTTTAGCTCTCATAACACATCTGCAACTCCTTTTCCCTGAGCTACACAGACAAAATTAAGCATGTCATAACTTAAGTGTTAACAGTATCAAAGTAATTCCGTAGCATAATTCTTTAGCATAACTGTAGTTCATATAAGATTAAATTTTGTCCATTCCATACAGGAATTTTAGCATATCCTAGACAATGATTCAATCACCTAGAAGAAGACAGCTTATGTCATGCACAGTTTAGGTTAACATCCACGCATACCATACTAGGACCTCTCTGATGCAACAGACTTTATTCCGTTCCGTGTTATGCTGTCAACAAAAATGTTTCAAGGCTTATTGTTTACAACATTTTAAGCCAAAAATAACTGAGTGCGTCATAGTTGCCACAGAATCATGGAAGTTAGGAGGAACAGCTACACCAATGCTTTTCTCCTCTAACAAAGCTGAAGAACGTGCTTTCTTCTGTGCTGATTAACGTGAAACAATTGGATCTCCATAACATCTTAGGTGAAACTTCTGCAGCCAGGGTAAGGGACTTTCTCTTGATTTAACTCTTTGAATCAACTTCACTTCCAACCATGTACTTTTGTTCATCTAAAACATTCAAGAGTTCACTAAAAATTAGAAACAATAAACCAGAAATAGCTTGAATCAGGTGTTTCACATGGCTTTAAAAGTCCTCTGATTTGAAATCTGGCCTCATCATTTAACAGACCACCAACTCTAGCTGAAAGGTGGAACTCTCTTCCAGGTTCTGCTAATTCCCCCTGCCCTTCCTCAGCTTCACGGATTCAAAACAGATGCCTTTCCATATGTTGTGAGGATTAGTATTTGTTTGCTATTTTAGGCATGAAAAACACCATAAAGCATGTGTCTTTATTCTAGGTGCACAGAGCCATGCCATTCTAGGACTCTGCAGTTTCTACAAAGCCTGACACTGGGCAATCTACAACTTGATCAAATCTAAACTAAATCTGAACTAAAACAAAGCTTACCAGACCTTGAGAAATACTCTTGACTACTTTCATGAAAGGAAACACTTTTCCCTGCAATATGCAGATGACGGTAGAATTGGCTGCTGAGGGCAAGAATTTCACAAAGTGTATGATGACATCTGTAAAGATCAAAAGGCTGTCCAGAGTTGCAACAGTTAAAAATTCAGCAAGAATATTAAGTGTCTGACTTCTGGGTTTAAGCCAATCATGACGAGAAATCAAGCTGAAGCTCAATATGGAGCATGTTTGGGGTTTTTTTTTCCCTTAAATATTCCTCTAAAATCATAATGATTAATTTATGGACAATTAGGGGGGATTTTCGTTCTTACGCAGCGGTTTGATTGGGCCAAGGGTGTTCCAGGGTGTCACCTCTGTAAGACCAATGCAGGACCAGTCACAGCTGCATTGAATTAAAATGTGACAAGTGCTCATCACCTCTCCAGCAACAGGATGAGCTCCCAGTGGGAGCACAATACCCTGCGGCCCTGGCAGCAGTAAGGAGGGTCCCACTAAACTCACGGTGGGAAAAGGTGGAGCACACCACACGGACCATGCTGGGCTGTCTGGGCTTATCAGCTCCTGCTCAGCATAAGCCCTCTGGGACACTGCAGTGCAAACTGAGGGAAAGGGCAGCTCGGTTCAGGCACAGAGGCCAGCCCTGAGCTGAGCTATCTGTGCCTTATGGTACCTAAGGCACCAGAGCTTGAGGAGGTCAGTGCACTGACACCCATTCTGCAAGGAGTTCTTCTGCAAGGAGTCAGCCCAGTGGCCACCAGGCTGTACACAGCTCAGTGCTGATGACAAGTGATCACATTGCTGAAATAATCTGGAAAAGAGTTCAGCTATTCCTATACAGTGATGCTTGCGAGCTAAAAAAAATCCTTTCAAGCCAGAAGTGGCTCTGCAGGGGAATAAGTCTCTATTATTCCCAATTCCTCTTAATCTACCACACAGGTAGTTGGGTTTGACTGTCTTTCCCTGAGAGCAGGACTCTGGTGTTCCTCATCCATAACCTATTCATACTGCCTCATTGCATACCCCCTCCTCCTGCATCCATTGACTCTACTGTGTACTGAAATCTCCATCTTTTGTCTTTCTTTATAGGCTTATGAAAGAGCTGTACACAAGCAGTGCGCTAAATGATTTACATGACTCACCAGGGATGAAGAGGGATTTGCAAGTAAAAAAGTATCATCGAGCTAGACAGATGGCTGTACTGCAGGGGTTATGGCTAAGGAGAAGGCTGCAGAGACTGATCAGAAAAGGGAGGTCCAGACCAACAAATTGCCAAGCATAGGCTTGGCAGCGACTGCTGGACTGGGGCAAGATTTATGCAGGAGGCCATCCAGGTAATTTTAAGGCTGGATCCCTAGGCAAACACGTAGGCAAAGGATTGGAGAGGTTGCTTGTTAGATAAGGGTTAAGTATGCCAGTTCTGCCAGTATGCAAAGTCTGATGAATAAGCCTTGTTGCAGAGAGGCCTACTAGCAAAACTCCTTTCTCCAGCTGCGTGAGCACTGCAGTTTTTGAGAAGGCACAAGAGGAACACTAAAAGAGAACAAGAGTGCAAGGAAACCATGCAGGGGTGTTAGTCAGAACAACACCCTGCCCTCATCATTGCCAAGTTTCTGCAGACATAACAGCAAGGGAGACTTCTGAGAAGGGTACTGTGAGTGCCCAGAGGATGTGCCCCGCAAAGGGGCTTTCAAGAAAGAGCATTGGTGCTGAAAGGACAAAGCTAAGAAAAGTTTGCTCATGTCACACTTCTTCTAATCCTTCCACCAATTCCTCTTCCTTCATAACAAAATCTCTAGCACATAAATTGCTTGCCTTTGCTTTCAAGACCTATTCATTTCCTACCTATCATATCTCATTTCTCACTGAAATATCAGCTCCTGTCTCTGATCAAGTAGTGATGCCAACATTCATCACCAACTTCAGTGACAAGCTGGGACAACAATCTTTGCAGAAGCATTTGCCATGGATATGAGCAAGACTGTGTTTGTCAGGGCAAGAGAAAAGTACACAGCAGTAGTTGAAACATGAAAGTGAATTTTAGTTAGATGAGAAGGTGGATAGAAACAGAAGATGTTTTGAGAAAATTATAATTTGTCTGAGACTCTTCTCAGACTCTTCCTGCAGCTGTAATTCCACATACTCTATTCCAAAACCAAAACAAGGTTGTGTTCGGAGATTCTTATGACTTTCTACAGTCTTTCCTCGCTTTTGCCTTAATATGGAAAAATTCCATTGTTTTCTAAAGTAAGGCTCAGCTACCCAATCAATTATAATGAAAGGCAGCAAAACAATCATATAGACAAAACAGGGAACACAAAAGCTTAATCGGAGCAGTAAAATTACTCCTATTAAAAGGAAGCAATTTGTTGTAAATAAAGGGTTATTCTGATTTAACTTGTGCATTCCTTTATCTTTATTCAGAGCCATACTACGTATCAACTTGACCACGTTAGTGTGAGTGCAAGTACTGATTGAGCTACGGACACATGGCATGGAAACAAACACCAGAAGACATTCATACTTGTAAGTCTGGGCATAACCTCCAGGTTTAAGTCCCAGCTTGAGTTGGAACCTGACAAATACTTGAGACATCCAGAGAGCATTTAATGTTAAAAAAGACAGATGCCAAGTACACTACTGTAGCACTCTGCAAGGACTAAGTATTAATCTATGATTTTACCATAATTTATACTAAGTAGAGATAGTGTAAGGAACAAGCAAAAAAATTATCATTGGCTCAGCACAAACCACAGCATGCCAACGAAAGTATTTCACTTGAAGATGAGAAATTAGTTGCTGAAATTCTTCATACAGTTAGCATTTACAGGGTTTTTTTGCCCCCAAAACCATACACATCCAATGATAATTAATCTGCCAGCAGATCTGCCAGAATGGGTCTGACACAGCAGCCATTACCAGTGAAGCACAAGGCCTTTTACAAGATGAAAGCCAGCAAAGCTATCACGCCCTTCAGGACTGGCAAGAGGCCAGGTGATGATGGGTTGCCACCTAAGTGCTGTGCAGCCCACCAAGACCTCGTAGGTCCAATCCAACAGGCAGTATTTCAGCAAATAGAGAGAAATAAATTTTTGTGATCCATCTCATTAAACTATCAGTTCTTTGATGGGCAGAGACCCTCAGACAGGCACTGAGATGCCAAGGATAATGGACACAATGCAAGAATTCAAGCCGACTAATCACTGCAAGAATGATTATCTAATTTTATAACTCAGTCTGTATTTAAGCGCTGTGTTGAAGTACAAGAAGAGGCCATATTAACTGCAAGAAAGTAAATGTAAATTTAAATAATATCTTGTTTGGCAGAGGAAGTGGGGAATCAGTTTCACATCATGGAAGGGTTGCTGGTTACCAAAAGGGCTTCTGACTGGGTACAGTGAAAGAACTTTTCAAAACTCCTGAAGGATACACATTCCAAGTATGCTTTTCTTCTGGATATGCAAATTAAGGAAAAAAAAATTTGTGGAATAGTTCTATTTCTCCACTATTTGAAGCACTTGAAAATATTGCTCACTCTACTATTTCAACTTGAAACTTCTCCTGGAAGCAAATGAGAATAATGATACAAAAAAGGGAAAAAGGGCAATAATATGAGCAATCAGGTCTATAAAAATTATACGATGCTGAAAGAATGCTGCAGCCACTCCAACATTCTGTTAGTGATATTTAGCGGTTGGTTTGCCGAATCTAAAGATATTCAAATTAACCAAGTATTTAATGTCACTGTTCTGCATTCCTGGGTTAACCAAATCTGAATGATAATTTAAACTGAACAAAATAAAACATGACCTGATTAGGTAATGGATGATGAGGTACAATTAACATGACTATTCAAAATAATGGTTCAGGTTCTCTTTGCTATAGAATTTCTGCTTCATTCAGCAGGAAGGAGGGTCAGAAAAACATTTACAGCTCCCTACTTATTTGTTCAGCCTTGAAACACAGACAAGCCTCAAGTTTGCTTTAACATGCAGCAGAAAGAAAAACTACTCAAAACATACTCTCTCAGCTAAAGAGAGATGAAGTACTTCAACCACAGCTTTTCCTTGTCTCCACCATGCTGCCTGAAAATACCCATGTCCTGGGATATGGTGAGGATGGCAAAGAGAGTCACTGCCTTAGAAGAAATCTCCAAGATGTATCTCAGCAGAGCCCGATATAGGCAGCCGTGAGGACAGGAAAGATGAATAGAGAAAAAATACAATGCATTACATAGACAAAAATTATAGAAACAGAAATAACTGGATTTTGTGGTGCTGCAACTATGCTGCAGTGCAACAGCAAAAAAACTGAAAGAAATATACTGAGATTAATAAGGAAATAAAAATCCAAATCATTTAAATTCAATACAAAGCAAGTAGCTGCCTGAGAAAATATTAAAAGCAGGATTAAAAACATGAAACTGTAAGCTTTTATATCTTTTGTCCTTCTACTTTCAAAACCAGACAGCATTACCCTTACAGAAAAGACAGACACATTAGAATGTAAGCATGTATTGCACCAGACAAAATTCAGCTCTGGCTGCTAAATCAACAGCCCATGGACAGGTAATACAGACCTGTGCTTCTTTCCTCCTCACCAGGTCTCATATACCACCAGGAATAGTTTTATCTGCTAAGCAACCCAAACCCGAGATGTGGCTTTAATAAAGCTTTTTCTTTGTTTTTGCTCTCAAATACAGAACAAGCAGTGCCTAGCTTCTCAGTGATTTCATACAATGTACTAGGCACTTCTAATTTGTAAAGACAACTTGTTTAAATGGAAAAAAATTAATCCACACACATACAGAAAGCTAATTTATACTACTTTTGGGAGTCTCTATTTGTACAGTAGAAAACATCTAGGATAACATCTTGAAAAAATCAAAAGAAGACTACACAACCTACACTGGAATAAGGTTTAGACTTTCAAAGCAGAACATTTTGTAAATTACTGTAATGACATATACACACACACTTTGCCCCTCTTCCTCTCCCTACCATTTAGCTTTCTTAATATATACATCAGATGCATTTCTAATATAGCACCATTCCCCCAACAAAAGGAAGACATTTGACTTATAGTTATGGTTGAGGGAACATAACCACAGTGTAGGAGAAGAAAAAAAAACGGAAAGGATTCTAAGGCATTGTAAAAAGAAGCAACTTTAGAAAGCAGAGAAATTCAGAGACCAAGCTTGATGTGAAATCTATAGGTTTAAATAATGTGGAAATGCAGAGCTGACAGAACAGAAACACCTTACCTGTGTTCTGTAGGGATGCCATTTATCCCACCTCCTTCTCCTCTAAAAATCCCTACAAAAACATAGTGACCTCAAGAAACCATTATGGAGGGTGGAAGGTGGTAAACCTACTTCACTCATAGCAAATTCATGACATTCTTTATAGACAGAGGGCTTGTCAAGAAGGAAATCACAAAAATGGTCAAAGAACTGTTTGATGCTATCCCATTCCCCCCTTTTTTAAAAGCTGAGGCTGAATACCACATATAATGGAGAGGTGGTACAGATAAATACTTTGGTTTAAAAGACAGAAAATAAATCGTGCCAATTATTTGCATTCATTGTCAGTGACAAGCTTCCCCTTACAAAGGCTACACTTCAGAATTAAAGGTGGAGACCTAAGATCCTGCAATTGCTACTCTCTCATACTTTCTTAGGGTACCCATTTTAAACATAAATTGTCTGTATGATACTGGAAAGTCGTGAGATTTTTAAAAAAACCGAAGTTAATCATGCAGGATAACGGGGTAGAACTGCACTTCAATTACCTTCTTAGGTAGCAGTGGAAACCAGAAACAGGAAATCAACATTCCAAGATAAGTATTGCATGCCCCAACTTAATACCAAACAAGTTTAACAAAAGTTTCATTTGCTTACTAACAGGCATCACCTGAACACAGCTGCAGTGCAGTAAGTTACATGGGAAGTTTCATGAAGGTCAGAAGATTGCTTGATGTTTCATTTCCATTTGGCAATAACCAGAAGCTGCCTGGCTACTCCTGGAAAAGAGTGCCCTGGAAGGGAACTCAGTACTGAACTGCTTCTCAGCTTCCACAGCTAATTTATACCTGAAAGTTCTTAACCAATAGTTATCGAAGTGTTCCTGATGTGATTTACTCCATTTCTCAAATTTCTTTCCAATATTATAATGAAGATTTTCAGCCCCTGATTTGCTAATAGGAACTTGCATCTTTAAGGTTTCAAGTACTAAGAACAATGCCAAAGAAACTCAACGCATATATTTCTAAACAGCTCATCCAGACCATACTGCTTAGTGATGCAGATTTGCAAGTGCCTGTAACTTAGCAGGAATTCCAAATGCACAGGAACCAAGCATGTTCCCATCAACCTGGCATTGCCAATCCGAGAGCTGGTATTACATGTGTTACTTCTGAAGAAGCTGATCATCCTGAACTGGCATCAAACAATTTTCTGGCAAAGAGATACGGTCCATGACATTAGATACCAACCACCAACCATCCAGAGCTGCCTCATCATCGCTCCTTACAGGAAATGTCTGGCCTCAGAGAAGACCAGCAAGGTGCTGGCACTACCCCTGCAGTGACTCAGGAGGGGTTATCAGCTGCTGGCTCCTTTGGAGGGACTTAATACAGTCTGAGCCATTCATCTATACCCAGGTACATAACACTGATGTATATCAGCACCATCATCTGGTGATTCCAAAATTTGATTTTGGTGACTACCATTTTCTCAGCAAATAAATAATTAATAATTAAAAAAAAAAAAATCAGGAGCAGCCAGGCAATGTTTGTTTATGCAAAGAAACATTTCAAGCAAGAAAACCTCAGAAGAAATGTTCAATCTTATCTGCTGTTTATAGACTCCCATTTTATCCTCTCTCTCTCCTGCTTTACTAATCTCCAGTGCACATGCCACACCTCTGGACATGCGGTAGCATGATCCTTAAGATAATATGAACCTCTCTAAAGTCCCGTGTCTTACTATGACTCAAACTGTTAGAACTACAAAATCTGTCAACACAATTTCTTTCTGAGGCATTCTGTTCCCTTTCCTTCTGAGAAGGGAAATCTTCCAGTCAGTCAGCAACAAAAGTACCTGAAATGGTCTCCACTATTCCCAGTGTGTCTAATCCTCCTGGATTGCTTTCAGTGCCGAGGTGCTTTTAACCCAGCATGTAGTTACGACAGAGATTGCATCATGGTGAGTGAAAGGATGCATCACACATTCCATGGGTGACTGCAGACTGGTATGTGTGATACTGTGGAGAAGTGACATAATTTTTGTGCAGTATTGCTTTGATAAGCAAATGAAAAGGAAAAGACATAGGATATAAAGGTCTGCTACACAACTTCAATCCTTCCCTGGAACTTCAGCAATAAAGATAATTCACCATTTTACTGCTTTAGTCATCAAATTTTATTACACTTTTGCTAGCATGAATGTTTTTTTCTATCACTCTGGCACTCAGTGATTTGTAAGGTCTCTGTGTTCAGCTTTGAGCAAAAAAAAGGTGCAAATGTTAATACCAGTTGCAGTCATTTCTCTCTACTCCCTCTTTCCCTGTGCCTGAGACTTTCAGAGCCTAAAATACATTTAACAAACTGAAGAAAATCATTTGCAAGACATGGGGTGCTTTGAACAGCCCCACACTAAAAACATCATGTAGGTAAACCTGGGGCTACAGTCCAAACATTTCCCTCTACAGTAATGACATCAGTTTTCTGTTTTCAGAAGCAGAATATTTTTCTTTGAGGTTTATTTCCCTCCCCAGTCTGATGCTTCTTCTAATTGCACTGGAGTGCATACTTTTATTTTTTTTTCCAGTAGACTTTTTTCACTTCCAGACAGCATCAGAGGAGTCTTAAAATCTGATATTCAAACCTGAAATTACTTAAGTGCAGGCAGTGCGAACCCAACTGCATATCCAGCCACACATTTTTAATTTCATATGTATGATCACACACCACTGTCTTTGTGTAAAGCAGAGCAGAGACATTTGGAGAGTAAATTTAAGATGTGGCCCTTCAGTTAAGTAGATGTGCCAAGTCAAAAGTCAGGTTGGAAAGTAGCGGGCCAATATGATGTGACATTTCACCTTTCCCTCCATGTAATCTTCCCCTATTCATGCATTAAAGGTTTATGTAACTGGATTTCAACATTACATAACATGTATGAACACATAACAGCGTTCACAGCTGAATCAAGTAAGTGCATGCATTACCAATGGTCTAACAGTAATTTTCTAATGGTTTTAGAGTTAAAAGCTCTGGAGTCCAACTTTAATGATGATTACCTGCAGAACACAGGCAAACACAACCTCTTTATGTCTCACTCCATCTGCCATTTAATAAAAGGGGGGTGAAATGATGTCAACCCCATTTTAAGTGTTATTGTGGTAGTTAAATTGCTATTTATGAATTATATTAAGAGTTTCAAGATGTTCCAATTAAACTTGTTAAACAGCCACATTCAACACATCATCATTTGTCTGTATATCTGCTCTGTTACTCATCCAAAGAGCAGTGATTTGCACAAGTTCACAGTGCATAAAAGCCCTTGGCCTGAGATGCAAAAAACCTCAGAAGGCTCAGAAGGGACTCTTATTCAAGATACACCAAGTCTCAGGTATGTCTGACCATCAAAATACATGCACATATCTGTGTCTATTCACATTTATTTACTGCGTTCCTAGCATCATACAAGCTCTCTTACCTACTCTCAAACACTGCACAATCCAGAAAAAAATTACTACAGGAAGCAGCTTCATCTTCCACTGAAGCTAAACTGCATGGCCCTGGTCTTTGGGGAATTCATTAAATCTTGTTGTAAGCAAACAGTGTTTTATTTGAGCAAGGGTGGTGATGAAGAGCATCCCACACACAGCTGTGTGTACGTGGAGACAGATACACACTGTGAGTAGAGTGAGATCTAGGAACACTTTTAAGATTTTGCAAATTATTACTTATTAATTTTCCATAGATCAGAAGAGTCTATGAAAAGTATGTTCTTCTCCTTACCTAACCTCCTACTCAACATTCACCTCTTAATTCAATTTATACTATTTTTAAGCTTCTCTCAAGGTACATTCCATGGCATCCTGCAAGATCAGAAAATATAGACTAAATAGTGTAAGGAATCAACAGACTTGAAACAAATCAGTGAGAAAAATAAAATCAACATTTTGGGCAGCTCACTAGCAGAAGAAAGTTCCCTAAGGCTGACACCTATTCTTTCACATCACATTCTTACCACTTTTGAAAAATATTGCCCACCTTTGGTTAGAGCCGAGGCTAACTCATGTTTCAGTAACTAAACTGGGCTTTTGAAATTCTCTAATATGGCAACTAAAAAGAACAGGCCCTAAACCCCCATAAATTCTTACATGTGACAACACCACCACCTTAATGATGAATAAAAACTAAAGCATTGAGTAGATACTTTTTGTTTCCTCTTTACTGTATCTAAGTATATAGGATATTGCAAAAGCATTTCAATAAAACTCTAGCTTCACTACCATAATATATCTAGGCATCCTTTCTGCCAATTTTTAAAGCTTAAGAAAAACCCCACTAATAAAACTTTAACCTATTGTCCTTCACTACTTGAGATATTTAAAAATCCAATATTTATTTTTAACTACAAGATAGAGAATTATGAACAAAAAGAAAAATCTACAATAGATGTTGTGAAAATCAGTTAATCAGGACTACACCTGAAATGTCTTAGTAAGAAAAATGGACCCTTGGATTCTCGTATCACGCCCCTCTCCTTCTGCCCCCAAACCCAAAGTGGCCAGAACACACTCTTGTGCTTCTAAATTGCCAATTCGAATCCATGTTTAATTGGTAATAACTGAAATGATTTGTCACTTTGAAGGCTTTTTAGATTATGTTAAAGAAATCTGAGGTACGAGCCTAGCTCCTGGAGCAAAGGTGAACACAGCATGGCCCATGACAACTGATTCAACTTGGCAAGTTCCACTCCTGGCTGATTCACAAATACAAGAACAAATGGATATGAAAGGGGAAGCACCTTCCAGCTTTTGCAGGCAGCAGCAATTGTGCCTTGCTGAACAGCTCGGAGGAAATGTGCAGGCAAGGCATGTGGGCTTGCCTGCACATGGCTGTTACTCAAACTCCTTTGCTATTGTAGAGCATGCAACTCTGAAGATACCAACACGGCAGTATACATTAACCCACATGTTCTTCAAAATAAATGTTCAAATCACACGCAGGGCTGTGACCAGCTGAACTAATGACACCTGATTTGACCCAGAACTTTCCGGTTCAGTAAGACACAAGCATTAAAAAAGAGTTCTTCCAGTAGCTGAAGCATCCATGGCATCCCCTTCTCTCCCAGACTCTGGTGCTGATTAGGCACAGGGCTTTTCCTGCAGCTTTTCATTCAATGGGCTCACTAGCAAGGTCTCCCTTGCATCTGCTTTTCACTTTTGAAGAAAGCATTCCATCTCTAAGAGCTGTTGCTCTTCCAGGGAATTCTTGGCTCCAAAATAGTTGTGAAGAGTGAGAAGCAGGCAAGCAAACAGGTAAAGTAACGTTTACATGCAGATGCATGTGCGTGCACACACACACACGCTGTTTCACAGACTGTCACTGAAGCCTTATTTCTTTGTGAATTTTAAACAGGAAAGAAATGTTTTGCAGTGATTTCAGTACATAATTCTCATTTACTTTTAAGTGTCCGAAACATTAGCAGAAGAAAATATCCAGGGCTTAGCTGCATCTGTTTTTAAGACACCACACTGTCTTAAAAAAGTAGTTTGAGCTTTGTGGAGAATGAAAGCCAGCCAGAGTTCCTGGCTCAGTGGAGATGTGTGCTCAGTTTCCCTGTCCCCAAGAGAGCAGCTGAGCATCTCTCCCAGCAGCTGGAGGAGCCTTCTGACACTTGCTCCCCGTCTGTGCTGGACCACAGACAACACTGCTGAGCACAGAGTGCACCGTCCCACCGCAAACACCAGGACCACAGCAGCTGTGGATCAGCTGAAAATTTAGGATGTTGAGGATCCTGTCTCTTCGTGTGCAGCCTGCCTAGAGATCTGGATGCTGCTGATAGAGCATGGTTAACAAAGATTCAATAGTCTCTTCTCAGATCTCAGCTCTGCCTATTCCACTTCTGCCTGCAAAACACATGACTGTATTTTAATTTCTACCATTCAACATGATACAAAAAACCTCTTCTCTTACAAAAGGCATACAGGAAACCCTTTAGTTTTGTGGTCTAATGTAATGGGCCAAGAGACTTTGTTTATTTGGAGTTGCAATTTTACCACTAAAACAATAAGGAACTGGCAAAATCAGATTACCAAAGTAGTATATGATCTAAACTGCTGATAGGTGGATAACACAGTAAGCTAAAGAATTGAAGTTACATTGCATATCCATTTGACAACTGCCAATGATACTGCTACTTTAAAAAAAGCAAGCTCTGCACTTTATTTATTTGCTCCTTATTTATTGATTGGTTGACTGTATTTTAGCTGTTTATGTAAGTAAAACAGGATAGCTGTTACATTTTAATGGCATATCTTAGGGTAAATATCATTACAGGGTAAGCTCATAGGATTTGTAAGGAAGTGGTAAAATAAAAGAAAACATTTAAGTCAAGAAAATGTAGAGAGATCACAGTTCAGGGTGGAGGTGAAGGCTCACGAGTTTAAAATCACCATGTGAAAGGATACATCTGCTTAACGCAAAGATCACGCCATTTATTCACTGAATCTAGGAGTTCAAGGCCACGAAAGATATATATTACGAGGAAGTAACTTCATTTGCCACCAGGTATATGGTGCCAGCCCTGTTTTGTCATATTGACGCAGGCAGAGATTGCTGATAAGATAAAGCATTCTGGAATCTACCATGCCATGCTGTTGGCAATCTGCTACAGCTCCAGTCTAGATGGAGATGTAAATTGTCAGATCGAAAGACAAGCCACAGCACAACTTCTAGATGCATCTCGATTTTGAGTAGAAGCAAAAGTGCTTGCCAAGGAGAAGTGTGTAACCAGTGGCTTTCACTTTTTTTTTTTTGTCTGAGCCCTGAAATTGAAAAGGAAAATTTCATTTGGAACACACTGAAAAAAAATTTTTTTCACTCTTGGATGGTCACTGGCCAAAAAGCAGCACAGGTTGTGCTGGCACTGTACATCACTACTGAAAAAACATAATATTTTCTGTCACATCTTAAGCAATGATGTTCTTTCTTTTGCCTTAAGTGAGGAAATATTCTGAAAAAAACAAAGATTGTGTTCCGCTTCTGTTTTCCCCTGAGAAAGATTTAGAGAGCAGTGTCATAACTCAATGTCCATTCTTCTCATCTGCAGATGACAGAGTGGAAAATGCTACTTTATTTCAGAAATAAGCTACTTTTTTCGTCTTCTGTTAGTCATTCCTGCCTGCAGGCACAAGGGTTATGGAGATGACGCCTTCAAACCCATGTTTAGAGTACTAGTGCTTTTCCCATCAGACGAGATAATGCTTGTATGCTTTGATAACTTAGGCAGCTCAATCTTCCAACAAACTAACTGGCCCCAATGCTATGGAAGACTTAATTCTTATATCAAGAAGCCCAAAGACTTTTATAATTTAGGTACAAACTAACATCCACAAATATCTTTGCAGTCTACATGTACTTTCACAAAGAGTACAGTCTGACTTTGCCAATCTTTCACCACTTAAATAACCTGTCTGAAACTTGTTCAAGGTCTTCTGCTTACATCAAACTAGGCCAGATCACTAGTAACAGGAGAGTGTCCTTTTTTTGACTATGAAGTATTGGAGATACAGGAATGATATAGACTTTGATTATCTTTTATATTGCTGAGGAAAGAAAAAACAATTAGGTCAGAGACCTCCCTCAGATATTTTGATGAAATGCAGAGCTTTGACATAATTTACTGAGATCAAGCAAACATTTTTTTCCTTCTCTGCTCCAGAGGGCTGTAACCTCCTACTGTTCTCTTGAGGAATGTCAGGACACAGCTCCCTTTTTGCTGATGGCATGTCTTTTATGCTGCCTCTTAAACCCTCAATATAAGATGGTGCTTTCTTTCAAGAAATTTAATGAAAATGATGACAAAATCCTCATAAGCAAGGTTGAGCATTTGGTTCCGTATTCCTTTGTGAGTTTTCTTTAGTATTTCTGACAGAAATGCTAACTGCCACTTAACCAAAATGATAGCCTTACAAATTAAAATATTCAGCTCTACCAGTAATTAGAGAGTGGAGAATCAGTGTCCACTTCTGTGTTTTTATAGAGCCTTTAACCCTGCTGTTAAAAAATACAGGATTTTTTTATTTAAAGCTTTTTCTTCTCCTTTAAGACACTCAGGAGACAGCAACTTGCTGCTGTTTACCAACAGAAAACTTTCCTCCTGAAAAGTAAGTCAGTCATTATATAGGTCTACTGATCTTGGACTGTACCTCTCCAGTCCCCATGCCGTTTCCAGGAGAGTGATACATGTTTTGGCATACACTTTCTTAGAATTAAGACCAGTAACTGTGAGGAGAAAAGTTACTTCCAGAGTTTGGCCACCCAGTAGTGCAGGTCCAGCAGAAGCCACGTGTGTTTTGGCAGGACAGAAGAAGGTGGAAGAGGCAAATCAGTTCAAACCTTTTCTCCATGAGGTAGTTCCTCATCATTTTTAACAGCTGCACAGATTGAAATTTAGAAATACATCCACTGATCAAAACAGGTAAGAAATCTACTGTGTAAACACTACCCTTGTGTGGAATGACTTCAGATTTATGAAATCAAACCATAAGAACAAGAAGCTTCATTTCACTGTGACTTTGCTCCATGTCTTCTTGATAATGTAAACAATGGAGCCAAGTGAAGAAAAAGCACAAAGGTGGTGGGGTGTGCAGCTTCATGCAGGTTTGAAATGGGAAGAGACGTACACATGGGGAATTACTGGCATGCCAACACCAAGGTAGAGGACTGACCTATGGACATCTGCAGCTCTTGAATTCACAAAGGCATTACTGTGAGGACTTCAACAAATCAGTAACAGTAATACTGTATCCTGGAGTCCTTGAACCTTGCTATGGAAAAAAGAGTAGTGGTAGCCAAGCAGGTGGATGCAAGAGTATGATGCTCTTTTAAAGGTGTTGCAACAAAAGCAACTGTTATTTTAGCTGGAGAGTTTTTTTCCTCCACTTTGTTTTTTTCCTATTACTATTTTTATTCTACTTGTCAGACCACTTGTCTGAAATATATTATGAGGCTTAATTTTTAAGAAATATACAGCATGCTGGGAGTCTGCAATAGAAGACACTCTACACAGGCCAACTATCATAATTATGCTATGATTTTACGCCCAGCAGGAAACTTATGATTTACCACCCAGGAACAAAGCTAAAGAAATGATCTAAGGTAGCCAATTAAAGTTTTCATAAAGAAACCCTCATCTATTCTCAAAACCCCAAAATCTCCTTTTATAGCACAATCCTCTTAGCACTTATCTCTCCCTTCCTCATTAATCCAGTTTCACCTAGCTGGCACTGACACTTGCAGAGACGGGGAGGGAGATACACACACACATATACACATTTTTTTCCTTCTGTTCTTCTTGACCTTTCTGATTTGGTTCAGCATTTATACTAGCCCACCTGTCTGGCCGATCTCCCCTGCAACGTGCCCTTCAAGATGAAAAACATAGTTTGATAAGGCATGGTGACAAACCTTGCAGAGAGCAAGCGTGCGAGCAAAAGGGAGAGAAAGCGCTGAGGGAAATCGCTTCTAACCAGGATCTGCTGCTGCACAGCTAATCAGGCAGGTATTCAGTTGTTCACTCCTGCAGACTTGCTTAGCATAGAAATAGGCTGTCTGCCCAGGAAGATGAGGTAATGTCTAGGTTTAATGCCAATCTCTGTAACTGGCAGGACACATCGGGTAAATATTTCTGCTGCAGGAGACCACGTTAATTTGATTTTGCTACCAATTTTCATTATTGTTATTATTTCAATTGCTATGCATATGCATGAGTTTACCTGCTAACGCTGAGGATGGAGGGGGCACAGGGCTCCAGGTGAGACTGCCTTCATGCTACAGCACTATTCTCCCCCCTCACACACCTCCCCACATTCACTGCTGCCTCCACTTTGTCCTTTCTTTATGAAGGACCAGGCATTTGTCTGCTCAATTATCTTCTCTAGTACATTTATGTAGTATTAGATCCCCTTTTCCACTCACAGCATGTGTTTTTTCACTCCATATTGTACCACAAAACCCACCTTCCATTCAGTATTGCAATACTGTGGTCACCCACAAGTGCTTCTTATGCAGGCACTGCTCTACCTGCATATTAACACAGCCATCTCTTCACTCAAGCTGTCGAAAATAAACAAAACCTCCATCAAACAAAACTTCTCATGAAACACTGCCTAGCAAATAGGCAGATGGGTCTTTTTACCCTCTTTACTCTCTTCCCAAGCAGAAGAGATCTTGAAAGGTCAAAGTGAAAACATAAAGAAGAGGTGTGGGACAGTCTGTCCATCTCAGAGCTTCAAAAAAACAGCCAGAGATGTTTGAAGTAAGGCAGCATCATGAAAGCCTGCAAACAGTAGCAAGAGAGAAGTAGAACAATCCTGCAGGAACAACATCATGAACAAGTTCTCCATGACATGGTGGCTCCAAAATCAGCAAAGAGTTGTGGAGGAAAGGTTTCATGACAGAGGAGGACATCAACTTACAGTCTGAGAAGAGGGTTGCAAACTAAGATTTCCCCAAAGCAACTCATTCTTGGCCTTAATCACTCTTTTATTTCACTATCAGTTAGGCCACAATGAACCATCTGTGCCTTAAAAAAAAATAAATTCCCCCAACTTTGCCCAGTATACCATATTTTCAGTTTCTGGATCATTTGCTTTTAAGCTCTACAGTCTACTTGAAAACAATATCCTGAGGGTACAACAGTGCTTGTTGTAGGCTTGTATTTCTCAGAAACAGAGACAAGGGCAAAAACTTGGTTTTGGCAAACATAAAAGTATTCAGAGTCTTAATGTTGCCTTTATTTAATTGTAAAAGCCACAAATATAAATACAAACAGGTATTTTCCTCCTTTTTCATGAGGTCTCTCCAGAAGAGCCACCTAAATACTATCCATATCAACTTTAAATCAGGCTTCTCAGCATAATGGCTACAAGCACACTTTAGAAGCTCCCAAGCTCCAAGACAGCATGGAGCTCCAGCAGAACACCCCTCTCCTCCAAGGGGGTCTGTTAGCCCCAGCCACACGACACACTCACAATGCAACACCTATCTGGTCAGAACCAGTTCACAAGTCCCCAGTTCAAGTCAGCTGTGCAGATGTTTGCATCCCACCTTTCAAAATACTCATTTATATTCAATTGTTGTGCATAATTGTATGAACATTGCTTAAAATCAGTCATTGTCTTCTGTTCAGAAGTATAGTGTGTTTAAACAATCTTTTGTTAAAATTAATCAAAATTAATTAAAATTAATCAAAATCTTTGAAAACTGCTAGCATACCTCTTGCATTAAAACTATTTTTTCCCTTGTCTCACCTTTTATCACTTGAATGTCAGCACATTTTAAATCATATAGCATCAAAGAGGGTGAGGATATTCACCTTTGATACCTGTACAGAGATAAGCATTTCAGTTTAAAATCTTCTACCGCTTGTGGTCAGCATCCACACACTGAAAACTGAACTCCAGCTCTTCCCTCCATTTGTTCGTGTTTCAGGATAGGTCATCTTTTCAAACTCTGCTGATCCATTTGGTTTCATCATAACCACTCCTTGCACCAAATTTAAGATACATGTTCTACCACATGAAAGTAGTATATTAGCTTCCGTGGGGTTTAGCCAATCTAGGGCAGATATAACACAGACTTACCCACTTTTACTACACAGACGTATTTCAAACAAGTTCTTTGTAGCCTCTGCTGAAGAAACTGCTCAGGCATCACAATTACATTACAAATTTGTTTCTGGTTCATCACTACCAGCAATTCAAAAACATGAAAGGAACATTTTATGCAAAGAAAGACTAAAATCTGCATGAAGACGAGAGGCAGAAAGTGTCATAGTTTCTTCCAGACAACTCTTTACGGCAAACAGCAAGGAAAACTGAAAAGGAGGAAACTTATGTAAACCATCTGAGGCGTGTGTTCTGTTCCTCTCACGTGCGCGGGGTACCAGAGATATTTGACAAACCTGAGGCAGAGAACGAAACAGAGACCTTTGTCAGAACTAGAAAGGAATGTGACTCTGTTAGGCAAGAATGTGGTGGCTATTCCCAAGCTGACTACAAGCTAGAGCATGAAGAAAGCAGCCCATTTTCAGTGTCAGGAACGGGCAGGCACAGAAATCCAGCCTGGAAGGAATAATGTCTCCCCTCACTATGAAGAAAAGCGTAGCTAAAATGGAATCTGTAGGCCTGGTGGTACAGGGACCAAGACTCTTTGCCCAGCAAGCCTCAGCTACCTGAGCTAACAAGACAGAGGTAATAGATGTGCCCTGCACGCTGCATTTCCTGATAGGAATATGTTTTCATATTGCATATTCAACTGAGGCCATGCCCTGGCAAAAAAAGACCAGCATGGATTTGACAGGTGACACATTAAAACAAATTTTCAATATTTTGTAGCAGGAAAATGTGTCTGTTTAGAGAAAAGCTGGATATACCGGCTGCAAAACAGTAATGGCATCCAAGTATTGGACATTACCAGATTGCACTGTATACCAAAGTGCTAACACACGTCCTCGCCTGCTTCTATTTGCTGCCAAAAACCCAACAAAACAGGTTCTCATCTCTAGGTCCCTCAAGGTAGCATGTTTCACAAGGAACAATTTCACTCTAAAATACTGGAGTTATTTTCAGCAACTCCCAATTTTAAGCCACAATGCCACTGATAGACAGTAATCAAGGACAGGTGCTTTTGAGTGCCAGTACCCTGACAGGTTGATGATACCTCAGTTTTATGCCCTTGAGTCCCTCATTCTTTCCTTCTGTATGAAAGCTCCCTCAAGAGGTTCTTTGCAGAGATTTAGGCTCTTTCAGTTCCTATGCTAGAGACATGACAAGACAAAAAGAAGACACAATTCTGACAAGATTCCCGTTGCAACACTTGACCTTCCCAAGGATGCCCAGGCTCAATAAATTTTCATAATTGTGTCAACAAGAAGAGCATGTTTCCATGAGTGCTTCTGATTTTGATTTTTAATAAAATGATAGCAGCTTTGTATCACTTTTTTAAAAAAAGCAAGGAGAAAGAGGTAGAAACATGAGTGTCTCAGCCACAAACCAGCTCTGTGGAGAGTTAACACTCTGCACTGGAACAGGCCAAGTTTGAGACAAAACGCTGCCCTCAGGGTGTCCTGCCAAGCTGAGGAAAGAGAGCAGGGCAGATCGGTGAGCATGCCAAATTCTCCATGACACAAAGTATGTGGCATTTTGTGGGTGCAAGCAGCCGGAGCAGGAAGGCCATGGTGAGGTCTCTTTGATCACTGGGGCAGCTGTGACAATCAATGAGGTGGCAGGCACCAGGGTGCCTTTAGGAAAAACAAAAGGGTGTCTCTTCTTTGCCACCACGTGGGAAATCACAGCAGCGCTCCACAGCTGGAAAGTGGGGATCGAGCCACTTTGTCACTACTGAGCAAAGGGTTTGATAACTGAAAATGGAGGTCTGGTGGATACAACAGAGGCACGACGAGAATTTAGTTTTAAAAAAAAAACCCCAACAAACCCAACTCAAGAGGATTTTGAAAACAGGGTGTACTAAGGGCATCTACCACTGAAGTCACTCAACAAATCTCACACACACCTCTAGGCTGATGTGAACTTTACACTCTTCCCTCCAATCTGCTGAAGAAATTCTCCCAAACCCCCTCAAGTGGTGACAAGTACTCTTATTCCTGTTGGCTGCCAAACCTCCTTCCTCCCCCAACCTCTTAGAGTAGCAATGCAGGAAGAAGATAAAAGGGGAAGAAATAGAAGAGCCACTAAAATGGCTTTCCTGAATAAAAATCACTGAAGACCAGGTAGATGAATCTTTCCTGAGAAGCTTCTGTGTAATTGAAATATCTCTTATTTGACATGTTCTAACTGTTCGTCATAACCATGAGACTACAAAAATATTCAGCTTTCTTCAACTCAAAGAGAAATCGGGCAGTTGAGAAGAGTGATTAAGTGAATAACAAACAACAAAAAAGCTTTTTTTCTTTTATTTAGTATTTAAACCTTTTTCAACATATGTTGTCTTGTAAAAAATATGTGAAATTTAAAACTTTAAAAAAATCTGAAATGAAATGTTTTGACAACTTAATAACTGAAATACTGGAATACTTTCCTAAAAAAATTATTTACAAAGTGTGGCAGAAATTTTTTACAAGATTGAATTAGCTCTAAACTGTGTTTCTCAGCAAGTTTTCACCTCACCTGCTCTGCCGTTCACACTCCTGTAACAGCTTAGCTGCTCAGTCCGTCTTCAACAGCAGTTTTGCTGCTGTTGACCAGCAGGTCAGTCTACATAAAAGTCCAGAGATCCATGAAAAAACTTGTGTTGGGACTGGCCTGTTGCCTTTCAGAGCATCAAGAAATCACCCAATTCCCACTGATGTTAGCACAAAAAGTCCAAAATTCAAATTGTTTTCTTACTTGTTAGCTAACTTTGTGGCAACTTCAAATACCAAACACAAGATAGTTCGTAATTACTTCCTTCACATAAAGCCACAAGCTTTGTTTATGCTGAGATTTTGTGGAAGCAAACTGGTTTTCCACCTTTCTTAAAAATCTTACTACCTGATCTATCGCCACATATCCTTGACGACAAATTCTTGAGTTGGCTTCTCTGAGATGCCCCTGAATCAGGAGCAAGATTCTGATTTGGAGATGTCTTCTTCACATGTCTCCACCACATGTATTTTCAGGACTTTCAGAATTACCATTTCTTACTTGTTAAAGAAAATGCCTTGGTTGTTTCCTTGCCATGTACTCCCAGCCCCTCTTTGGTGTTCCTCTGTTGTACCCTCTGGGTAGCAGACAAACAAGAAAAAGCATTGCAGACATTTTCACATAGCTAATCTTTATGAACCATCAGTGTTTCTGACAAGCCATTACCTACAAACTATGGCTATTACCAGAGGAAAGACATTTTTCAACTACTTACAAGGATACAGCAGCAGCTTAAAAAAACCCTGACAAGAACATTGTATGCATCACTTCAAAACTTTGCACAAGCCTCTATCATCCCCCAGCAATCTCAAGTCTCTAGGGAATAATTTTTCTTTTTGTTCTGCTTAAAGTCTTCTAGTTTGCACACACAGGCAGTAAAACCAGGCTCTCGCCAGAAGGTGAACAAGTTAATTCACTGGAAGTAGCAAGCCTAAAGTTATTTATTAGGTTGATGAATACAAGACATTTGTTTTCTGAAACCAGTAAAAAAAACAACAGTAATTTTTTTGCAAACATGGAGCTCTAATTTTCCAAGGGACTTTGACAGCTAGACCTTGGATTAATTACCCGTGAGCTAATGAATTAACTTAGAAAGTGTGACAGAAATGGAATATTAAATTATTTTAGCCCTTTCTCCAATTCCTCTTGTCCTTCCAGAGATCTGCCTGCACCTCCTTGCTCACTGTCTGCAGGTAAGGCAAAGGATGGCCGCAGTGACAAGTTACCACCAGGAAAATAATGGCTTCAGCAGAACCAGCCCGACTGAGTTGGCACCATTTCAGCTCAGTGAAGATCATATGAAGAAAAAATGTGAATGATGATTTCAACCACCCACCGGTGCCCACTCGTGACACTGTTTGCTCACACTACCCACGCCGCAATGCGCGGATCGGTTCCAAATTACCACCTCGGAGACAAAGCGCCAAGTGGAAAGTTCCCCAACTGTTCCAGAACAGTGTGGTTTCACATCAAAATACCTCCGCATACAACAGTACCTTCCTCATTCCTAACCACATTTACTTCCTATACGATTATAGACTATTCATATTTTATACTTATACCTTCCCCAACAGCTCATGATCCCATCCCTTCTCTAGGATCTTTACTGGAACTTGGCACATGACAAGAGGATCAAGGACATTTGTTATATCAAGGTCTAACTCAGCCCTGTGAAGTTATCGCCATTGAGTCGAAACAGCAAAAACAAAGTCAGACTTTCATCTGGTGGAAATGCACCAAAATTTACTCCTTAAATACAGCACATTGTAGGCTGTTGGTAAGTCCCAGGTCTTTCACTACTATGATATCTGTTTATTAAATTCATTTTTTAACACAGTGAGTTCAATAAAGTTTTCATTTAAAATAAAATGGTTACCACTGACGACAATCTACCCTGTACTCTTGACACTCAAACTGCAGTAGCCCTTAGGACCAGATTTGAAGTCTCTTCAGTGTCTCAGATTTGGAAGGCTACATCTGCAACATCCCCAAATAACAGATCACTGTTGTATGGGATTTTTATTTCACTTTGGGATGTTCAGGAGAACACCAACAAGCGTTTTTATTTCCCATTTTCACCGAATATACATTTTCATGTCAGCAAAAGTGAAAGCTAACACAGTTGGAATATACTAAATGTCAATATTTAATATGGCCTTTCCTTTCCAATTTTTTAAACCACAGTGCATCATCTCAGCATGATTAATAACAACTCTTCTGTTGCTTTCCCTGAACCAACCTGAGGCATTTTTGTTGCTAGGTTATGTTCTGTTGTGAGCTGTCCTCCCAACTGTAGGAAAGATTAAGAGATCTCAGATGGAACCAAGGACAGCATGCCAGTAATCACAGTTGAACGACGCTAGCACTTGACATCTTGAGATGGGAACAACATGTCTATTGTTGTTCAGTCCTTTGCTACAATGCATGACAGACAAAACCACTTACCTTGTCAAGAATTGGGAACCTTGTCAAGAAGTCATTTGTACTGATTGGATAAACAAAAGGGAAATCTGGAGAAGCAGGTTCATAAAAGAAACAAAATGTTCTAGAAATGGCCCATATTCACTGTCACATTCCAGAGTGAAAAGGAGCTCTCCATCTACGTTAACTGGTCCCGGGAGGATCCAATACTCATGATGAAATCTTGCATTGGCCTCAAGCTTCCACAGCAGCTTTTATAAGAATACAATGTGATGCTGCCAAGGGAGTGGGCTTAGCCAGAGAAAAGAGTTCTGGCCAAGACATTTCTCCATCTGAGTAATCCTTGGCTTTCCAAGAGCCTGTTGGAGCCACTGGCAGCTGATTCAAAAAGCCTAACACCTTTTTAGTCCCAACCTATAAGAGATAATATTTCAGCAGCCCCAAACCAGACAAACATGCAGTCATGCTGCATACTTCCGCCAGACTAACTACTCCTTTGCCTGACCAGGGAATTTATTCTAAAACACTTTTTTTTTTTTCCCAAGGATCAACATTCTTATTAGCATATTTACAAAAATACATAGCCATATCTCTGAGTTTCCCAGCAATACCCTTGGCAGAAATAAAGGAAGCCAGACTGATAGAAGAGTTATACTCCAAAATTACCGTGCTGTATTCTTTGCCAAAGGGTAATTTGTCAATGCAGTTGACAAATTGAAAAAGGGGAACATTTTTAGTGCCAGTCCCAGAAAACAGCAGAAATGAAAAACAATGCTCAATCCCGTACTGAAAATATCACCATATACCCTATAAGGAAGGGAAATATAAGGGAAGAAAAAGAAATCACTGCACTCAGGAACCTAACTCCCTAATCTTATATTCTTTAAGACTATCCGAGTGAAGAGAAATGCAGTTTGCCTTTTCCCTGTTAACAAGCTATTTGCACATTCTGGTGGCACCAAGGTTCCCATCAGAGATCCTTTTGTGCTAGGCACTGTAAAAACACTTACTAAAAGGACAGTCAGCCCCAATGGCTTTTTATCTAGAATAAATAAATTACCACAACTTACAAATGAGTTTTCTAGTAGGGTGGGTAATTAAGCCCTGGAACAGGTTGCCAGGTGGTGCTCACCATCACATGGAGTCTTGAAAACTGTATTTCTCTCTAAAAAATATGCTTTTAACTAACTTACAGGAAAAAGTAAATGCCTAACTCTTAATAGGGAAGATCAAGCTGAATAAATACAGTGATCAGTTCTGCCCCTTGAGCCCATGAATCCCCCTTATCCAATCTCTTATTGTATTAAAGCAAAGGCAGAAAATTAATAGTACCACACTCAGCTGCTACTAATACCACTCTGCATTGGCCACCAGGCAGGAGATTCCCCCCAGCTGTGCATCTCAGTTTTATCTTCTTCTGCGAACTGGAGCAGTCCTCCAAAGTGCTGTGCCACAGCAAGAGTCACCGGGTAGATTTGAACGATATTCCACGGTAACACAGATAATTTTACCTTTTTGGTGCTTAATCTTGTGGGTGTTGTGGCTCTACCTGGTTATGTCAGCAGCATCTCCCCAGATCTGGAACACTAAAGGAATTTTCCTGCAGTGCTCTAATGACACTTTTGCTTCCTCTTTTAGCACAGTTTGTGAATCACTGGGTTCAAGCCTGTATCTCAGCTTATCCAGACAGCCATATAAAAGTTTTGATGTGATCGCTGTTCTGACTCCTTTTCTGAATGTGGCACCCAACAATTTAATCCAAGTAACATCTGAGGTCAATATTATGAAGAGCATATACATTGAAATCCAAGGCCATTTACATCCTCAAATTAGTCAGTCCAATGAAGTCCTTCAGGCTCTAAATTCTGTGAGGTTGATAAAATGGTTTCTCCATGGGCAAAGAGCACCAAAACCATTCTTTTCTACTATCTATAACTCTTACTTTCAGTTTAATTAATACTAAATCACTTAATCTTCATTATATATCTCATTGTTTCTGTGCAACTGCCTTGGCTACTTGGAAGCACTAAGCTACTTGTCCCCAGTGACTTCTTAATGAACTGCATTCTCCTACTGCATGTCTGAGAGACACCTCTGCCTTGATCCTCTCCCTTTATTATTTGCAGACCCATGTGCACAGGTGGTCATAAACAATGTGCTACATCTATACATTATTTATATGGTAACATCATACTAACCAAACTCATAAACACAGAGCAACCTTAAAATAACATTGATTCCTTCAAAATAGTGTTCTCATGTATTAATACAAATCTCTGTGAGACTTTTCATTCCTTTAGGCCCCCAAAACCTTCCTGGACCACAGCAGAGGAAAAGCTGCAATATGACCTTCACGATTATGCCGAGTTTTGTTATTGCAGCTTTAAGAACACTGGCAGACTTGCTTGCCACATCCCACACCCTTCCCACATCCCTGCCAGTTGTCTTGAAGAGTGAAGTCAAATTAACCTTAAAAACCTGAAGTAGTTGGCCAGCAGCTGTGGAAATACTAAAAACAAGAAACGGTTGAGCCAGCCAAATCACTTCATTTCCTCAGGCAACAGCAAAGAGAAAATGGAATAGGTAAAAAACCTTTAGGACCTGGGGGACTTTGGGTATATATATATGTGCACTTGAGGGTGAAGTACTCCCTTCCTGAATCAGAGAAGGGAAATAGATAGAGAAGTTGGTGTTTCAATTTTAAAAAAACCTCAAAAACCCAAGAAAACCCACTACATTCAAAATTCAGCAGTTTTGTCTTCCTTTGCTTGGAAGTCATTGACCGAGTATGACTTTTATTATGTTCCTATTCTAGTTTGAATTCCAGACATGATGCAAAGCACAAAGAAAACAAACTCACTCCTATCAAAGAAAAACAAAACCAAAACCAGCAAGTCACATAACCACCACTTTACAAAACAGTTCTGCTTACAAAACATTAAGAGAAGAATCATTTGTGTCCAAACGCCATTTTAACTGGCATCACCACCCAGAAACACTGCCCAGTATAATCAATAAGACAGATTCTAACCTTCAGGGATATTTAAATCATCACAACTATCCTCAGCTATCAGCTCAAATCATGTGTCCAGCCCTAAAACATTCTTCAAGGAGAGTTCAGTGTTCTGGCACTAGTTTTAGGGCATGTATTTTATGATATAACAAGTAGCTACAAGTCTAAGAGGACCACAATGCTTCCAAAATGGCATAAGCATGCCACCCTTCTATAAAATATAATAAAAATCTATGTCAGATCAGTGCAGGGGCTAAAGTTTTATGCAGAGCAGACATCTGCTGGCAATCACCATCAGCACAGATCCTGTTTGAACACTGCAGGAGGAACATCTTTGGTGCTATTTGTCCCACAGGGTTTATTCTGGTTTCAAGCCCAAGTAAGTTCCATCAGGGCAAATAGCATCTCTGCCTCAAAATCAAAAAACCAACCCAAACTATCCACCCTACACTGTTACTCAGGACAGCTACACCTGAGTTACGCAGCCTCTCTTACTGGTCTATAGAGAAGCAAGGAGCAAGACCAGACAGCTCTATAGAGGGAACCTTCAGGACAGCTCAGGCACTCTCCACAGGAGTGCAATTATCCAGATCTGACTCATCTCATGTCTGCAGCTCAGCCGCTTGCACTGCACTTTACTGTAACTGCCATCTTAAAAAATCCCCACCAAACCAAACCAAACAAACCCCCTTTCAGCTGCAGATAGGCATCATCTGCTTAATATATCACTCCTTTCCAAACTCGAGAGATGAAAGGCTTCTCTTTCCAAAAGCTGTGAGACAGCAAATTAAACATTGTGATAAAAGAAGTTTCCGATCAGCAGGTGCCTCCTGTGCTGGCAGCAGGCGAAGATACTCCTGTCTGTCAGCAAACAGGGAGGCCCCCAGACAATGAGGACTCCCACCTTGGGGGCTCTGCCAGAAACACTATCACCACCAGTATCAAGTAGCTGACAGCACACAGCGTTATACGTGCACAGACCGCCCGAAGGTCACCGAACATTTACCTTATGGTTAAAAGCCAAAATGAGATTATCCCCATGGATGCCACCTAATAAACACACACACCAAGCTGTAAGGGATGCCAGTGTGTCTGGAGCGATAACCACCTGCAATGCTTGCACGGGCTGGCAGGAAGGAAGCACCACGAAGGAGCCTGCCATGCCTGCACAGCCCCTGTGGGAGGAACTCTAGACACCATCACTGCACACTTTACGGCCCGTGCGTTGTGCTTTGCTGTTTAAAGCTTTGCCCTGTGCACAGGCCAAGTGGCATTGCCTAAACTGCCTCACATGGCAGAGTACCCAAAGCAGAGCTGCTTCTTCTCAGTTGGGCCTTTGTTAGGTGGGTATTTCAGGTCTGCACATTGGCACAAGAGTTATCACACAGAAAGCCTATGCAGTAGACACCCAAATTTGGGCAGTCCTCAGAAAAATTAAAATGCTATCAGAGAGAACACTGCAGAAAAGCTCACTCTGCCCAGACTCCAAAGGTATTATTTAAAAAAAAACCAAAAAACCCCAAAAAACAGAAAGGAAAAAAAAATTCATCAAACTAAGAGGAAAAGTGTGCAGAAACTATGGAGAAAGGGCTGAAATGAGATTGTTTGGTATTTTTTTTAATTTTGCACTTGCACGCATAATTTCCACAGTGATGTAGGTAGGTAAATAAATAAATAACAAGTGGGTGCCCTTCCAGGGAGAGATATTACTTCACAGCAATTCAACAAGTTACAACAGAGTGACAAATGACGGACTGCGTAAAACTGTCATAGACAAAACCACCCAGCACGGACGAGATGCTCAGAAAGTCCAGAGCACAAAACCTGATGATTTCTGAATAAGGTACCGTCTTGTCCTGAAACCTCCTCTGCCATCCCAATGTGTTGACAACTGAAATTCACAGGTAGCTGTTGGGTGGTGACTCCACTGCCAACAAGGAGCAGGGTTTGCAGCCTGCCCTCTGCCAGCGCCTCTCACCGCCCCTTCCCATTCCCTCAGGAATGGCCCACACTGCCACTCCCACCTGCTGCATCCTGGTGGGGAGGTGGGACACCAGCAATACACATCACACACATCAAACAACTTCTACAGCCAGCCTGGGGAAGCACCAGCAGAAAAATAAATAATTCTGCTCTGGCAGCTCAGGATCAGATCAGTTAAATGTGTCCAACAACTCCTGGAAAACCCTCTCTCTCTCTGAATTTTTGAGAGGTAGGTTCTGAACTGTCTAAATAATTTTAGGTGCAGCCCCTCAGGTTCTCAGCAGCAATCGAAGGCAGAGAGTACTGGTCCAAAAAAAAAAAAAAAAAAAGAGTGAGAACTTTTTAGGCTCATGCCCATGTTATTAGCAAATGCCTTTTTAAAACAATTGGCAGTTTGAGTTTGTTGCCTCACAACATCAGGAAAACAAACGTCACACCTCACACCAAGTAATAATGAGCTGACTTCACCTAGTCAGTGGACAGACATTTGTGTGCCCTCAAGAATATCCCACTGTTCACCCTACACCAGCAAAAGGCACCATATGGCCTACTATATTGGTGTCATATCTAATTTCTGAAATTATGTAGGGCACTCTTTCAGAGAAGTAGGTCGCTGTGATATTTTGGATGCAAAGGTCTTCCACTCTTGGAGACCTGAATCAAACTTTCATGTAAGCACAGCGCTTGTTGCTATGACATAATTGCAAATTGTTTATGTTATGAATACTCTGTAATGAAGTCTGCATGCAGTCTCCTCTATTCTGGGATTGAAAGTACTTTGACTTATGAATTATGGCAAACATTTTCAGTCTGGGTATCTGCTGTCACAGGAACTATTTAGAAGGCAGTGGGGCAGAAAGGCGTGCACAAGGGGAAGGTGCTCAAGGACGTGATCAAAGAAACAAGAGTACTACTCAAAAAGCAAACCCATCGAAATAAAAAAGTGCATGAGGTAGTATGTTCCTTGGATTTCTTTCTGCTTAAACCAGGGCTATTCCTAGTAACCCCCCGCCCCTCTCCAAACTAAACATCTAACTCTGCATGACAGTCACTGATCTGACTCAGTACGTACATCAGTCTCTGAATACACATTAGTTTAATTTGAGACAACACACCAAGTCATTACTACTACTTCCCTTCCCTATGGCTGGCAGAGCCCTCTAGCACTCCCAAAGAAGTGGGGTATTACCAGAGCAGGAAACATTGGCTCTTAGACCTCAGTGCAGGAAAGAAATATTTGGGTACCTGGGCACATATCATAACCACAGTTTTCCCACCTGAGGTGACAAAGGGAGCAGCTCTGCTCTACACAAATGCTTTTGAGTACTGATCTGAAGCTTAGAGATATTAAGATAAGTTAACATTCTCTTTTCTAACTTGCATGCTCCCATTCCCAGAATATACACGTGAAAAAGCATAACTGTCCTTCTCTAGCTGATTCGCTCACAAGGGCAGCAAATACCTCAACAGGGTAACTTCACCTGTAGAGTCATGGGTGAGTCTTGGCACTGTTAGTATCCTCCTCTGACCAAGACAGTATTTTTACTTTCACAGAGATGTCTGCAAATTTATTTTAAATGAACTTTCCAAAGGTGAACTATTTCAAGTCGATAATGGAGAAAGGAAAAAAAAGAAAAAAAAAAGGACAGAAAAAAAGAGACAAACCAAGATAAAGGCTATTTAAATTTCATTTTATAGCTTTAAGAAATAATTAATCTGGAGCATGGGAAGACCATCACTTGGGAGTGGAGTATTCAATACCACAGCTTTAACTGCTCTACCTGAGAACATAACAATAATTTAGGCAGGCTTCTACTCTCAGAGTGGAGCCAAAAATATTAATTTTGTAAAACTGAGCCATGGTACAAATTTCTTTTCACAAGGAAAAAGTACGGATTTTCATTTCCTCCAGAGCCTCAGAAGGGAAATTTTCTCATATTTTCCTTGAGTTTGTAACAAAAAGGCAGTGAATCTAAATATCTAGTCTGTCTAGGAAAAAAAGCCAGGTGTCAGAAAGGCCAAAAGACTGTATAGAATACTTTTCAAAATGGAAGTTACAAAGGGATTAACCACACAATGTGCTCTATTAGGGAAAAATAATGAAGGTTCTAAAGTTAAATTCAGAGAGGAAAGAAAGAAAAGTCAGATTATCTATGGGCAAACCATCACTGAGACCTACTTCAGGGCTTGGAAACCAGATTCAAACAGTGCTGAATGACTCCCAGGTGCAGACAACACCACTGAAGAGCCAAACTCCAGTCACTATGTTCTCTCTACCATTACGCACAACCACACATGTCCTACCACTGCCTGTCTCTCCATAAGCCGACTTTCCCAAAGAAGCTTTAGCGGAAGAAACCTATCTGTGCTTCTGGGCATTCAAAGTAGGGAGCCAAAATCATGGGAAGGCTTTGCAGGACCATTGACCCTCAGGTTACCTGGCCTGTGTCCTCACTGCAAGGTGGCTGTGATACAGGCCTCAGTGCACCGAAGGGGCCGGGCTCTTGGCTCTCCACCCTGCCTTCAAGAAATTCATCCGCCTGAGGACAAAGCACCGACAAACTGCATCGAGAAAATTTTATGCTAAGATAAGAGCAAAGCTAAGGGCAACACCCGAGAAACCAAGTTAAGCCAGAACATGGAGTGCTCAAGAAGCTGTATCCATATCAAAAGGAAAAAACATTTCCGCTTGGTATTCACATTTTTATAGCAAAAATAAACACCAAGAGCACCTTTGACAATAGCTCCAAAATCAAGAGAAAATTGTTATGAGAGGGTGAGTAAAACAGAAAGCACTCGCTAGCAGGGATTTGCATTCAGCCAGAGGAAAATCAAAACAAAATGTAGGTGAAGGGTAAGCTGAGCACTAGAGGGGTGCCAGAGGTCCCCATAAGGTACTGAGGTACACTGACTGAAGTACATTTAAGAGAATACCACGAGCTTAATATTACACTATCATACTTTTTCAAAGTCAAACTAGAAAGCTACCTTACAACAGAATGTATCTTTATGAACAAGACTCTGTGCTGGCTGTGGTGATTTGCATATTGTCTGCATTGTTTGCCAAATGCCATCAACAACCTCTCAAGGCCATTTAAAATTGGTAACTTGCTATATCTGTTTTAAATTAGCTGTGCAGGTATATATGGGTTCTTTGGAAATGGTTCAGCCTAAGTGCGAAGAGCAAAGCCTTTAGTAAAATAGTAATAACTGGAAGATAGACATTCATTTGAAAAAAACGCCAAGGCAAGAGAATGACCTCGAGTTGCAAGTCAGAGCAAGCTAAGTAAAAAAAGCAGCAAAGTGCATTTTGCTGTCAGGCTCTATGGGCCAAATCATGAGAGGTACTGTAGCGAGTGTTTATTTGCCAGGGACAGCAGTTACACAAGGCCCTCTTCCTCTCCTGCCGCCTTACGTAAGCTTCCCTGTCTAGACACAAGCTTGACTTTGACAGAACATGCTGGTCCTACATTTTTCCCGGGACTTTCCTCACCATCTGGAAGCTACAGGGGAACAACAATGCACTCCACAGTGACTCTGCCTCCCCTCAGCTGCTTATATAAAAAGTCTGGGCTTTTAAAGTACTCAGTGGAGGATGAAGAGAATAAAAATCTAACTGCTTGGATTTAATTTCTTACTTCAGTGATATTTCCAAGAGGTTGAGCTGTCATGCTAACATAGACAATAATCAATATTCCTCAGTTACTTCTGCAAATAAAAAACAGAATCTGGATCAGCCTAGAAAGAAAACACACAGAAAGGGAAAAAAAGGAAAAGAGGGGTAATAAAGGACAAGGAAATTAATCATAAGTAGGTTATATAAAAACTGTTTTATATAAAACACCTTCTATACCCCACACACTTCTTCAATGCTTCCTGGCAATAACCAGTGGCATTTTGTTCTCTGAAAAATAGCATAGTCTAAATCAATGACATGTTGAACTCTAATACAAGAATGCACTGGAAGTAACATACGGGTTTGGTTGAGGTCACAATAATACCTTTGCTATACAAGCTAAAATAACATCTCTTACTGGAGTTCTGAGAAAATCTGGCATCTTATTAACTGTTAAGGCAAAACTGGGGCAGAAAAGTATCTATTAGACATCAGGAATTGGTAGGAGTTCATGTACCAAGTTCTGTTTTCCTTTGACTCAAAATACAGACCAAAAAAAAAAGAAAAATGGCACAGCCAATATTCATAGTCACTGAAAATTTGTTTTCTGGTAGGAAACAAACAAGAACAAAAGTAATAATAAAGTTGATCTTTTAGTCAAAAACACTTGGGCATCCCTTCAATTTTTGTCTGGGCATTGTTTGACCACTACCTGCCCATCCTGATCCAGTGGTCTGACATGAACCAGCCTGTGCACAAACAGGTGCAGCAGGACTACCAATAGAAGACACAATTCTGCATAATTTAACCTATTTCTAAATGCAAGGCAAAAACTCAAAACCAAATAGGTTTCTGAAAATTATCCTCTGGAGCCTGTGCAAAGCATGGGAAATTTTATTTGAAACAGGCCATAAAATTAAAAAAAGAAAAGGAGCAAAAAGTATGCTGTAGTTGTAAGTGCCATGTTAGCAGAGTTCAGCAGATTAAGTTGGGCGTCACCAGTGAGAACCACTATATAGGTTTTAGGCAGAGGGACTAGGATGGAATGATGAAGTATTTGGTCAACTAAGAAAAAAAAGAAATAGTAATGTTTAATGAAATATATATTAAAAGATATTCATAAACATGGTTTGTGGCAACCCTATAAACTCAAGAATTATCTGCTGTGACACAGGAGGACTGAAGGAGCTGATGAAAGGTGGAACAAAAAGTATTTTATTCTTATGTATATGTAATAAATAACACCCTTGGCTTTTGTAAGAAGCCAGTTAAAAATTGTTTGGCATCTCCCAAGATTCCTCCTCTTTGATCTCTCTGCCAACATGATCCATACTAAATGAAGAAGCAGAGCTTACACTATATATCTGTCAGTAAGATTCAGGAGAGGCGTTGGGAGAGGCATCGGGAAGGCACATCATGACATTTTCACCTATGTCATTTTCGCAAATTAAGGCAGAGCTTGCTATACAAGGAAGAGAAGGACAAGAAGCCATCACCTCTGTGTGAAAGCTGTTAAGTAATGGATGAATAATGCAGAACAATATGATTAAACAAAATGCCATTGTTCACTACATATGGGGAAGGAGGGGGTATATAAACACGTATACACACATATGCAACTGTCCTGGCCACAAAGAAGAAGAAAAGGGTGCAAGTGCTTTGACTGCCAACGTGAAACTCCCACCATCCACCCCAAAGTGACAGTGCTCATACCAGTTGTGATTCTGGGTTCTTATAATCTCTCTATTATAGATTGAGTGATGGACCCAGCACAGCAGTCCCAGAAGAATAAGGAGATCAAGGAAAGAAGGGTACAAGTGACCCTGTGACAGGAATGTAAACAAGCCAGCTGTGGAGACACTGGCCCATTTGTTCTCCCTGGCAGCTTCACAGCTGTGCAGTGGCTAGGGACAGTCGGTACCTGCCACCATAAGGAAATGTGGAGAAACTTATTTAATGAACAATAAAACTGAAGTTAAATAAATGATGGACAGACCTTAATTATTCTGCATTTAGCCAAAGAAAATGTCTGGCCATATAGCTGTTAAAAAAAAAAAAAGTGATGAACTAGCAAGATCTGAATGTTCATAAGAATTAAGAGAGGGAAGTGAAAAGCCGAATATATCCTGTATCAGCATCAGCTCGAACAGTGTTAAAATTGTTGCGAGTGGATAGCTTTTGAACAGCCTGCATGAGATCTCACCTCTATGTGTATTGTACAAGTGTCCACACTACAAAGCCATCAGCCCAGCTGGCACTCTGACTGTTACAGCAAAGAAGTCAATACTTCTGCCTGACCCGAAGACCAAATACATAAAAGGTATTTGCTGCCGAGACACTAATGCTGGGCAAGCTCATAGTAGCAGTGTCCATATGTTCTACTCATTGAAGTACTGCCAACAACAAATATTCAAGAATATGAGTCAGATGCCATAAAATTTCACATTTGGCATAAAACCAGACATTTCTTTTAACAAATAATGGACTTCAACATTTTATTTCCTTCTAATTTCTGAGCACTTACAGCTTCTAAGCATTTTTCAGGAATGTTAAGAATGCACTCTTCAAATCCAAGAGCTGAAATCTTCATGAAATCCCAGGATGTTAGCAGACAGACTTTCCAGTAGAAAAGAAACAAATACCATGAGACAAGATCAAAATCAGAAAGTTACTAACATTTCTGCATAAGTAACTTCAAGATCATCATCCACAGAAAGTCAAGAGGACAGGAATGCATATCCTTCTTGCCCAAAGTCAGAGTTCAGAGCCAATAACCCATTTGAAGTAAGGCTATTTCAGCTCTTGTACAATAAGCGATTACTTGCACTTCTTGAACAATATGTGATTTTGACACTAAAATTTCACATTGCCATTGTAGGTTTAGAAGGAGGATTGCAGTTCTGCATGCAATCACACAACAGAGTTATATTTACCTGCTCTCACTGCAGGGGAGGGGGGAAAGGGGTGTTTCTATTTTTAAAAGGAACTGTAGCTCAAACAGACTTTTGGTTTTGGAAACACATTTCTTATGAAAGTACGGAATGATCAGAAAGCAGCACACCACACCCAGGTGAGCATTACTCTTCTGGGGATCACCAGATCTCTGTCTGCCTGCTCCACTGCACAACACTGGCTTTCCTTGGTGGACTGAAAGCAGTTCATTCTTCAGTCTCAACACTTCTTCAGTCTGACAAACTCAAAACCTGTAAACCTCAATTAAATATTCCGTTATTGCAGAGAGCTGACGTCTCACCTGAACGGAAGATGTGCTACAACTTGGCTACCTTAGATCTCTGAGACTCAGCATTAGGAAATCTGCAGTTTCACAGGGTAGTGTCCCTTTAAATAACTGCTTTTCTCGGTTTCATTAAGTTGTGTATTTACTTTAAGGAACATTTCTTCACTGCAGAGTCAACAGAGTACTGTGAATTATTCCTCAGTGATTTCTCATCATACAGACAGAAGTGCTTCCAAGAAGAGGCAGTGGGTGGGCAGCAAGTGGTAACCCATGTGATTATCACCATCCCGTGGGAGCTGCTCTCCTGGAAGCTCCCCGCCCAGCAGAGCGGACACTGAGGACCTCCCAAGCAGTGACCCAGGGGCCCTCTGTTGCTCAACTGTTGGTGCCACCGACTTAATTCACAAAGAGATTCACTGAGACAGAACAATTTGGTTCTCCTCGTCCTTGTATGAGCGGTGTTACCACTGTGTAGTGAACAAAAGCCAAACCATGATTATGTCTGATCAGTTATTAGTAAGTCCACTTCTCCCCCTACTATCCTAACCCAATACAAGCTATTTTCTCTATTATTCATTACCCCCGTTCTCTGAGGTCAGGCCCAGACATAGAACGGACAGGAGGAGAGAGTAACAAACTTGGGGAAAAGCAATGTAAGAGTGGCCACTTTGGACTACATAAAAGCCTGAGGGATTGAGAGATTCCAGCTACACTGTGCTCACTGTCTCTTACAGACCACCTTGAGGGCACTTCCCTGAGGCCACCCTGAGGTTCCCCCACGTGCTGCCCACCTCAGTATCCACTGGCTGCGGGAGCACGGCCATCCCGAGGCTTCTCTGGTGACCAGCTACCCCTGGCAGCTTGGGATCTGCAGGGATGGCTACAGGTGTGACCGCAGCACACCCCTGCAAGCTGTAACCCTACACATCTCAGCTTTAACATTACTGCAGCCACAGAAACAGGCTTGAGTTTGAGCGGGATTCACATCTTCAAGCAGCTGGGCTGAAGCTCAGCTTCTCCAATCTCCACTTCTTCCAGAGCCTCAACCCACGCAGGTATCTCTGCACCCGTCGCAATTAGAACTCCAAATTGCCAGGCAGGCATCGCAGTGACAAATCTCTCTCCGTGCCTTTACACTCCCCTCAGCCTTTGCCAGATCCAGCAGAGCCTGTGAGATGCAAATGCTTTCACACCTACGTGTTTTGTTTAATCAACCACAGATGCTCAGATTGATTGAGCAGTGATTTGCATAGATTAGCGTGATGTCAGTATTTATAATACAGCAGGAATATCATGCCAAAATTCACCCCTGAGGAGGTATCTACTCACAAACTAAACTAATAATTGCACCGATTTTATGGAAAAAGAGACCCAAATTAAAAACTGGAGATCTTCAAGTCAGATGGGTCAGATTTCCTCAATCTTCTTTCCTCTCGCAGGCTTCTTTCGTCTGTCTGGTGACACTGGAAATTTTCCTCCACACCTACCCTAGAACAATTACAACAGCTGTCAAGACTGTCACTGTGACCAGATCTACCTTAAGTAAAGAAGATATACAGTGCAAAGTGGGTATTTCTACACATTGTAATTAGTATCTTCTTTGAAGCTAGTTGTGGGTAAAGATCATAATTTTTCCTATTAAAATCTTCATGTTTTAACAAAAGAGTGAAAAATAAAGTGGAAATTATTTCCAAAGTTCAGTTTAAAATCAGCAAGAGTTGTCCAAAGGAGGTCTGAAATCTATAAGAGTTTCTTGCAAATAAAAATTCCATTTTAAAGAAGACCTAATTTCAGACAAATAGAAATTGCTAGCACTTCTAAGCAGTGCAAATAATTTTTCTCCTGACCTAAAATACAGATAGCTAGAAGATTCATTTTTGTATTTCAGTAATTTGTATGATGACTACCTTTATTTTAAAAGAATTTTTAAAAATACCAAGAGTATATAACTCAAGAGGATGAACAAGAGAATTAGATTAAGTGCTGCCTGCTTTTCTGGAATTCAAGTTAAACGTTTTGGTGAAAGATAGTGATAGCAGTAAGTACAGATTAGTTTAGACAGGCGATAATCCCCATTTTATCATATAAGAAATTAATACCTATTTAACAGCCAGCCCTCGTAAACATCTCTCAAAACAGCAGGGTAGGGAACTTCTCTTGCAATGTGAAACGGTTGCCATGACCAAAGGAGGCAAGTATAGTCAGCTGTCAGGAGATGCAAGTACTACAAACAACAACACAAACCCCAGGTACTTCAAAGAATAAATCACATGTCTTTTTGCAGAGCTTCAGAGCAACTGGCAGCATTACTACCACTGTACTGACACAGAATACTAAAGGGTTTTTTTCCCTACGGAGTTTCAAAATAAGATTAGGCAAACACTTTGGAAGTGACTTATCTATTTTACTGCCTATTTCCAATTACCAATTTTTTTTTTTCTTCTTCCTTTCCCCCATCCCCCCTTTCAAAAGAACAGTCCAGGAGTCCAGGACCACATCCCATACATCCTATCACCAGTAGGCACCAAAATCCAGAACCACCCAATGTAGCTCAGACATTACTGTCATGGCACATTACCTACAATGTCTTTCCATCCTTGGTTTACATGCTCAGAGGATGACAAATGGTTTTCACACCACTGAAAACTAGCTCGGGGTTGAAAAACCCATTTAGCTTGTTTTGAAACCCAAATGTAACTTGTATTCTGGTAAGGCTGATCAGGACTCTCAATTTTGCACCTGAAGATACTTTTAATATTAAGAAAAATAGAGAGACAGTTTCTAAAATGGTCTTTCTTTTATGTATTTTTTATAGTAAACACAGTGGATCAAGAGTTAATTCAGAGTGTATTTTAATCAACGCCTATTTAAGTTTTACTGTAAGGATCTGTCCAGCTCAGTGCCCCAACACTCAACTAACCTAACCATTCCTGGTAGTAACAGATATTACTGATTTTACTGCTCTCTTGCAGAGGCTTTGTACCAACATGTTTGTTTTTTCCTTGCTTTTACATAAAAGTTGTATTACTAAGAGTAGCAAATTTCTAAACATGATTTTAGCTGACAATTGAAATGTACCTTTTGCTGCCATTAATTTTCATTGAACATCTGCATGCACTGATGAATCTCCCCATAATTCCACTAGAGAAAGTCAAGATATTAATAAATTAAAAGTGAAGAATATATGAACAAAAAAATTAAATGCAAAAAAATCCCAAAACACACAATCCTGTCCTCAAACATCAGGACAACATCTAGAAGGTGCACATATTCTTGAGGAAAACACAGCCAAGGTAGGAAAGGACTCTGGGTACAGTGATGCCAGCAAAAAAAGACTGCATTCACTTGCTGTTTCTGAAGTACATGAATATGCACTTTCCTGCCTATAAATTGACCAATTTACCATTTGGAAAAGGCAAAGTGATAATTAATGTACAAGGTTAAAGAGAAAGGAAAAGAAAAACAAACTCTTTCAAGAATGCAGCAAGAGAATTTTCTGCCTGAGGCTACATTAACCAAAATAAGAACGTCCACTGTACAAGATCTCATTTCATGCATGAATGCAGCTCTGGGTCGCAGCGCTACGTTTTCTTCCTCTGAAGCTTCCCCATTCACGCCTCTACCCCAGCCTAAAATACTGCTATTTATAAATCTCTTTTGGTATCCCATCAGCCTCATAGGTTTTATAAACAAATGTGTCTGTCTAATCTGATACTGAATTTGTAGCATTTTTCAACCAAGAGCAGTAAACAAGATGATGCAGAAGGCCATTACTTTCCGATTCAGGCAGAATGCAGAGAAGTGTTATTGACAGATGAAAAATTGCTCCTATTTTTGCCTGCAAAATTAAGAACCCTGATGGAACAAAATGAAAACTCCTTCCAATTTCCATTAGCAATTTTTTTTCCTTTAATGACAGAACTCAGGTTCGTTTTAGGGAAACCACCCTCCTCAAGGCCAATTAAGATATGGTTTATCAGGACAAACAGCTATTTTTTTCTATTTCAGTTTAGGAACAGCAAAACTGTTCAAATATGTCCTATATTACATCCTGGGGGACTGAACCCTGTTGAAATAAAATGAGGGCAGATACCAGACTCCAGAACAACAGCTTTAGGGCTGGCGTACACAGGACAGTGTAGTAACATACATGTGCAATTAATTACCTTGGACTTATTTATCCACATTAGCATGGCTTTTCCCTAGACTAATGCAATCATGCTATTCAACAAGTTTTCTGGGGTATCTCAGTGATCATGACTGCGTCCACATGCACACATCCTCTGATGTTAGGCTGTATAACCACACTGCTTCACGAGTTTCAGCCATCAGTAGACAGTCTGCAGGGACCAATCAGGCACAAGTTAAGAGGGAGGGCAAAATAAATCTAGTATGAACTTGCTCTATGCACCTGTGGAATTGCTATGACTGCAAGTCAGATAAGCTGCAAATAACAGTTTTATCTGTCTAGACTAAAGGTTTAGACTGGCTTGCAATCAACTGCTTCAAATAAGGCAAATCTTTGGGACAGGAAGATGAAAAAGAAGAGAGGAATATAAGTATACAAGAACGCCTTTTCTGATGTTCAGAGGGAACCTCCTGTGTTTCAGCGTGGGCTCATTGCTTCTAGTCCTGTCACTGGGAAGCACTGGAAAGAGCCTGGCTGCATCTCCTCTACACCCTTCCTTCCATGTATTTATATACACTGGTGAGACCCCCCTGAGCCTTCTCCTCTCCAGGCTGAGCAGTCCCAGCTCCCTCAGCCTTTCCTCATAGGAGAGATGTTCATCATCACCTTCACAGTCCTTTGCTGGGTTCTGTCTGGTATCTCCAGATATCTCCTCTACTGGGGCCCACTAAAAGGCACTTCCCAAAAGACACTTTTTCCAAAATATACTTTTCTCAGAACACACTTTTTCAGTCTGAAAGTAGTAGATTTCTCCAAATTCAAACCAGCGAAGAGTAAAGATTCACTTGAGATGGTTAATATTATTCACTTTCTCACCCAAAGATATCAAGACTTTTTCTTTTAAGGGGTCAGTACTACTATTAGACCTACAAAAACTCACTGAAGTCTCTAAACAACAAAATTGTTGATGCATACCAGAGACATAATTTATACATCTTTTTCACACAATTTATAGCCGTCTTCTAGAAAAGGCTTGAAAATGACTAAAAAGGAAAGTTTATTAAATTGTTTACTGTTCAAATGCATTCTGAGGCAAAAATAAATGCCTTGCCAGCTGGTGTTCCTGTGCTCTCTGCAAAGAAGCAGTGTTCGACACTTATCTCATAGGACCCAAAATTCTTCTTTCTGCCTTCCCCCCCCACCCATACTGTCAATAGGTTTTTTTCCTTACATTTCCTCTTTTAAAAAGCAAGATCAATAAATAAATTCTTGATGTAGCTGTTTGCATGATGTCATCAACATTGTGGGAGAGCACGAAGTGATCCTTAACCTACCCCTCACTGCCCAGGGCAGCTCGGGCTGGGAGCGATGCCACAGGAGGGAACAGAGCATGGCAGGGTGCTGCTCACAGACCCTGTTGTGTCCCAGACCTGCAGCCTTAGGCACCCAAGCTTTTTAAATGGGAAGCTTCCCTAACCCTTTAAAAGTCCGAGTTTCTGAAGCTTGAAAGAACAACGAGGGGGGAAATAGGAGGGAAAAAAAGCATATACTTGAGTCCTCTTCTCTATTCAGAAGGAAACAACTTGATAAAGGATTGTTAAAACCCAACATTTTAATGAAACCAGAGACAAGATATCAACTTCTGAACTACTCCTGTGCACAAACATTACCAGTCTATGTTGGGGAAAAGCAACAGCAAGAAAATGCTAATCTTTTTCTGGCTTACTAGGAAGTTATTTATAACACACTTTAAAATTTTGGAAGGTTATATTAAGGAGCAGGAGTTGTATTGTCTATTGTTTTGCAACCAGGTGCAGGAAACTCAAGTAGAGCCAACATGCTTACTGAAAAAAAACCAAAACAGCCCACAAACAGAAAACCTCTGGATTGCCAAACTTGCTTTTTTACTTATTCTCACATATTTAGCAAATGCAGATATGCCACGAAGTAATATATATTAAGCATAAATGGACACACCATCCCATTTTTCTTACTTTTTTTGGGAAATTCCACATTTACCTTAAAATTTTTGTATCTTTCTAGATGATTTAAGATGATTGAAGATGTGTAAAATTTAAAGCAGTTTTGATAGGGAAAGGCAATTTTTTTTCCCAATAGTCTGGTCTCTACATCAAAGCAGAGACAAGAAGTCCTCTTGATTTTCTGAACAGACAAGCAATAGAAAATTGTGGGCTGTTTTTTTTTTCTCTATTCAGTTCTTGCAAACCAGAAAAAGGAGTCACCTATTGAACACATCTCATCTCACTAGGGAGGGCATTCCTCACGTCTTACAGAGCAGAGAAATCCAAGTACAAATAATCCAACAGTAAAAACACTATGAAAAAGAAAGTAGTCTGTATTTTAATCTAGGTGAAATAACACTGACTTCAACAAAGAGGTGCTGAACAACCACAACATAATTACCAGGCAGCTGCCTATTCTGAATGGGATGCTTTTCTGATCTTGCACATTAGGAGCCAAAAATTTGCTTAATTTTAGCTTTAGGTCAGGTAGTCCAACACAAAGCCTGTCTGGGGAAGCTATATTTATGTACCACTTATCTGTTCTTCCCCTGAGAAAATTCATTATCCAGTCTTCCTTCCTGCTTAACCTTAACCTCAACTTCCAAAAAAGTACCAAATTCTGCTTACACAGTGCTCTTTATAATTAGACACAAATCGTTTAAGACGTTCAATTACAACATTTTCTGCTCTAGCATCTAAAACTGATGGAAATTAATAAAAGCTTTAATCATTCTGAAAAAATACTATGCTATCACAATTCTATTCTGTGTTCTATATTCCTCTGAGCAGACAGAAGTATAAAGACTGATATATTAATTATTACTACTCACATAGCCATCATTCTGTGAATTTTAAAAGTTGGGTTACAGCAGTCTTACAGAGTTTAGAATACATCTGCCAATTAAGTTTTCATCTATGGTGTTAGATACAGTAAAACGTATTTTATAATATACTGTATTTATATTTTATATATTCATTTTAAAATTAAATACTCTATAACTATATTGTATTCTTTTATGTTGATATTACTTTTTTGTACATATATATTCTAAAATACAATAAAATAAACGTGCATCTGTGAATTCACATACATATATGCACATGAAACAAACAAAAGAGGTGTTCATATCCCTAGCAGCCTTTGGTGGGCAGTGTACACACCATCACAGTGAAGTTCCTTAAACTATCCAGTGTTTAAGTATCAGTCTGACATAAACACACTGCAACACAAATATATCAATTACCATGTTAAGCTAAAATAACCTACCAACTACTGGCTGTGGTTAAAAGAGTTTGCAAGACATTCAGTGAGTCCAAAACCTACTCTTCAACTTCTGAAGATTTTTTCATATTAATATACATTTTTAACCCAATATAGGTATTGAGGGAGTTTGTTGCCTTTATATTTTCAGCACACATTGTCTTGGTTTTCTCTCTCAAACTTTTCTCCTTTAATTCTGCTGTCTGCTAGCAGGTCAGCCTCCCATTCTCATTTTCCACATTTTACGTATTTCCTTCTTTGGTCCTTCACCGGCACTTATCAACAAAACGTACCCACTAACCTGCTTGCTGATGTTGCCTTTTTCCAGCAATATGTGCATCAGTGTACAAGGAACTTAAATAAAATTTTTTAAATGCAGATTTCCTGGAAGATGTGAAATTAGTTAAGTCCCTTATGCAAAGTCCCTTCAGTTACACAAAGACTGGGCACCCAGTTAAAAGGCCTGCCAGATAAACTCAACCTCTGCCCTTTACCCTTTCACATCAAGTGGCTTTTTCCATCATCTGCTTCTGCTTCCACAGGCCTGGGCTTGGGAATTATCTGTGGCGCTGCTGGTATTCAGGGGAATGTTTTGGTTTGGTAAGCAGTTAGGGTGGATAAACACAGTAATGGATCACTGTATGCTGGAGAACCCTCTTGTCCCCTAATAAGGGAAGCCTTGCTCCCCAGTTTTTTAAATTCACTTCAGGAGCTGCTGGGCTTTTCTGCCTTTTATTTCTCTTCTGCAGAGCTGGTTCTGATCATTAACAAAGGTGGACAGCGGCAGCTGTTCAAGGGCCAGCTATATTCTCTTGCTTTTCAACGTACCTCTCTGTAATTTTCCTCCTACCTATATATTTTAGGTTGGAGAAAACTGTTTTCATGATGGCTTTCCTAGGAGACAATTCCAAACCTAAAGCAGAAGATTTCTAATTTAATATATGCTCTTCGTTTCCCTTCCATGAAAAAAAAAACGGTATTAGATCTACAAATGGACAATCACTGATGGCTGAGGGGTAGCATAGTCACAGATTCACAAGACTAAAGGCCACTTTCCCAGGCACCAAGAACATCACACCCAATCTGAAGATGCTCAGTGTTTCTGAAAATAGTTGAAACACATGCATGACCCAATGAAAATGAGGGGTGCAGTGACATCACGTGACTGGACACATTTCTATTTCCAGCAAAGAACTTTACATCCCAACTAGCACTGTTGCACTCACTCTATAGATCATAATCACACCTCCAACATGAAAACATTTTCATTGCTATGTGATGAACATATCACAATTTACCAGTTTAGGTAATTTGGATATTTTTATGTCAATACAGGCTTCAAAATCCTAAACAAAAAGTTTTTATTCTTCCTGTTTAGCTCCGAATACATAGAGATTCAAAAAGCAACCTATTTTACAAGGTCATACCATAGATCACATTTTCTTTTAATAAATGCTTACCTGACCAGAATATTATTTTTTTAAACAGTAGAGAATTAGGACGTAAGTCCAAACTTGAGGATTCAACAAAGAAATAAAAAATGAGGACTCCAAACAAGACAACAAAAATTTTGGGGCATTTCACATAGAAGGCTCTTTGGGAGAAGATTAGTTTCATTATAATCATTCTTTGTTCCAAAAGTAATTTTTTTTTTCCAATATACTTGTATACAAGTAGTTTTGTTCTAAAGTAAGTGTAAATTTGGCCTTCTACAGTCAGTAATAATAAAAAAAAACAAGCCCACAGAAGAAAATATAATCTGTAAATACTGAAGTGCAGCTACACTAGCAAGAGGTGAAAGATGACACTTTTCTCAGGCAGCAAAACTAGTCTGTGCTAAGTCGACTTAGCAAAAAAATACCATGTCATATCTCCTTGTAATCAGCTGAAGGAGGCAGATCTAAAGAGATAAATGAAATTCAAATAACACAGACGCAATGGAGTTTTCCAAGAAGGAAAAAAAACCCGAAGAAATCAATGTGCTCATTTTATTGAAAAACACTAGGAAGAATTCAAAGAAACCAATTTCCAGTTGTTGGGGTTTTTTCTGGACTGAATGACTAAAATCTAGCAAACGGGAACACTCTGATGGAGATGTAGTGTAGGGAGTATAAATCCACTTCTTCATGAGCAATGGAGGAGGACCTAAATTCAGTCACACAGTTTTAATTAAAATTAGCTTATTAGTTTGTTTATAGTAGTATTTAGTTTATCTTGACTGTGTTGTCCTTTTGCATAAATGAACTTCATCTGACACACTCTACATTTTTTTACTCACTCTTTTCCTCTCATGCCCGTTTGAATTTAGCAGTTTAGTTAATATTTATTTCTAAGAACAAGTGCCATCTTTGAGAATTTAACTAAACATGCTGAGTGAACCCTGTTTCTGAGAAGACCTTTAACAACACACCCAGTTCAGTCAAGTTTCATTTCCCAGAGTACAAATCTCTCCTTGAGCTCGCTGTAACATCTGGCTTATCACTGGGAGCGTACGAAGTTTACATTATGTTTTGTGGAAAAAAATTATAGAACTCAGCTCAAGTTAATACAGACCCAAATGACCTTCTCTCAAAACAAACTTCTTAAGCTTCCAGAAGATAGCTCTTTGTGATGAACTGGGTATTTTTAAGTATATCTCTAGCTCTGTAGAGCCTTTCAGTAAACATAGGCCCTTCTAGCACACTGTGGAGATGATCTCTTTATTAAGAAGATAATATAAATAAGTTTAAATAACATAAATATATTTATAAATAAGATATAAATCTTTTAAAGGTGGAACTGCTCATCAGACACTGGCAAATTCATGCAAAGCAACCCTGCGACCTGACACGAGTCTGTAAAATCCAGACTTTGACCCTAAACGGGTTCCTGACAACTCCTCCAACAGCGGGCATGTGGGATGATGTTAAAGAGCAGGAGAGTGGAAAGGGAAAAGAGAAGGGAGAATGGAGAAGGGAGTCAAACTGCCAGATCAATTTTTTCATTAAACTTCACATGGTTCAAAACCCGGTATACAACAGAGGACATGACAAAAATTCAGCAGATACAGCATGAATACTTCTTTGTTCGCTTTATTTTTATATATTTTGCCACAAAGAACAGAAGCAATACTGTTAGACTGGAATATGCCACCAAACTTGATTCTTTCATCTGAAACCAAAGTCTAAATGACTCCTTTTATCTTCCCTGCTGGTTCGCTGTGCCTCTCCAAGTGCCTGAATAAATGCAGAGGAAGCTCAAAGCTGACAGTGGACATCATAACACCCACACTTTGGCCAGAAGAAGGTGGATTTATTTGGGAAGGAGGATTTTAGGAGGCAAAACATCAAAAGATGGGGCAGGATGCAAGAAGGAGAGGAGATCACTGGCTGGTTCCAGCCTTGGCACCAACTGAATCGAAGGGAGACGAAGCCAGATCTAATGAGTGCCTTTCACTGCTTTCCTCAGCAATGGGCAGCTGAAACAGTAGGTATGACTCAGTGAAAAGAAGCATTTTACTTAAGTTTGGTACCTTTACTTACATGCATAAATTCAAGTGCTTGCAACTGGTACCAGCATGCTATGTACCACCATACATGTTTTCAACATGTTTATTTTCAGCATCAGTTCGAGTGGGCAGCATATCTATTCACTAAGGGCATCATTATCCTACAATCAGCAAGTCCTCACACCCTTTCCTTCCGAGAATTTGCTGAAGCCTATCCAATATGTAGATTTGCTGTCACATGGACTAACTACAGCAAGAAACACTGTTTAAAAGAGCCCCCTTTAGGCCACCAGGTTCCAATTTTGCTACTCTGAATGTCCACATTAAAAAGGCCTCCCTGGATAAATTCTGTGTGTGTCTAGTTCTCATTAAAATGAAAAGTAGTAAACCCTTGTACTACGTTTGCTGAAATAACTGAAGATAGGAAGGAATTTACACTACAAACACAAATACTGTTAAAACACAGCTTCCTCCACATTCATGCTATTTAACCCTCCTTACCACCAATGGTGGTAATAACCTCTAACTTGTCCTCTTCCTAGTCCTTATGCCCATCATCATAGTCGAAGGAGCTGCAGATAAATAGGAGCCATGCACATGCTGCCAGGTCCCTGTTATTTAATCTGCCAGTTATCCACAGGTCTGAAATATATTCAGTGCTTGAAATATTTTATCTTTTTTTTCTTTTCTTTCTTAATTTAAGAATGTTTTCTGTATTTAGTACTTATGAAATTAACAGGCAAGATGAATCATTAGATATCCAGCAGGGCTAAATCAACAAAGCTTCTCTGGACTCAGTTCACAATGCATATAATTTCAATGCAAGGTTCTTCCCAGCCAGGCCTATCAAAGGGCCCCAGACAACACCAGTTATAGATCTTTTTAATCACTGCCTAATTTAGGAGTGAAAGGAACAATGCCATGTAAGAAAGAACAAGGTCTATTTTCACCACTAACCTGAGCTGAGACACTATATATGAGCAATTAGGACCCTAATCCCATAGCACTTAATTTCCCAATTGCTTTTACAGGGTGTTTAAAATGATGGATTATTGCCTCTTGCTTTCTTCATGAAACACAGCTAGTACAATTAGGTGTTCTAAGTACCCTGTATCTGAATAAAGGAGAATTTGCAGTGCTCCAGCTGGAGCAACAACCTCACTACCAGCACACACACACACACACACACACACAGCGGCTGATTGCAAACCCAGGGCCGCGAGCCCCAGAGCTGACTGCTAGGGTTCCCGCAGAAATGGCAGGAACCAGAAACCCAGGGAGTTACAAAAAACTGACTTCCAGACAAGAAGCAGGAAGGGTGGCCGGCACACATGTGCACACAGCAAGTTTCGGATGGCAATAGCTACGCAAGGCAGGGCGATGTCTTTGGGAACTCCAGCAACTTTTTCTTCCCACAACCTGCCACACCTCCTGCTTTCTTCCCACCTACTGACTCGTCAGGCAGCCTCACTGCCTACCACAAGTTATCCATCTTCCAGTCTCTCTACGAAATCTCACCCAATCTGTTCACTCTGAGACTAGTATTGTCCCTGTTTCTCCATCCTTCATGGACACACCTAGAAAGCCCAGCTTTTTTTTTCTAAGGATTGTCACTGCTTAAATATGTCAATTTTGTGGAAGTCTCAACTCTTTTAAGGGACTTCCTCCAGGCCATGTACACTACAGACATGCAATGTAACAAATTAAAAGCTCTGCCAGAATATAGTTATTCCTATAGGAAGTGGAAACACTGTGGAAAACTGCAGTGCATGGTAAGGGCTTCATGTCCATGAAAAATGTTTTATCCATGCCTAACTTCAACACACTATGGCTGCCAAGGGTCGGCAATCAGCCTGAGAAGGAATCAAATGGAGGCTACAAAGTCAAGACGTTGCTTTAATTCCTATTAAAAAAATAAAATATTGACAAGATTCAAAAGCCAGCGGTAGGATTTAGAGACCAGGTCTGACGCCTTCAGCAGAGTAAGTGATTCAATCACATAGAGAACAAACACCTCCACATTTGAAAGGATTAGATGCTTGCTCTTATTTGTATTCAAGTACCTTTAAAAGACTGTCTTCTACCCACCTATCGACCAAAGACCAAAGAAGACCCCAAAATACTATTCCACCATCTTCAAACACTTGGATATTTGCCGCTGTTTTCATCAAAGTTGAATTTCCCAGTGTTTGTGGTCAGCCAGCTCTCCCTCACAGACACTGTACTTCATCTGAGAGTGAGGCACCATTGGCAAGGGAATATTATGCCATGTGAAATAGAAGGGAGTTTTTTAAAGATTAACAGATTATGAATGTAAGTGATGTGGTATCATCACCTGTACCTGTCCATTTGTTAGTAGCACTTCAAAGCCTGTTTTCTAACACACAGTGCCCTGCCTTCACCTTGTTTCCCTCAGAGTCATGTTTTATCACTGTGGATCATGCATAGGTGCAGCTTCATGCACAAGGTGAGGCAGAAAAACCAAAGTATTTTTCTGGTCTTTTTTTTTAACCAAGATAAGTAGATCACTAAGAAAATCCCAATAATTGCATTTCTTTTTCAGATTCATGTGATGATCAGAGGTTTTTAAACCTCAAAAACCTATTTCACATATGCAGATTTCTAGGGGTTGGTGGTCCCGCTCTGGAATCAGATTTCCTCTGGAAAATCACCTCTAGAGTTGTCTTTTTTCCTCCCCCACTGGTCAACAACTATAATTAATTAGAAGAGAGGTGTGTGTGTGTGTCTGTCTGTCTGTGTGTCTGAATAATGGAATGAGACACAGCTGGTAAAACTAGCAAAGCGTAAATGTAATATCTTGACCACTTGTCGCTATTACAAAATCCCATGGCATTTTTCCCTTGTGTATTAGTCTTGCAATGGGGATAATTACATTCTGTCTACTTAAATCCTTAGCTTAAATAGCTACGATGGTCACATATAGAACACATTTGTGTGTCTAGCTCCTACTTAAATGACTTAACTGCTGTTGAAATCACGGACAAATATACCTTTTGACTGTGCCTTATATATGACATAATTAAAAAAAATAATTTCTATAAAAAGCCTATGCAGTCTGTAGTTTACTAAGGTAAATTTTCTATGTACCTAAAAAAACCCCCCACATTCCCTATAATAACCAGTTATCCACCTAGTTAAAAATACACTATAAAGTCTGTGATTTCTCTTTTTCAGTCAGAGACCACCAGTGTAATGAAAACAGGCTCTGCAGGCAAGATTTTGATATTGAAATAATACTTCAGCTGCTTCACTAGAGAGGTCAAAAATTTGAAATTTAAAAAAAAAAAAAAAGTAACTGATAAGTTTCAAAGTAGCTAAGTTCAGTTAGCCCTGCAGAATGAAGAAAGAATTCCTATTTATTATTATTACTATCATTTAATCTAGCTCAGTATATTGCAAAGTACTGCACAATTTTCTATCTGTGGGTGCAATTCAAAGGTCTCTGAAATCCATTTTTATTGTTCATAAACATTTTGGTAGACAATTATTAGCTTGACAAATGGTGTCTTTATAGAATCCATCCTAGAAAGTGTGGCCAAATATATAACTGAAGTGTTCCAGGCAATATGGAGAAACAGTTGTGCTCACATAGAAATCAGGCTCTCCAACTGAGATCTCTAAAGCCCCATTTGTACTTGAAAGACATGTCTCTTGTTTCGCTTTATTCTTTGCTAGCCAACAAATATCTCATCTGTATTCTGCAAAATACACCTTTCAACTGTGGGAGGAAAAACAATGTTTTAGCATTCTGTGGGGAGGTAAGATAAGGAGGGGGAGAAGGGGAGGGGGGAAAGAGGGATTATTTCCCCAGTTACCTGGAAGATTAGAAGCACTCTTCTAATTCACAAGCTTTTTCATATGGATAAAGAAGGAAGTAATTTCAGGAAAGCGTTAGAAACATTTTACAAATGCAGGATCTGCATCAGAGAAAAATCATCTCTGCATTTATGTTCTGGCATCAAATTTAGAGTCGTTCTTTCTGATCTACAGATGTGCCTTTGACCTGGAATACAGCACAGTATAGTGTAGTAGATAATTTATAACCCCAGTGTGGCAACACTAATTGTGCTGTCTGCTACTGCCTGTTCCTATAATGACATGCAGGACTGAAATATATCAGGATCTGGACTTCACAAAAGAAAAGTCTGTTCTAAGAATATGTGCACGTATGTGTGCATGCATGTGTGCATGGTCTTTTCAGGATGAAACTGAAAATACTAATACTTTGCACCAAAATTCTTAGAGATAACACAGCAAAATACAAACTTTAGATAAATTGCAACAGTTTTCATAAGGAACCGCTTGTCATACAGGTAATATTATCACGTAATTCCCCTAGCTACGGCAGCTCAGAAATTGGCTTCTCTTTGCTGACTCGTCACTGAAAGAGGTACAGTGAGAATCACCAAGGGGGTAGTTTAAAGTTGAGATGGCACACACTGGGTTCATTAGCATGACAGGAAGCAAAATGGATGAGTCACATTTCCTCTCCAGCGTTAACCCAAATGCTGGCCCTTCAAGGGTACAGAAAAGCTGAAGGCCCGACACTTACAGCAATCTGCACCAAGAAATTAATCTGTTGTAACAAGGAAGTTCTAGATACATCACTTTCAAAACAATTTTAATTGAAGCATGTTACTTATGGTACTGTGTAGCAATTACGACAAGTGTGAAAACCAGATGCAGGACTGCACTCAAGCAATCGCACAAACACCAACGTTATTCAACATTCCAGCCGCTAATTAGCAGACAGATGGTATCTGAGTAATAGCTGGCTGGTGCATATATGACCACACATCTGTTTCCCACCTCTCTGCATCACTCTGCATGTTCACAGCCTACACACATTTCTCTCTGAAAGGCCCAATTAATGGATAGCTTGTGTTGCAATACGCAAAGAAACTGTTATCACCTCCTGCAAGAAGAGAAGATCTACAAGTGCTGTCCACTACTATTGAGCATTTCCATAGGGAGTTCAGTACATCATGTTAAGGACCAGACGTTTCTGAAGGTCTGGTTTATTAATTACGTGAGTTAAATGGACCGAAGGGCAGTAGGAAACTTCAAAGAATCAAATACTAATCCATATTGCAACACCTTTAATTCTAAACCTTGCTTGCTTAAACCAGCTTCCTCTGCAATTCCTAGTAAACTCTTCCCGTCAGCGTGCTCTCCTGCACTGGGGATGTGTTCAACACCCCTCCCAGGGCTACAGCATGGTGTGCAATAGGTAATCCAGCACAGGCTGGCAGAGATACCACAGTTTTCACTTGTTGAGCAACTGGACGTGCCAGCCTCACTAGTTAACCACCTTCTATGAAAGATAGATACCCAAGACAGTCCAGATTTCTTCTTTGTAAGATATGACGGAGGGTTGTTACATGCAGTATCAGTAATTACTTAAGTCATGGAAACTGCACATAAGGGCTTTGATCATAGCTGCCATGAGCACTATTCCAAGCCACTTACTATGCACTTCAGTTTCACACCACACTTAGGAAATTACATGCTGTCTTTCTGGGTAAGGATGTTCAGTTCTCCGAAAGAATGAGAAAATGTCCTCTCAAGCTCTCAACCTGATCTTATAGCTAGAAATTAACTGAATACCTGAAACATCAGCCTGATACATTTCCTAACTACTACCCTCTGGATAGATTACACACAGGTAGACTCAGTGTTCAGAGGCTTCCTTTCTTTAAGTGTTGCTAAATCCTGGCCTCAAAAGCGTTGCATGGTAATGAGGTATACAGCCTAAAGAAAGAAAGGGTGAAAATATTTTTTTTGTATCAGCTTTGAATTGTACTGAGTGATCTAATCTTACCACTCAGCCTAAGTGCCTGAGCCACCTCTGTTCCACACCCATAGTTCTGTGTACCTTTTTATTTCCCCACCCTTTACCTAGACTCAAATACAAACGATTCCAAACTTTTTGGGCTCTATTCATATCCAGGTCTGTTCACAACTTCTTTCTGCTCTTTTCCTATGTTTTCTGCATCCACAACATATTTCTGTGCTGCAGCAACACAGCATTCTAAATAAAAGTGAAATGTTGATTTATGTAGCAGCATCATAACATTTCACATCCTATTTTTATTGACTCAAAATACTTTATCTGACCACAACTATATTCTCTAAAGAGGTCTTCATTCAGCCCTTCATAGTGATGCTTTTTAGTGGTCCTTTTCCTTAAATTACACAATTAATTAGGAGCTATAAAATGTATTAATACTTTGCCCTTCGGTATGAATTACTTGCATTAATCAAGACTGAATTTCATCCATCATTCTGTTGACTGCTGATCTCATTTGATTAAATCCTTCTGAAGTTCTTTTTCAAATTTCACTAACACACCACCAAACATCATTACATTGCATTGCATTCACCACATTTTAGGATATTCTTCTTCAACGGTGGAATTATAGTTGACTGATGAAACTCCCCCCTCTTCTTCTGTCTCTAGTCACATTTTAATGCAAATTATGTACCCACTTTTTATGTACCTACTTAGAAACTATCTAGCATATCCATTTCCTTGTTGATATCCAAGTGAAAGATTAAAGAGACATTTATTAATATTGGACAGTAACTGTCAATGTTAATGTACAACACAAAGCATATACTTTCCTTTTTTTTCAAATTCTCTCTATCAGCTTATAATTGTACTTTTTTCCAGTATGCAATACCCATTTTCTGAGGTTATTACAGCTTAACATCTCTTTGCATGTTTTTCAACCACATAAAAATTTAACCTTTTTTTACTACTTCTGCAAAGTAGATAAACATCATTATCTCCATTTTTAAAATAAAGAAATTAGTAAAGAAAACAAAAATTATTTCATCAGGATTGCACAGGAAGTTTGTGGCAGAGATGCCAAGCAAACTTGGAACTGTTGGCGAGACATTCACTAATTGGCAAAACTTCCATTCCTTATATCATTTCAGTCTTTCCTTTAGTTTTCTAACATCAGTGAAATTTATTTTCCTCATACATTATCTAAGATGCTTGTCAAAAGGCGACATGGTTTGAAACCTGTGTTCTATAGCACAGCAAATGTATTTGCTGGAGGAGCACCACCAGCCCCAAATACTCAGGGCCAGTTGACTGATCACCTACACTGCAACAGCCTATCAAAAGTGACAGGTATTCACAGTGAGAGCTGCAGCTTATGATAAACAAGAGCCATGTGCACCTTTCCTGCTGGTAATTAAAACAAACAAGCCAGTCCTTTTGTCAGGAAGGAGGGAAAAAAAAGAAGAGGTTTGCAACGTAACGCCTAGCAAATCTTTGACTATGAAAGCTAATTTCTTCAGGAATATCTGAATCTGCTGGAAATAAGTCAAGATCATTTGCTACTGAAAGAGTTCAAAGATTTCACAAGATAGCATTCTCAGCGTTAGCTACAAAGCACTGAACACAAAGGAAGAGAGGGAACATGTGAAATGCCATGACATGGGTGGTCAGGCTGAGGCACTGGAGTGGAATACAGGCCACTCCAGGAAACTACTGACTCTTCTCTGGAAAAGACAGGGAGTTGAGCTTTATATCAGATCGTGGCTCGACAGTTTCTCAAAGCAGATGAAGTAGGTTTTAAAACCAAAACCAATAAAACTATCTGAAATTTAGTAAGAAATGTAGAGCATGAACTATCCAAGAACTGAAACACCAATCCCCATCACCAAACACCAGGGTGCACCGATTCTCAGAGAACCCCCTACTTGAATAAAGTTCAACCTAGCCCAACCAACCTTAGTCATACCAATTTGTTTAGATATTTGTTATCTTAGGCCACAAAAAAGAACATTTTAAAATCGTAGTAAAGTATCATAGAAAGGATGATTGTTTTGGAGGACTGTGCTGCCAAGAACACAATCATATCACCATCAGCCCCCACACATTTGTTACTGCATTCAGCACGAGTGCTGGATGAACATCTGCACTGCAAAAATTAAGCCCATTAGCTCCTTCAGCTTGTTAGCATACTTGAATACTGTGATCACAGCTTTCTATTTCTATCAAGGTGCTACTAGGTGTCAGACTCAGTATTCACATAGTGCATCATTATTATCTCTGCACCTCCCAGATCCTTAACGTGTCTTGCTTTCATGACACTATTACACAGGGATGCTGAACAGAAGGAAAGAAGAAGGGGAAAACTGAGAAAGAAGGAAGAAGTTATCAGTGTAGCAATACTACTGGACAGATGAATAGACCTGTGACCTTACTGTATGTGCTTGGACCAATGCTGTGTTAGATGCATCTCTAGACCCTCAGACTATATCACTAAGTTAGAAAAGTCATCTAACACACATGAAACACAATTAATTTAACAACTCACTGTCCTGATCTGTTTTCCTTTAGCTCCTAACAGTGCTTCAGTATAAAGAGTTGGTCAACTGTCTCATTTATGGTCTAAACAGAATGTGAAATTCTGGTTTAGTCTTGATTTTAAGCCTAAACTTGTGATAAAAGAACGTCTGTTTTTAAATAAATATAGAAATCCCAATTTGTGTTTTCACAGAAGCTGAGTATAGATATTTCTATATTGCTGATATTTTTCTTAACTCTAACCAGTCTGTATTCACTCCTTAAGTTTGCATACAACATGCATGTATATAAAACAAAAATGAGCACAAGTCTGCTGCAATATACACGCGTACTCCCACAGTATCTGATGCCTGCACAGTCACAGGTGACAACTGTGTTTTCTACATGCAGTAAGCTTTGTGAGTGCATTTGTTTTCTTCAACAGTCAAGACAAATTTAAGCCTACAAGAGGAACCTGGTTCACCATTAAATATAAAGCTGTCACACAGTCCACAAATCCTGACTGAAAGAACCACAACATCACTCAGAAAAAAACAGTAAATGTAGAGAAATTAAAAATACCTGTTCCTCACAAAGTAAGTGAAAAGGCCCAGGCAAACAGTCTTTCTGGCTGACATGAATTCAGCACCTTCTAGCTTGTGTCCTACATTCAGAATGCCTTAACATGAAAAGTATGCACTGCATATAGAAGAAACCAATATGCCCACACATCTACTGGTTAGCGAAGGGTTGGTGGATCTTCGCTTATTCTCACACTTCTGAAATGAGGCGTTTTCTCTTTACCCCAATTCCCACCCTTTCTAAATGCTAAATTCACTCCAGAGGACATAAATCCCATGCTCCTCATGTGGAGCAGTGCAGCATTCCTCCAAGGAATCAGGTTCACTGGGAAAAGCACAACTATTTATTTAATTTGCTTTTACTCTTTCACTTAGCATCTGCAACTGGCTCGTGCTAGATTCCATACTGGGCTGGCTGGGCCTTTGATCTGACTCAGGAGAGCTGTTCCTGTGTACTAATTTAACTGGCTAACATTATTCCACTAAAGTCCCATGACTTAAGCCAAACTGGACATGATATCAAAATGGTATATTACATTGTACCAGCATGGGTTCATTCCAAATGAACTCAAGCCCGTGGATGGTCCCAAGAGACCCATTCTGATGCTTCACTCTTTTTCATTTCTCTATTACAAAAAGTGACAAATAATGAGACTTTCAGAATTGGGGGAAAGGGAGAAAGCAACTGTTAATTCTTAATTCCCAAACTCTCCTGTATTCAGGGAAAGGTCTTTTAGTGTATACTTTAGAGAGGCGAGGACTAAAGCATGGAAACCTTAAACCAGTCAAGGATAAGCCACCACTGAACAGAGCCACTTGTACATCCCTTTGCTTTGTGCAGGCACAAGAGTTTGCACAGTTGAGCTGAGAACAGAAGCAAAGACATGACAAAAAGTGGAATTTTCTCAGAGTTCATCAGAAACAGACCAGTCTCCAACCCAGCTCCTGTGTGCCCACACAAACAGCTGCACAGGGACAAGTGACGGAGCAACCACAAGAGGCAACAGTGGCTTATGCCAGTTTTAAGCACTTGCAAAACTGTGGAGAAAATAAGGGCTTCTCAGGCTTTCCAGTCTGAGAAAAATAGCTGCACACTAATGACCAAAGCAACACGCTTGGGTTAAACACTACATGATATGGAAACACATAATTTCACTCACAATACAGACCACTGTAGAGATCACTGAAAAGCATGGATTTCTTTGAGCACGAGCATGATGCTGTATGTTACTCAACCTAGAAACTTCTGACAGAAAATTTTCAGCAGGCATGTATTCATACCAGAACTTACAAGCAAACTCCCAATTCACTATCATCTCAGGTGTTCCTTTAAAGCAGAAGGAGATGAGCCTGCTTAAGAAAAATTAAAGTGGCTCATTTCATCAGGGAGATGAACAGTTTCTGGAGGTAAATGGTCAGATACACATCTGCAGAATGAAAAGCAATCGAACATCACAGTCTGCAGCATTCCTAGAGAAGAAAGGTCATCTAGTCTGACTATGCCCTTTTTTGTGAGGGTTTCTTTAAACATTGGTTTTTTTCTTAAACCCTCACAAAACACTTTAAACTATATGAAAATATAAGTTATCTTCATACTACCTAAGCACCTGAACAGCTTCCAATGCTGCACAGAAGAAACAGTTCCCAACTGCTCCTCCAGGCTTAAACTAGCCAAGTGCAAACACAGTAGAAATGCAGTGCTCCTCCTAAAGAATATTTGCCAGCAATAACCAATGTGAATTGAATGACTGGTGGGGAAAGCTGTGCCTGTAAAATACACCCTGCAGGTTTTCAGAACTGCATCTAAAACTTACAGAGATTTAGCTAGACCCCTGCAAATGAAAATGGCTAGCAAGGAAGAGCAGCAAATGGATAATACTTACTAATGTGGACTGAAAATAAAAGTAACAAGAGTTGCTCAGTTACATTCTATATGATTTCTGATGTCATGTTCAAACACCTACTACGTGTATGTGAAATAATGTCTGAAAATAATTGTCTCATAGCTTATTGTCTTCCTCTGTCCAGAAGGAGGATTGTGCCTGTGGTATGAGACCGCGCTGTGGTTTTCATACTTGAATTTTAGGCCTGCATTGACGAAATGTTTATGCTACCATGTACTTCTTGTGGAGAAACTGTGTAGATAGGGTGCCCTCAGAGTCTGTGGGAGGTCATTTCCCAGACTCACAGTGGTCCAGGAGGAGCTCCTGTGTCTTGTAGAGCCAAGTATATCTGTAAGATACAAAGTCCCATCGTGCCTGGCAGTACGGCTCCGAGATTTCCAACCCAAAGCTTAATCATTCTCTAAGATACATAAAAATCAGTCTTTGAATGAAGATTTTAATACACAGTACAAACTTTGAGCACTTAAAATTTCCTTTTGCATCTATAAGAAATCAGTAGCCAAAAAAGGAAACAGGAGAAAGCACAAGGATTACCCAACGTAATTGTACTGAGTGGTAATGTTTAGTATTGGACAAAGTTTCCTAAAAATTAACAGGAATTGAAGGAAGGGTGAATGAAATGTGTATAAAGAGCAAACACAAACAGCTCTAGCAAACATTTTTGCTAGATCTTGATTAAATGTGATACAACTGACTTACTTTGTGAATGAATAAAATAGCATTTCAGCTACTGAGATTCCCACATTTTCATCTGCACAGCATTGTGAGTTTTTCTTTCTTCTCTCATTAACTGTAAATATATGATTAATGTTTAGCTGGAAATTTTGTGAAATGGAAATTCCTTACCAGGAGCCAAGTTCAGCCCTGTTTGCAAGCAGACCCAGATACCTGACATTGTACCAGAACATTTTGTGGTTGTTATTGGCCACATATGTGTGTGTGTCTGGCTTGTCCAAATCACTACTAGTGTAAGGCTCCAGAGGAAGAATAGGTAAACTCTAGCATTACCGAATTCCACTGCAGTTTTGTTACAGCGTTCATGGGACCAGGATTCTATTTCATTTATTAAAAAACAGGGAATAAAATATTTTTTAAAATACATACAACATTTTAAGAAAAAATACAAAAGTCACCTTAATGTTTTGCAGGTTTTTTTCAAATTTTCAAGCTCATATTAATTGCTAACATTTCATGATGTGCTTCAAAAATATGCAAAGATGAAATTATTTCAAAACAAATCACAGAACCTGATTATAGCACTTCAAGAAAAAACACAACTGCACTCTAGGCTGAAAACAAATTGGATTTTCTAAATAAAAATATCTATCTAGTATTTAGTTACATAGACAGAACTAAAATCCAGAGCTTTATGGTTTATTCTGTAATCTGAACCCCAGAGAACCTCTTGCCTTTTAAACAAGTTAGCATATGTATCAAATTGAGTTTTTGTTAAAACTCCACTGGTCAAAAAATATTTATCGCTCTATCTACATCAGAAGTTTCTTTATCATTAATTGTGCTCAGTGACAGAGAAGGGACAAGTAACAGCATGAGAGATCACTAAATAGCACAAGATATGCCCTAGGCTATGGGTCTCACCTGGTTACCACAGCTTCTCCTTTCCAATGGCAGCCTCATGTAACCTCATTTTAACAGCCGGGGACACAGGGAGCCCAGCGGAGGGAAAGAAATGAATCCTTCTGAACAAGTGGGCCAAATAAAGATAACATAAGCAAGTAAGTAAGCATTTTCAAGCATATAGACCGTGACTAAAGCAACTGATAAATACAGGTGACCACACAGTTTTATGCATGTGCTTTATGGCCAGATGATGACCCTCCCAATCCACCCCCTCCCGAGATCTATAGTCCCAGCTAAATCAGCCCGCAGTCATGCGGCAGATGCAGCTGAAATCAATACTGTCGTAACAACATCCCTCTCCTTTCCCTGCTAAAGCCCCGTAATAGCCAAGTTTCAGCTGAGCTCGGTATTGACCGGCTCACAGCACCGCCGGGCAGGATCAGCCCGGATCGCTATCTGGTGAGCGGGGAGCACGTCCTGACTTTCCCCAGTCACTTAAGCCGGCGTCTCACTGCTTGTCCTTAGAGACCACAGCTCCACTCAGGCAGAGAGCGTCTAGACAGTATTCATGATCCATCTGTCTGGCACAGCCAGGCTGATGACAAACTCTATTAGAGCCGAAACAATTTTTTTTTTTCCTGCTCTTCCCTCCTCCCATCTCCCTTTTCCTCCGAGAAGCAGTAATCTGACACTGAAAATTACTATCATTGTTGCAATGCTCAAAATAGCAGTGCCAGACTTTCATTAACATCAACGCTAGACTGCTAAATATTTAAAGAAATGGATAAATTTCACCTGAAGTGGGACAGCCCGGCACACATGAAAGCAGAAGCACAATCAAAATGTAAATCTAAGCGGTTGTTTTTATCTGCACAAATTCGGTGTCACAGTCAGAGGGGGATGCCAAAGGTCTCTTTAAACAAAATATTTTCCTTTGATTGAGCTTTTTGTTTTTAAAACAGAATCATTCTCCAACCCCCTGCAGATCCCTACAAAGCTCAGAGCTGACAGCAGTAGGTGGGGGTGGTGAAAGGGAGAGCTATATATTTGATTTGTTTGGGTTTTTTTACCTTGCAGAGGAAAATGAACTCCTACAGCAAACTCTTCTATGCCAAAACAGGCATGACACATCACCTCCATCAATGCTGACAACTTGAAATTTGATGTAGACATAATTTACACATGACAAAAAGAATTTGTTCTCACTTATTTTATTCTTCTGTAAATTCTCAAGCATGTCAATATTTGTGCTTGATATGCCCACGAACACATACAGATCACAGCAAAGATAACTACCTGTACTGTTTTCAAACAATTAAAAAGCCTAAAATCTCCACCATTGCAACCCTTCTCAGTGAGACATGACTTGGACACTGCAGTCTGCAGACAACAGACTACACTTCCCATATCAAAATCTAATTTACTTTTAGCAGGACAAGGCAGGCTGATCATTGTGAAACAAAGGGAAATGCTCAAACAAATGAACTGTGTCCTGCTAGAAGCAGGCACATTGTTTCAGTTCTTTGGAGTCCAGATTCTGCAGGTCACATGGTGTGGGCAAGCTGCTGCCAAGGCCAAGTTTGCGATGTTTAAAATCCTACTCTTCACCTCATTTTTCCTGGCTTTGTGCTGTTAGATACACCCTTGACCTCCAAGTAGTCTTAAAAGAACCACCATCTCCATTATTTCAATCAATAAGTCTTTACAGCCGATGAAAACAAAAACAAGTAGCCCTACTGAAAGCTGACACGGGCTGTGCACAAGGCGACCTGTGGGGAAAGGTGCAGTAACATTGGGGCATCCTTACTGAGGGAGGGAGGTGTGCTTCAATGTGCATCACCAAACCTGCATCCCAATGTAAACCAAGCAAGCTGCTACCATAACAGGTTCAGCTCAAATGCCTTAGCGTGTATTTTGACCAACTTGCTGGATTGCAGCTTGTGTCATCTATAATCAGATTCTAACACACCCTGGCTTTTCCCCAGCTGCCCTCCAATTCTTCTGTGCTATACAGAATAAATTGCCTGTGCAGCAGAAGAAGGAAGCCCTATCTACAAGTCAGCAAAGGAAAATTAATAAAACAAAAGGCTTGCAGAAATACACATTTTGTTTTACTTTCCAGTAAGAAGTAAGACATTGAGTGAGATACTGAGTTCAGCAGCAACATTTTTACAAGGGCTAGTGATAGGACAAGGGGGTATGGCCTGAAAGAGAGTAGGTTTAGTTTAAGTATTAGGAAGAAATTCTGTACTGTGAGAGTGGTAAGACACTGGAATGGGTTGCCCAGAGAAATTGTGGGTGCCCCATCCCTAGAAGTGTTCAAGGCCAGGTTGGATGGGGCTTTAAAGCAACCTGTTCCAGTACAAGTGTCCCTGCCCACAGCAGCGGGCTTGGAACTAAATGATCTTCAGGGTCCCTTCCAACCCCAACCAGTCTACGATTTAAAAGACTGAATTAACAGTCATCACACTGCAGCCATGTAAGAATGACAAGGAGAGAGGCACACCAGATCCCGGAGATTTAAACTCCTCCAACACAGTAAGATAGCATCTCCTATAATCACAGGATCCAGGGAGCAGGTCACCCACAAAAAAAAAATCTTTCTATATCACTTCTCATGCAACTTAACTAAACTAAACAAGAAGCTCCAACAAGACATTCTGGATTTGGCTGCTGGCAAGAACACAAATGAGGAATGCTTCAGTAGCTGGGAAATACAGGCTACCACTAACATGGCACATACTGCTTAAATAAACTAAAGCAAAACTTTCATATGAAAATATATTTATGTAGACATTGTTTGGGGGTAGTCTGTGTATAACTGTGAAATTAAATAAATATTTTTTCCATCACAGAAGGATAGAAGGTTTGCACATAGCATGAGAAAGGATTCTTTGAACAAACAGCAGAGGGGAAGACTTTAGTGACAACGTGCTGTAGGTAAAGACAGGGGCAGGGAGAAACAGGCCACGCTGCTTGCATACAGACCAGCACAAACTGATAAGTGTCTCCTTTCAACAGTTTCCTTCCCATTCAAGAACTGCACACAAGCAAGAAGATGCAACAATAGCACCGATATATAACACTGATCAAAAAGAAATACCTGGTTTAAGATTCCTCAAGTGATTTGGTTTTTTAATACTCATTTTTTTCTTATTGAGCTGTACGACTGTCATGTTACTAATTAGAGGGCAATAAATGTATGTACTTCTGTGTTGAAAGGCAGCCTGCTCGGCTGGGACATTTCAAGAGCATACACTCTGGTGTACTCCGGTAGGGATCCCCATTAAAATCATTGAGCAAAAGCATGCACACATTTCTTAATTCAATGTGTCATCCCTCTAAGGCCTGGGGACCTCACTTCAGCAAGTATTCTAAAAACATTTTTTCAAAGCTGGAATAAGCCAACACAACCAACTGAGGTGTCCATAACAGTGTTCTTTCCTATTACCAACTGGCACTGATTTCTACCATGTAGTAGTCTGTTTAATAGCCACAAAATGATAAATATAATTTAAATACTATTTATGGTTGTATCATTTGTATGCCTGGCTTTGATATTTTTTCTCTTTGTTTCACTATTAGGATTCTGTTTCACTGGGATCTGGTATTTTCTACTTAAAACCGAAGTTCCTTAATTTAACAGCACTTGTCACACAGTGCAATGAAAAAGTACAGTCACTGTCAATATCCCCAAATGCAACAACTAATGAAGGTGTTTCTCTGCTACAAGGTAAGCAAAAAGTTAAACACTTCCAAATGCTCCTAGCAATGTATCAAGTATTTCCTCTACAAACTCCTCATTTGCAATGCTGTTGCAAAACCAGCAAATACAGTTCTAGAAGGATTTAATAAGAGTGTGTACCTAATTACTGCTCTTCTCTCAGCACTTGGGAGGTCTCAGGTAGCAGGACTATTGGACACCATATTTTAGGAGTCAGAGAAAATGACTATAATAGATTTGAAGAAATCCATATGTATCCATATGTAATCCATATGGAGGAACTTGGGGGGTTTTGCTTTGTTTGTTGGGGTTTATTTTTAAACCCCACAAATGGGTGGTAACAGTCATCACTGCTGTAACAGGCTGATTTGAGGAGAAAGCTATTTTTCTCCAAGTCCACTGAAAAGTAAGAAAAATGCTGCCAACTTGACTGACATGACTTTCCAGAGACAGGGTCATGAAACACACCAACCTCAGTTCCCATGAAAGCAGTAAGGAACCTGCCCCAAAGGTGTTTCAGAGACACATTTTGTTCAGTTTGGCCTGGATGAACTTTGTGTCACCGGAGGCAGCGAGGATGACCAGCCAGCTGACCAGCACTGCTCCCTCTCAGCATGCCTGTCTTTGTGGCCTACAGCAACACATCTGCGGGGACAAATGTGACTTAGGCGAAAACCAGGAAGTTTGAAGATCCTGGATCAAGCAAGTAACAATTTCTAGAGTCCAAAGGCCTTTTGAGGAGAAGGCCAGCACACAGTGCCAACACACTGCTTGATTACTGCATGATGGCCACCAGCACAGAGTAGTTCTGAAAAACCACTGGCACCCTGCTTGTCAGACCTCAGGATGAAGGAGGTTTTGGGACCACCACCTAGGAGCTCCACCTAGGAACTCACAGGGTGCCACCATCACCTTGCAGCTGTGCAGGGCCACCACCTGCGATGCCACAGCTGCTGCTTGTCACCAAAGCCCTTCCCTCCACCTGCTACCACTCTGGTTTTCATGGCCCCTCTTGGACAAATGGTTGTGCCGGCTTGGTTTAAGAGAAGAGCTGTACAGTATCCCAGTCAAAAAAAATCCCACTATTTGAAATTTAAAGATATGCCCACAAGTTTTGCATGAACAAATAATAAGATGTAACATTTTTGCAACTCAAAAGCCAAGGTTATGGGCAAACACACGTGACATTTTGATTTGGACCCATTACCAAAAGCCTGTTGTCTTGTCCTAGGGCTTTGGAGAGAATTCCACTCAAAACCAAACAAATTAAAACATACATAAAATGAAATAACATAAAATATACAGGTCATTATTATTTCAAAGCCACTAAAATCACTGCAGAGGTACCAAAGGAACATATAGTACCAGATTTAAATGATTTCAAGTACAACATTTAGGAACATGTTCACTTTGAAGTCAGTGGGCAGAGGAGGACAGGTGTATATCCAACACCTGACTTCATCTTCTGTCATGAATTCACTCCGCTGATTCTATCCTGCTTACAGCCCCATGCATTCATTAGAAAAATTACAGATTCATGCTACTCATAATTCCTATCATAAATAACAACATAACAACACAGATATTCCTAAGCCATAGTCACAACCAGAAGTGAAATAGCATGCTGAGGGATGTCAGCATTGGCAGAACCCAACCATTTGCAAAGTAGAAGTAACATAACATCACTTCTATTGTACTTGTATATCAGAAATATTACTGGAAAATTTATCCCCCATCCAGAAAGCTGAATTGTGGTTTAAAAATAAATCATTGCAGAACAAACAAAAGCAAAAATCAAAGTTTGATTTTAGTTTACATCACTGAGGGCAAAGCACTAAGAAAGCAATTCTAGTGATAAACTCTGGCACTGTGTGTGCAATATTTATGCACCAAAGAATAGCAACTAAAGCTATTTTAAATATATACCTACAAAGGTCAGTGACCTATCAAATGATGCTGATCTCAGCAACAATAAAATGCCTTTGATGAATAAGAATGATGAATAGAAAGATTATCACTTTTTCGATAGCATACTTTTAATAGCATATAAAGACTGTTACACAGAAAAAGCATAGAATATTTTGTAGAACCTTGGAAAACAAATAATTTAATTATGCTGTCTTTCTCAGAGGCCACATATGATCCATATCATTATAACCTCAACGTCTGTAGCACAAACTCCCTTTTGTATAACTACAAATTTCCATGCTCAGAAACCTAGGGAAAGCATGTTACAAATCCCTGCTACTTCAGAGAAAAATAGTATTTACTTTCTCTGTCTCACACTCCCTTGATATCCTACTGCAGACCAAGTTTCCAAAAAGACTGATTTCTGCGGTAAACAGACATATTTGACATACATACATACATGGATGCACACAACGAGCCAATACTTACAGCTGAAGATGCCTGGAGGTGGATGCTCTGTTACAAGCAGGCAGTTCTCTTCATCACTGTTATCCCCACAGTCATTCTGTTGGTTACAAATCAGCGAACCAAGATACAAGCATTTACCACTGGCACAGGTGAATTTGCACTCTGAAAGGCAAAAAAGAAACCGAAACAAAAATGTGTGAGAAAATTGATGCTTACCCTTCTTCAGTCCTAGAATGACTTATACTAAAGATAATATTTTTCAAGTAGATGCTATAATGATGGATGGGTCTTTGGCATTTCAACACCAAAACAAACAATATTGTATTTATAGCACTGCATGCATAAATATACATGTGACACATTCATGATCACCAGCACCAATCCCCTAGTAGACCAGATTGGCCACTTGGGAAAATTCAACTTTTAAAAAAATTTGTAGTTCATGTTGATTATAATTCACTTTAGACAAAGACCGTGTTTCTCATACATGTTTGTGTGGCACCTTGGGTATTTGGGGCAAGACAGCACTATTAATAAAAATAATGATTTTCCCACATTAAAAAAAGTCTTGCATCACCTGTAAGGCAACAGTATCATTTGTAACCAAGAACAGTCCTGTCCAGACACAGACAATTATTCCTTAACTACCTTCCCAAAGCCAATTTGCCAGTCTCCAAACTAATTACAATCAAGCACTCTGTGTCTGCACATAGAACTCCCACATGCTAGTGTCTTTACAAAGTTAGTAAACTTCTAAAATGCCTATAAAGTGTTTGAATGCTATATGGAGGCATGCTGAAGTTTTTACATTTTGTTTTTTAAAAAAGTTTCCCCTGAATACAATTCTGTCATGAGAACAATTCCTATGACACCAAGTATACTTTACAGTAAGTATTGGAGATGTAATTAAGAAATGTTCACAAAAATGTACATACAATTATAAAAAGCTTTCTCACTAGGCTTGTTCCAAAGTTAAATACACTACACATATAGAATAGAGAACACATTATATCTAGACAAATTACAATTTAATGATTACACTACGAGCATGTTGACAAATTCTGGTGATTGTCATTCACAAGCAGAGGCAAAGCAGACAGAAATAGAAACACTCACAAATAGTTTATTAAAGTAGTGCCATTCCCTGAACCCTGGGCTTCCCTAAGGCTGTAGTATGGGTTGGCTGATTCTGCTTCAGAGAGATGATTTCTCGTCCTTCCCAGCAGAGAGACAGAATTTGTTCTTCTTCAACAGTATCAGCAAGTGACTTTTCTCTCATCTTAACAGCACTTGCACTTAGTCTGAACTGACAGGACCTCCAATTCTAAAAAGCCCCTAAATCAGTAACTGAGGTGTGATACTCACATGTGCCTGTTGTGTAACGTAAGTGTGGCAATACCAAAGGAGAGGAAAAAGAAACTGAGAAAGGGAGCAAATTCATTTTTCTTAGCAAATTTGCCTTATAGATAAAAGCAATTTCCAAACTTCACTCTGAGTGAACAGAGTGAACACTTTACAAGTCTTCATAGGATATTTTGGCACACATACCAGTAAGAACTTACTATGACAAAAAAATGTATGCATCAACATGTGTAACATATAAAAAGATACTTAGGAATACAAATAAAAGGCATAAAATGCAAGGAAAGAAAGCATTTCCTGTGGGAAAAAAATCGATCTTTTTATTTCACTTGGTCAAACTGTATTTATAAAACTAGTGAGAACTTGCCTAAATTAGGTCCTCAAACTTAAGCTTTTTCAATCCAACTCTGCAGTCCCTGACCTATTAAAATTCTAGAATAAAATACTGTACAAACAAAATTATTTTACCTTGTTCCTTTGATGCCCTGTCCTTCTCTGCTACAACAAAGAACTGAAGGGGCATCGAAGGGCTTAGATTTTGGTTTGAGTATAGACAACAAAAAAAATTCATAACCAAACAAAATAAGCCTTTGAAACCCATGGAACTGAAAAGGTCATTAAAAATTACTATTGGAAAGGAGACTTGAAAGACCAGCCTCAATATTAGCAACCCGATAATTACAATGCTTTAGGACTCATTTCAGCAAATTCATGAAGAAACTGGAACAAGGAAAGAACAAAGCTGTCTTGGAAGATTAGGAAAGTCAGCTTGAAAGGGTTCAAACTTTCTAGGTATCTTAAATGAGGAATATAACACAGGATGAAATTAGAGCAGTAAGAAACATAATGCTTCTATTAGAAAGACAAATATCAATCACCATATTGCTGGCAGTTAGAATATCTGGCATGCTACTTTGGCTACACTATTACTGCTTTCCTGTGTCTTTGTGTTGAGTCCTAATGTAACACTTTCCATGCTTCCCCTATGGCTGATATAAAATGCTCAAGCAAGATGTCAACTCAAAAGCAATTAAAGCTAAGAACTCTAAGTGTCTGTTTGCCACCAGATTATACACTCTTCAGACAAAACACTAGACTAAGCATGACATTTTTAGTAGCTATATTAAAGTCTTACAGTTCTGGGGTTTAACTAACATTACCATAAGAGGACTAAGCAGAAGGAAGAATTTGTGACTTAAGATAGGTTTGGTTTCTTTTTGTCATAGATAATAGACCACATTGAAATTTGGATTCAAAAAGACTCCATCAACTTTGCTTGTAAAATATTACAGCAACTTCATCCTCCCCTCACATATGTGAAAATTGCCATTGTCAGGTGCATAAAAAATAAAGAGTCATCAGGCCTCTTGTTCCCTTTTGATGTGCCCACATTGAGTGGAAGGTTGCACACAAAACCAATGGGAATTTGGTGTTGATTTTAAAATGGGACGTGTTATCAAAAATTATCTTGCCTTTTGATCTCCCACTAAATCTATTTCCCAAGGAACAATCATCATCTACTGGGCCTGGCTGGGATGGAGTTAACTTTCTTCATAGCAGACCCTACGGTGGGGGTTTGGGTTTGTGACCAAAACAGTGTTGATGTCATACCTATGTTTTGGCTACTGCTGAGCAGTGTCTGCATAGCACTGAGGCTTTTCTCTTTTTCTCACACATGTGTGGTGCAAAAGTAACTTCTAAATCTAACAAAATGTAATACCTAATGGAGGAACAAACTTGCAAAATTTAGCCTGCATAATCACATTCTGTTGAAGTCTGAAGGAAATACTCAAAGGAAAAACGTATTGTAGAAATAGGACAAATTTCTTCAACAGATCATTCAGTGACAACACAGGTGCTTCTGAACAGGGAATATACTTAGGATCTGGTATTTGCAACTTGTAAACAAAAATTCAGTACCTTATATTAGTTTGCATAGTGAATGCATTTAAACTGTGTGTGCTTTTACTAAAACCAGAAAAAAACCCTTTCTTGTACAGCAAGGTGGATAAAAGTCAGGTTGATGAAGATAGTAGAAAGCAAATATTAGAGTATTGTCAAACTGAAATAAACCAGCAGAGGTCTGTACCAAAATACAAGGAATGACCTCAAAACACTCCGACAGGGGAATCCAGACCAGTCCAGACTAGACCAATACGCCTAATGACACATCAGAAAGCCCTTTTCAGTACCAAGTCTTGTACTTGGCCTGTCTAGACAAGACAGGGGGAAAAGCTCCTGTTCTGAAAACAAGCCAGTATGATCCTTCTTTCATGAATAATGTTTCAAAGCTAGACAGTTCCCCTTTTCATTTTCAAGTGGCAATTAGTGAAACATCAGTAGGTTGGTCAGCAAGGCTCTGACTAGAGCTAAACCCAAAGCGAGATGACAGCTACTGGAGATTGAAAAAAATCAGCCCTTCTTATAATTATGTCTTACTATGTTAATAATTATGTCTGGAGCATAATTTAAAAAATTATCTTTATGATATAGTGATTCTTCAACATAAAGTTTTAACAAACATACTTCCAGGTAGAACTGGACTATCTTGAAAAAACAGGAATACTGAGAATACTGTTATGAACATTCCCTATTTTTAGAAACTGAATGTATGTAGTACAAATTTGCACACATGTTCAAGGTAGATGCTTTTATGCATAAAACTCTCTACAATTACCAATTAATATACGACTGCATTTCAGATAGTTTTAAATAGCTAATTGAAGGTTATATTTCTGTTGCAACAACAAAATATAGATTTGCTTCATGATACAAAAAAACTGTCCTGATCAGATTTTTTACTGTGAAATGCAAGATCTGATTTATTGGGTAGGCTTATTTTATATTTTCTGTGCCTAGCCAACAAGATAATTTTATCCTTGCATTCAACTTAATTCTTTTAGACTTCATTTACACTTGACTTCATCCATATGAACAGCATTCCCATTGTTTTGTCATCCCACTTACCGTAGGGCATTTTTAATTATAGCTAAGTGCTGTTTGTTTTTCTAATGTAAGTCCAACCACGGGCCAAGGGAAAAAAGCAACAAAGTGTCATATTGAAAAAATATGGTGGTTTAGGCCACTGTTATGATGCATGTCACAGCTACTTATTTAACGGGTCTGAGATGATTATCTGAGCCAGGGGCAGAATTCTGTTCCATCCATTCGAATAAAAAATAAAAAACTATATATGCAGCCAGTGATTTCAAACTGTTGTGACTAAACTGTAGTAACGCGGTTCAAACACACAAAATGAAATCCTAAGTGATGTCTGGGACTTAACCAGAGCGTAAAGGCACTCTCCCAAAACCCAACACACCAGAGGCTGCCTGGGCAGCACAGCCAGCAGAGGGTGATCAAATACCCTGCTGAAGTCATGTAAGTGGAAGGTAAGAATCTCTTTGCCTGCGGGTGGATGTAGATCTCTAGAATAAAGGCCTAATTTCTAATTTCTTACATATAGACGCCATTTTAAGTATGTCATCATACTTCTTCATACTCCTGTTCATATTGCAGCATGCAAGAGCCTGAAAGAAAATATGTTTAAAGGGCATCATCACCTGTTATAAGGATAATAAGAGGCAGAAACAGTAAATTGGGGAGGGTGGGAAGAACCACACTTTGCTAGAGATTAAAGGAATATAAACCACAAATACCAGAGTCAGTACAATAAAACCCTGTTCAACCTCTCATAAACATCTGTCTGTGTATTATTTTTAATATTGTAGATTGTAGCTTTATAACAGGAAGTAAATCATAAATAGGAGACGTGCACACAAGGAACATGTTTATTTGGGAAAAAGCTTGGTTAATAAGGAAGATGGCAGACTGCCACACGATCTAATAAACCTCCACTGGTGCAGGGAAGGGAGGGATAAATAGGTCTCTACAAAACAAAAAAGCACTTCACAAAAAGAATGCCAAGCAGAATACCAGCAAAAATGAAAGCAGACCAGCTTTTGCAGAGTAAGAAGCAGAGCTGGAAGCCACAGTCAGAGGCCTGTCCTCAGTGCCCACAGCCTCACGCAGGACCAAGAAGCGAGGCTGCTCTTGGAGCCACACAATGTGGAGACAGAGACCTGGGGAGGTTACAGCCTTAAAACTGGGCTGACGGAAGGAAGGTTGTTACTGGTTCACAACCAGTCTCATTTGCTCTTACAGTCCCCCATGCTCGCTTGCTTATCCAGCAATTATCTTTTCATCTACTTCTTAAGGCAAAGCCTGGAGCTATGCCCTTTAACAAGTTACTATTTATGTCAGTAGTTAAAGGAAGTAAACACAGTATTCCTACACACAGGTAGTTAAATATGCTGTTCAGTTCACCAGGGCATCAGGGCATTAGGACATTTCACCAAGTTTACCTTAATTAACAGCCTGAATGAAATTATCCCAGGCATCGTGGGGGCAACCAAAAGACCTCCTTTATTTTGAGATTGGTAAAGGAGATTAGTTTTTGCCTGTGATCTTTCTTCACCTTATATCTCAGTCTCTGGTGTGAAAAGAAAGAGAAAATTCTCTTCCTGAGGGCCACTGGTGCATTAAGGAAAGAGTTTTGATCAACACTGGAAACTAAATCCTGGAGACTCGCTGTCACTGAGCCACCATCCTGCCCACATAGAGTCTCCACAACTTCACAGCAAGGACCAGCAGCTCTCCCGAGCATGTCTCCTCAGCAATCCGGAGACAACAGTTCCCATCACACCACTCATCACAAAACAACAAGCCTCTCCAAGGTGATCTCAAAGACTGTCAGGCTCACCGAAATTGCCAGTTCTGCCAGCACAGAGAGGCCAATAATGGAAAGCCTCTTCTGTTGCCACTTTCATAAATGATCTGTTCTATTTATCAGTTACCTTCCCATAGAACAGAAAGGCAGTATAAGTACAGGTTTCCATTTTCTGCCCTTCTATCCACTTGCTTTTCCTGGCCTGGCAATGTTCTGCCTGCTTATGCCCACGGAGAACTGAACCGCCAGAACTTAACAAAATTCCAGAACAGTGTCCCCTTCCGCTCACTCATGTGAAGATCCTTTACACCCCCACTAAAGCAGCCTGACACCCTCTCCAGCCACAAAGGTTCTGGAGAAACCTCCTTCCAGCACCGCATGCCTGGCGCTCCCCAGCACAGGGACCGGTGTCAGTGCCGACAACTCAGCCTGTCACAGCCCTGACACTGACCCGTGAGGCACTTGGGTCAGAGCCCACGGAGAGGAGAACACAGCACCACGGCAGACACTCACTCCCTCTTATGGAAAGAAACGATCTGTGATGGATGGGTTTCCAGGAGCCATGAGAAAGCCTCGTGCCTCTCCTTGTCCAACGCAGTGGCAAAGCGGGATCCACTCTGGCATGCCAGGCCCATCCGTGGGCACATGTCCTGCCTCAGTGCCTCACCCCAGGGAGGTACCTGGTGCCTGGGGCTGCAGCTTTCCTGGTGCTCCCACTGCTCTGACTGGCACAGCAGGGAAGGCACTGGCTGCCAGAGCCTGCGTTGACAGACCCCACAGGAGCCCCTCCGCCCCCAGACATTTCTGTACGCACTAGCAAAGTTTTCAGAGTCGAGTATGGGGAAGAGGGGAAGGAGATTTGGTGACTCAACTAATGACACTCTAATTTTCAGTTGAGAAATTACATGAGGAGACGATTAAAAATACATTAAATATCTACCTTATAATTTTTGTCAAGCACAATGTCATTATCATGGGCAAGTGCAGGTAAGAAGGGTACGTGCAAATGAGATTTTCTTAACATCTTGTTCTCCTTAATTATAATTCAAAGAATTCTTGAATTATGGTAAATATTTTAAAATTATCTTAGTTGGTTTTCATCTCAAGAAATCTTTAATAATCACAAGCAGTGCCACTTACCAGGTTTGTAGAGTACTGCATATGTAGAGGAATATAAAATAAAAAGTCATACTGCTGTAGCAGCTTCTTGTTTTTTCTTTGGAATATTGTTTGCTTAACATATAGCAACTTCACAACCTTTGAGTCCAGAGAAGTACAGACTAAACCATGTCCCTTCACAGATGCATTGCTGAGTTTTGACTGCAGTCCTAAAAACAGGCCCGGATGAGGACACATTTACTGTAACACCCAAGGATTATCTGCGGGTTGGGGGAAATGGGTCGATTGGTGGGAAAAAGTGCTGGTTTTATGTTCTCTTTTATTAAATTAGGTCAGATTACTTAAGACTCTGACTCCTGTGGGGCAGGAACTGTTTTAAGTTAGCTCTCCTAGGAGGTACTGAAGTACAGCTTAAATACCATTCTCATCTGCAATGGTCTAATGGTACTGAAAGAAGGGTCTGAGAATACACCCAAGAACTGGACTTTTCATACAAGCAATGTATAATGCAGGCAAGAGTGTACTCTGTTTCAGGTGGCTGTTCAAAAGATGACAACCTAGCACTGATGACAGTACGCTTTTTTTAATACGTCTTCTTGAGCACAATGCACAGAAAATATAAGATAAATAAATGTATTTACTATGTGTCAAGATGCAGGACAGTTATGGAGCTTCCGTTGTAATGTGAGTTCCAGATTTCAATGGACAACAGAATATAACAGAGTTATCTTTTCATTTTTCAATGGCATTTGAATTGTGCAATGCACACTAATGTGAGTAATGACAAGACTATTAACATCTAGATCATGTTCTCTGATCCACACCTGCAGAGATTTGTGTGTTCCTGAAGTAAACATCTTGTCACTGTTAGGTTTTGTACTTTAAAAGCGATTTCACCTGAAGTCCAATTATCTAAAAAGTGTCTAACTCAGTTACTCAGTGCCTCAGTGTTCACATAACAAAAAATATAAGCAAAATAATATCTAGATTACAGGGAAACAGATTGCTCTCAATGGTTTCCATTATACAGCATAGACAATATTTTTTACAAACTAGTACTGTCTTGTATCAATTGTTACTTAAGTCTTCCCTCCTTATTCATCTCTAGCTAAAAAATGAGTCACACATTTTATTCACCTTACTATCTTTCCCAGAAGGCTGGGGTTTTATGGCTAAGCCTTCAAAAAATAAACAAAATAATTTCTTTCTACATTTGTCTAACCTAAGCAGCATAGTTTCAATAAAGATTATTTAATATTGCAATTATGCAGTTCTGTTTAAGCATCAGCAACATATTTGACCATGTAGCAGCTACTAACTAAGATTATTTAACAATTTCCATGGCCAAAGTGCTTACAAGGTAGACTGTGCAGAAAACACTGATACAGGCATCCCAAATAAATCTCTACCACATAAATCTCTCTGTTGTCAGCACAGTATCATTCAAATAGGGGCTGTGCATTTAGGACAGTGCATTTCTGGTTGTGAAGGTGAACATACTACTAACATGATGCTGGACAGTGCTGAGTCTATCCTTACACCATGCATTCATTATCTTGGGAAATTTTATGGTAGAGAAAACCAAAGCAAATTGCTTTCTTTCCCCAAAGTGCATTGAACTTTGCAGATACACTGAGTGCTTAAGTGAAGAAGTACCTAGTAAGCCAGTGCAAGCCTAACACAACACAAAACTTGAATACGAACAGAGCCTCTAGTTCACAAGCCCAGGCCATGACTACACTGCATGAGAGAACTAACAAAACTAAAAACAAGCTGGGGCACTGTGTCCCCATAACCAGGAGCTTTTGGCTGGCACTGCTGCCCAATGACAGCGGCGGGTGCATGGCACAGCCTTCCTCCCACATCAGCTGCAGTTCACATCCACGTGTGGCCGCTTCTGTGGGAAGAGACAGAGAAGCTAAAGAGCTTTTCAGCGGGTCTGTTTGAATCAAGGGGACTACCTGACTCAAGCTAAGTGTCAGGGTGTGAGGAGGAAAATACCAGAGTGGGGCGCCAAGGGAGGACTGATGGTGCCTGGGTGTCCAGGTGTGAGGGTAAGGGCTTGTCTTCACACAGGTTACATCCACACACCTGGCCTGGGTGAAGCCACACAGCCTGGCACTCTCCTGACACAGCTGGCTTTGAGAAGCTAACCATGCTTGCCTCTTCCTGAACACAGTTTTGCAAAAGGAGCTCAGTCTAGTTTACACTGGCAGCCTGGTGCGCACTGTACCGCCACACGTGAGCAGTGCCCACCTGCCAGGCACACAGCCAGGTGTGACCTGGGCTTGGGGCACCACTGATGGTTGACACCGGCTTTTCTAAAAAAATGTGCATCGTATTTGAGATCCAAGTAGCACTTGATCTACAAACCCCAAAACCCTGACACATTACCTCACGCCTACAGCTGTTCTGGACATGATTTCTGTCTGTGGTTTATCTTAATACCCTGGCCTGGAAACTACTACGGCTGACATGCAGATCAGTCATGCCAGCCTTGAGACAGCAACGTCTGTCAGAGAGGCAGGGTAGGCAGCCAATAGCAATAACCATTTCAAACATCTAATTTAAACCTGCCACTGTATATCTGTCAGAGGCCCTGCAGAATTTTCTGGGTGGGGACAAGAGAGTGGGCTAGGACAAATCTCCAGTTACAGCTCAAGTTATCAGTGTATCAATGACAAGGTAAAGCATGTTAAAAATTATATAAATGATGTGCTGAACACAGAGAGCAACCCAAAACCAGCCATGAAAGAGAATAAACAGCCAGAACACCAGAAATGCAAGAGCAACTAATTGTGTTTTAACTGTCGGCAAGGTAGTTTGTAATACAGTGCCAGCTCATTACTACTAATCTGTTCAAAGATGGTGATCATTTTCTGTGTTTTTATAAGTCAGCATAATTGAACCGAGGTCACTTTCACAGCACTGGCCCCTCCTCAGAATACTTCAAATAGGGAGCTCACAGTAAAGCAAACATCCAGTTAATACAGCACACTGCTCGTTTTTAAGCAAAAGCAAAGGTACAAAGTATTTATTAGAGCTTCCTAATAACCCTCTAAGATCCTTATGCTTAAAAAAATATAGAGACACTAAGAAACACCATCTAAACATTAACTTTCCTTGTCACTAGGATGTATTTCTTTAAAACATAAAATATGTTACTGTTGAACATTATGCATATGGAAAATACTTCTCCAGAGAAGAGACCATTCCAAAATCCAAGATACAGATTAAGAACATTTTATGACTTGCAGGCATTGTGCTCAGGTAGATGAATATAAAAAGAATGATCCTTAAGAAAGAAAAAGCAAGTCCAACAGCTACTAATACAAGGTAAAGAGCAATCTAGCACACAAATATTTTGAAATTAAATTCAAAGGTGAGTGAAACTCTACAGTAGTGTAATACAGGACTTCCTGGTTTCTTAGTCCAATTGAGTTCTCAGCTACTTACTGATACATAACAAAGGCTAAAATTAAATGAACACTGTGAACATGTTAGTGCATTTTAATATGTTTGTGCATCAAATCTGTTGTTTCTTAAGGTTTTAGCTGAGATGTGGCTTCCAGTGTGCAAATATCATCTGTTCTATACAATATTAAACAAAAAGCATTCACCTAAAGTACTTCAGCAACAGCTTACACAAACCCTTTGTACTTTGTGTTACAGTGGGTTAGGAACAAATTACCTAGAGAAGTTGTAATTAACAACAGTGGGGAAATAATAATTGAAATAAGTCTTTTTACACTTTATGCAGTAACTCTGTCTTTGAGTTGACAGCAAATTATTTAAATGTGCTCTACTACCTAAGAGACAGAAGCAGTGATGGCAGGACAACACGCCCTGAAAAAAAGGTCATTCAAAAGGGTAGGAAGTCCCTTTCATAATGGATCAGGGTTATACAAAATATAAGAAAAATTTCCTTAAATGACCCCTGTGTAAAGGGATTTTGTGAAGTTTACCTGTTTTAAATAGCAAATACACACTTTAATACTTATTGGTACATGGTGTGCAGTCGTCAAAACCTTCAAAATGGGATTAGACATTCAAAAGACATGAGCATTTTTATAACACATATGCATTTATAACAGTAATAACTTACAGTCTTCAGAACATGCTGTAAAACTCATAGCTGAAATGGCAGCACATCTGAGAGAAGAATACGGTTTTGGTTTAAACATGCGTTCTAGAGTTCCAAATATGACCTCACACACACAGTTTTATTTTTGTGAAAGCTTAAAATACAGAATGAAAAATCTTATTCTACAAGCACATACTAAGCAGACCATTAATAAAAGAAAAATTACATTCTCTTGTGACTAAAACATCAACATTCACATGATGTGACACAGCAGAGTATCTGCTTACTCTTCTTGAAAGGCAACATTCTGGCAGAGCTGCTGTCAGCTGAGATGGATGCAGTTTGCTTTGAGGAACATTGTTCCTCAATATTATTTCTCAGGACACTATTTTTGATTTCCATGGTGATTTCTTGGGAATGTAGCTGTAGGATGCTGTTCTTTGCAAAACTTAAATAACTAAGTTAGGGCAAACATTGTAAATGCCAGGTATTAAAGAGACACTCACAAAGGAACAAATGAAGAAGATAATTAATTGTATTTCTCATTTCCAAGTAGAACATTAGGGCCCTTCACAGAATCACCAGCCTATAAGTTTTTAGAAGCATAATTATATCAGACAAAAATTGGGTAAAAATTAATTCTATTTGATGACATCAATGATGGAAAGAATTCACATACTTAGACTGTCCACAAAACTAGCATTAAAATTATAAGCATCAAAGAAATGAGCAGTGGATAAGGCAGGCTAGGCATGTTTCTAATAATACGCTGATGTTTAGTGGGTCTGTCTGATTTTGACATTTTGGGGGCTAATCACATGTATTTTAATGATAACTCGCTTCGCTGAATTCAACTCCTGAACATGTATTTTAAGTAATTTGTTCACTATTTTCTTTGACACTAGAGGTGACCTCTATATATTAAGATTGTGGAGAGATACTGTGAATATATAGCGAGAAAGATAGGAAGATGGAAAAGGAAGATTTGAAAAAAAAGAGAGGAGTGTTTTGCCCCTTCTTATTTTTTAAAGCATTAAGTATTTCGTTCTCTCATATTACAAGTACCTAGAGATGAGAGAGGACTACTCCTTAAATCACTTTAAACCTCTCTAGATAATATCTTCAACTTTAATGGGGCTTCACATATTTATTTCACTTAAAGCTTATTTATATCACATGCCTAGCAATCAGCAGCCTACATCTTGTCTTTTGCATAAAGATTTCTCCAAGTATCTTCTAAATATTTTTTCTCTCTCAAGCCACGTATCAACAGCAAAACAAGGAAACCATAACCTGATTAACAAAAGAATCATACCAGTGTTCTTTTTTTATAAAATAATTTCTTTTTTTACAACATATAGGTAAGTACCTTGCAAAGAAATAAAATCAAAGGACAAAAAAATTCCAATATTTCCATATTCTTTCCTTTAAAAGTTCACCCTTGATTCACCATTATATAAAGAGACGTATTTTCACATGAATATATCTAACAGAAAACTCAAAGCATAGGCATTGGAGACCAAGGTTTGAAGCAAAATCTGGCCTAAGATGTATTGACCTGGGGATTCCTTCACAAAGTACACAGTTTGTGAATGATTTCATACTTCTTAAACACAAGGACAATGTAGAGTTCAAAACCTCAATGCAGAACCATCAAAAAAAGCACTGGCTTGCTTTATATGGAAATTTCCACGGGTCAATAGGAAACACATTTTTTATTTTAAACAGAGTATCATCTGATTTTGAATCCATGTATCAACAATACATTATATAATGTATACTGTGCATTAGGCAATGCAGGTTGCAAAAGCACATTCCAAACACACATGGAATACTCCTGCCAGACTGTACTACAATTTTCCAGCTTCCGTTTTAATACTTGATGTCTGCATACAAAACCAGCAGGCCAAACAAGAAGACTGGCCTGAATTATTTTCATATAATATTCAGGAGAAAAGAGATTTGCTGGCTATACTGGCTGCTGAGTGCCTGCAGTACTGCACTACTATATTTGCAATGTATGCAAGACTCAAGTCTTGTACAGAACTCAACATGGAGCAGCATGAAAGGAACACATAACATTGGGTACCAAAAGATCCAGGGAGAAAAATTATTATACTCTCCTAAGTAATCGTCCTAGAAATTTTTCTTACAGGAAAGTCACTGAAGATTTTCTAAGATCTTGAAACAAAAACATTACAATTCCTTTCTTTGCTGCAGTTCTCCCACAGTCTATATGATTCTGGGCAAGTTATTTGGATCTTCCCAGCATATCTAGAGCAATAGTAATAATAATAACAATAATAATAATGCCACCATTACTGCTGCTGTGAAATAATCTACATACGTAAAGCTTGTGACAACTGTAAGAAGGAAGGTATTAAGGCAAACTGAGTAACATTAATATGTGTCTAAGTGTAAAGGAGAATCTCTATTGATTAATAATTTCAACAACTTTCTAGTGTCATTAGTTTTTTTTAATCTCATCAACTATTAATTCTGTTATCTGTACAGATCTTCTCAATGGAAACTGTGTTACAATTGTGCCACCAAGACACCTATCAGATGAGATATAATGCTATTGCTCACTTCCACTTAATCTAAACATCCCTAAAGAAAAAGTAAAACAAAACACTTTTCTGTCTCATCTTGCAAAGCAAGTCACTTTTTTTTGTTGTTCAGACATGGTTCCAAGCACCTCTTTTCAATCATCTACAGAGAACAATTAAATCAGTATACAACTGGGACAAGCACTGCTGCAGTGGTCACTGGAGCTTTACCTTGTTTATCTTTCATTTCCTGACGCAGATACAGCACCTGAAGAAGAAATCCTGAGCAAAATTCTCTTACAAGACTAATCCATATTTTTCCTTCCTAGGATCTAATCTCTGTACTCAGTGAAGTCAGTAATAAAGTGGATGTTCACTACAAGACTGCAAAGATTGGGATTTCAATGAGGAAGAATGATTACAAATTTCTTGCACCCCTATACAATGATGTCTTTGTCCCTGATGACATCTCCCCTAAATATTTCCAATTAAAGCAGTCAAAAAAATGAAAATGCTTTATCTCTGTATGAAGGAAAAGAATACTAGCAGGGTATGCCAGGCATCATAAGGATGGAAAGCTGCCATGAGCTCTGTCTAAAACACTGTGCATCACAGTCTGTGTCAATTGTCCATTACCCTGTCACCTCTCCACCCTGGAGGCCATGAAATTGGGCCTGTCTGAGACAGCCATCATTTCATGATGGCACTGGGACAGTTCAGAACATACAAAATAATTGCAATGTTCAATTACTAATTTATGAGAAAGGTGTGAAGGTTTTAAAGAAGTGCTCAGAGACTTCTCCTGAACCTGCGAAAGGTTTTGAAGAGGAATAAAAAAAATAGCACCATTAGTGGGCAACTGAGTCTAGTTACAGATTGCCTTTGGTTTATTATTCCATTCCCCAGTATGTTAGAGAAGGATAATTTTAAGAAGACCTACACATTAACAGAGATCAGTAACTCTTGGCTTAATTGCTATTAAAACCTGAACTGCACTTTTATTTTACTGCCAGTTCAGCCACTAATACCAATGGGTCAAGGACTCAAATTCACTTCCCTTTGACATTGTGTCTTCAGTCACAAACACAGTCATAACAATACGTCTTTCAACAGCCCAATTTCAATTGGACTGCAATAGGATCATAACAGGAACTTCAACAGGATGTAGGACTACACCTCGAAACAGGGACCATGTGTTTCTGTGACTGCATGCAGCCCTACACCCTACTAATGCTCCCCAACTCCAAGTGAGCAAGCAGCGCCCAAAGCTGATGGAAAGGAGTCTCCTCTGCAGTAACATTGTAATGGTGCAGACGTACCTGCAGCACATGACAGATCTAGGTGCTTCTCCCCGTTCTCCTATTCCAGAAAAATGAACAGGATAATTAAGCATGTTGGGATTTACTGAGCTGGCAGATTTAGTACTGAAGGAGAACACCTTGTGCATTAAGCAAAGTCCTGATGCATGCTACATTACCTGCAGGGCAAAAGGAGACAGCCTTATTTGTGTGTCAGCTTCCTCTCTATCTTGCATTCAGTGATTCCCCCACTTTCTCTTGCCTTACAGAAAACACCCTTATGAAACACAGGTTTTCAACCTACACTAATATTGATAAGGTTTTGCTGGCAATTACAATTAGCTTCTGAAAATGAGCTTCATGAATGTATTTTTCCTTCCTTCTTACCACAGACAGCCAACAGACATTGGTCTTCCAAAATTAAAACTAATTAAATCTTAAAAATATTCACAACTACTTTTTAAGGAATCAAATACACACACAAATTAGTGCCAAACATAATGAAAAGGGGCAAGTCAGATTTTGTGCCTAAGCTGTCCAATTGCCATAGCTGTCTTTTTGCCATGGTAGAAATAATGCATATATACAAACATCACAGAGGAACTGTCTCCACTACACTCAGTATGAAAAGCAAACATTTTAAAAACTAATGAAAAGTCTATCATTGATATTAGCATATTATTTGACAATGTCATTAATTATTAGATGTAAAATTATACTGAGAGGTAAATTTTAACTTTCTTAAAAGTCCTGAGTCTACCTGTACTTAGCACCTTAGACACATCTTCCTTAAAATTGATATTTCTATATTTTTCAAAGGTATCTCCTTGTTTCCTCATGAAACGTGAAATTTACCATATGTTTGCTTTAAAACTCAAGTTTCAGAACATTTTCCAAGCTTTCAGGCTACTACTTCAATGATAAAAGTAGAGTAACTAGAGAAACACCAAAAAGAGCTATCTTAGCATTAAAACTTCCTTTCTTAGAAAAAGTTACAGTTTTATGGAGGAGTAGTGGGAGAATTTCAAATGCAAAATGTGCTTAAGTAGTTGCAAAAAGGTACCACCAACAGAACCCTCTTACATGATAGTTTGTATAAGTTCTCCATGTATTCTTTATAAAAGAAAAGATCAAATCATAGAGTAACACATGATGTTAAATCCCAGAATCCAGGCTTTCAAGACCCACAACCCATTTCTGTGCCTAACTGGTGCTACATTTTCATCACTTTACACACATTTGAATCACAAACACTTGCATACCTTGCTGCCACACAAGGGAAAGTGTTAGATGGCATAAGCAGAGCCTCTTCAGACAGTCTGATGGCAGGAAGTTTCTAACTAAAGCTAACAAATATGAATCCTGATTTTCTAATAAGGCTCCTTACACATTCTCTCCTGCAGGAAGAAAAACAGTGATCTTAAAAAAAAAAATTTGCTCTTCTTCAAAATGTGTTGTAATTTAAAACACACCTATACACACACCAGTCCATGCACTGCTAGAAGGGATCGTCCAAACACTTACTCCTCAGCACAGCTCATCCACAGAAACCACCACAGTCAGCTTGGTCAAGTCTTGGCAGGGCTGCTGGAGCCAGCAGAAGCCAGTCTCTCTGGCTGTAAGCTGGAGCAAGAGGGTCGTGATGGTTTCCAGTAGAACCTTCTGTTGGACCACTGCCCCCTCTCCATGGGGAAGAGGGAAAACCCCACATACTCAGGCTCTCAAGCTACCAGCTGGACCACAACTCCTGAGAGGAGATGGTGAGTCTTATCCAAAGGCTCTTTTGGATCAGTCATGAGAAAGAGGTGAGAAATGCGGCACATGCACAGGGCAGCTGTCAGGGAATTTCTGGTCCATGTACTGAATCCATTGTGTGCACTGCCGTTGGTCCCACAAAGCTTCCTGTGGCAAAGTTACCAGTGGAGCACAGGCAGAGCTCTGAGTGTAGCCAGGGATGAGGAAGAAGGAGGAACATTTAAACTGACAGAAAACTGCAAATGCTACAAAGAAGAAAGTGACTTACCTGCTCTAGGAAAATTCCCCTCACAAGGATACAAAGCTGTATGGTGTGTCCCTGAAGCCAAGGTGATTTGACTGAGGAGCGTGAAACCAAGCTTTGAATAGATTGCTTGAATCACATATGACAGGCCATAAAATAAACACCTTGGCTACCAATAAGGACTGTAGTGAAGTCTCAGGGATGGGAACAACATAAAAACTGAAAAGCAAACCACAGGTTCAAGTGCTTCACTGGGTTTTAGCACAACTTGATTTGAGCTTAGGTGGAAGAGTCAGCCCTTCTGGCTATACCCAGAGTGAGAATACGTGAAGGGAGAACTCAGCACAAAGGGAAATGGCTGAAAGTAACTTTAAGTCAGGCACTTCAAAGAAAATAAGGATATGTGTGCTGAATGGCAAAGGCTGAAGTTACTAAGCTGTGGTTTATTGTACACATGGCAGTTTAACCAAGGTAAGCTTTATAAAGAGACAAGTTATCTTTTAATTGATCAATGGATACAAGTGGAAAAAACAGGCAATGCAAACCTGTCACTCAGGATCTTTCTCAAAGACCTGAAGAAGGAGTTGGAACGCACACAGCCCATCTATTTTCTCCGACTAAATCGGATGGTCTAATAAAAGAAACTACCACCTCCTATAATTTATGCCTTGTAGAAAGTACTGATACAGGGAAGTATAGCTCTACATTATATATTTCACAGCAAATGGAACAGCTCTTCTCAGTAACAAGAGTACCCATAAGATCATCAGACTTGCAATTTCTTCCAATGTCAGCGTAAGTCATTAAGGGGAAACTGAATCTCCAGATATCTAACAATAAAGTCCAGCAGAATAAATCTAAGGATGAACACGTCACGTGACACACTATGCAGCCACACACCTCTAATACCAATACCATTGTCTAAACTCTAATCGTAGGCAATTTACTCCTCATGACATCTACAACAGTTGGTCAGGAGAAGACACGGGGCCATTAAGAAAGTAATCATTGTAAATTTCAATTGTATTAGTATAGGAAGTAAAAACCAGTCACCTTTTTTTTTCCCCAAAGAAATCACACTCAAACAAAGCAACTAACTGTTATTACTACTGAGAACCAAAAACCAAAGTTACGTAATATCTTCAGCATGATAATTGTCATAGCTTCTCCAATCACTTTTATTTTAGCCTTTTTTCCTTCCATTTTTATTATTTTAATCTCTTGTTCTAATATAAAACTATTTGCTATTTTAATGATGCAGTTTCAACTCTCTGTAATTCTTTCTAATATACAAACTCAGACTAAACTCATTATTGCTTGTTCAGAATACAGAAATGTAGTAAGAGATTTTATAACCCAAGTAACTTCTTGTGGAGTCTGCTTCTGTTGTAAAACTTGACAGAAATAAAAAAAGAACCTCACAGAGTTACTTTCAACAAAGTTGCAGAACAAACTGAAAGTAAGGGGAGAACGGAAGAGAAGGATTATTGTGTCACTTCACACTAAACAATTTAGTCATTCTTAATCAAAAACAGTAACAGTGGCAGGTAAGAATATTGTCACTCCGTTAGAACATCTGCACAGTGGTGAGAAAAGGCATTTCCATAGTGGTCCAAAGCAGTAATGTATCTTCCCCTATATATCTGAATCTTTTTAACATTATGAGACTTCAAATATTCCTTTCTAAATGGACATATTATTCAATCCTGTCTCTTCTGGTAGGTGCACTTAGCAAAATCAAGTGTTCTTAACAACTGTTCAAGTGTTATTAAAACGGGATCTCTTGTACCGTTTATACAAAGATTACCTTGTTCTTAATTTAATTTCTAATTTCCAAAGACAGTCTTGAAAGATTCAAGTACAATAAAGGCATGAGGGTCTGTGGATATTCTACACATTACCCTCAACATTTAAGCTGCACTTTTTAAACCTAATAAGGGTCATAAGATATTGACAATATTATATAATATTAATCAATAAAAGAATTCACTTTGGAATTTTTCACTTTGTAAAATTATTTCTAGTTTTATATCTCAAGGATTACTGCTCCACTCAATTTAGTGATTCACTACTACCACAAAAGTAAAAAGAACATGTGAGGTTAACAGCTATCACTATTAGCTGTAACCTAACCAGTGCTATACTGCATAATTGATCTATTTTCTTCAAGAATAATATTCAGGAAAAGGGAATTACTACTAGTGTCTCTATAAAAAGTACAGAAAGCCTGGGGCAAGTGTGTGGGATAATAGTGAAGACAAGAGAAAGGAAAATGGGAGTGCACCAAGAGTTTATTTATAAATATCTGGGAAGTCATTGCTTGGCATCATGTAATGTCTACACAGTCTCACATTGATCTAACTTTTAGACTGTAGCTCTATATTTAAGAATATAAAAACTAAGAATGAGCACACTAGACTTCTGACACTTCCCAAAAATGAATGTAGCTCTTTCCCAGTTGAAACTGTTTCAAGACTGTCAATATAGGGGTAAGATTTCCAAAGTTTGTTCCCTGTGCAAGTATTTAAAGGTTTTTCAAATCCAGTGCTGGCAGAGCTTCACTGTGGTTGAAATGACAGTAATCGCTGTTAAAAGAATCATGTTAACCACTGTACGCACATCTAATTTTATCTTCAGCTTTACCTTCTGCAACCATCACAAGTGAGGCTTTGATGTCGGTCTTCCCTCTCTCCAGGAACACTCTTTCCAAGTGGCAGGCTCAAGCACATATTTCTTTCCGGGTGAAACTCTGCAAGTTCAGCTCAGTTTTAGATATTGTCCCTAGGTCTTACTTCTCTTTCCCTCTTTCTCACATTAACATTTCCAGCATCTCATTGCCTCTTCATTAGGTCACAGGTACTGAACAGCTGGAAAAAAGCAACTTCACTTTCTCTAGCCTCCTGTTAGCAGGGGGCTGCTGGCTACTCTGGTAGCAACAAAGCTATCTTGGGAGCTGAACTGCACCACCACAAATGGGGACAACTGGGGGTTTTGTTCACAATCTCAACACTAATTGAGAGCAAAATGCTAATATGGCAACAGCCAATTTCACTTGCATGAGAATTTTCTCCTCATTGGTTGTCCGTGTCTGGTTTTAATGCTGTTTTGCTTATGTAGCAAAAGATGGCCCTTAACAAATGAAGAATCTTGAATGCTTATTTAAAGATTTCCTGAAGGTGAAGGGCTCATATGCCTGAATACTTGTGGGTTTTGGCATCTTGCTTGTTTGCCTTCCAAAAAGACCACTAGTTGTAGTACAAAACATGATCTTTCCACAAAACTTGCCTTTTTGTCCTTCAGATATAGCAAGTCATATAAAAAAACAGGACTTTATGAGGCTCTTCAAAATATATCTAAAGACACCACATTGTCTGATCCATACGTGTAAAAGCAACAATCCAAAGAGCTTGCCTGCATTACATTAATGAAATAATATTTTGCATTTAAAGATCTTTGAAAAAGAAGTGCAACTAATATGGACCACTTTATTTGTATTCATCTCACTAAATTTTGTTCCCATAAATTTCAGTAACTCTACTCTGTAGCCGGCAATTCAATGACATATTTTTTTTAAGCCCTTAAGTAATACCTCATATCCTTCAAGCAGTCTGGTAAGCCAGCACCTCCTTCTTCCCAATGCACAATTAATACTTGCAGATGAGAAGGGTTGTTTGTGTCACATATTTTGTAGGCAGCTGTAATTCTTCTTCAGAGAAGCTCTTTCCAGCACTGCTGGCATAAAGCAAGCCTGCAGTTTCCACAACAAATCCTACTGACTTAGGTTGTTCTCCTCATGGCAGCAAGTAAAAAGTACAAAGATACAACAGAGGAAATATGAGAAAAGAGTACATTAGGTACTTTAGTACTTTTGGTTATAATCTCACCCTTCATATTTGGTTTAAATTCAGAGGCTGTAGCTTTAGCCCTCAGGTCTGCCAAGCTCACTCCATGTCAATATTGCATCTGTGACTCAGTTGCCTATCTAAACTCTGGACAGCAAAACGTTTTCTTTCTGCTTCTATCTTGTATCTTTAAGATGTTGAGGTTTTAAAAGGAGCTGTCCTTCACAGGTTTGGCACAGCAGGGCCCTATCTCAGCTGAAGGTTCTTTGGTGCAATACTGATCACTACGAGCAGGAGTCATATGCCTGAGAGAACATTATCTTGTTTATATCAGAAAGTAGAATAACATGGTTTTAAAACAGTGACACACTTCAGAGATTGTACAAAAGCCACCTAGTCAATGCTATGGCACTTTTTCCATGCATACGCTAGAGAAGGCACTGAATAAAAACACCTTCAAGAACAATACTTGTTCCCTTTCTTGTTTGGGCTTATCCCTATTTCTTTTCCTACACAGAAACTCTCCAACAATTTATACAAACAGCACTGGTTTGGGCACAAAGGTTATGATCACTACAGGAAAAAAAAAAAAAAAGAAGTGTCTCCAGTTTACAGATGTCTCATACTTCCTGAGTTAGGAAGAGTGAAGCTTTTGTGAACTTACTCTTGCATTGTTGTGGCAGGTCATGTGTCTCTTCAAATTCTCGCTCTGAGCAACTAGAAGCAGATATTATCCTGAAAGTATTTCTTTTGAGATAAACAAATCAAGAATAATAAAGATCAGAAAGAGGAAAAATGGAGACTCATGCCCAAATTCCAATTTTTTCGTTTAAATCAAGGACTGACTGAGTACACAGCCAGGCTGTGAATCCATCTTCAGCCAGTATAAATTACTGATTTATATAGTCTGAGCCTCCAGGATAAACAGACAATTCGTGAACAATTCATAAGCAAGCCAGTCTTCCGGGCTTTTCTGAAGCCATTACCTTGTCCTGGATCTGCCTACCACCACCTTAGCATATGTACACCTACAACACAGGCATCCAGCATTGTCAGCCATCAAATGCCATTGAACAAAGCTATTTTACACACTAAAAACAGAGACAAATTTATCCTCGGAGGCGTGGATTGAAGGTAATGCTTAGATGCTGGCTGTAGAATAGGATTCTTCTTGAGTGTTTTCATCATGAAAAATATTCGTTGTTAACTCTTCATTCCTCAAACAAAGCTTCCCCTATTCTTGCCCTTAAATCAGAAGGGAGTGACTTTCTAGTGAAGAAAGCAAGAAAGCTAAGAACACAACTGGACAGAAGTTGTTAAGAAGTAAAATCAAACACCACAATGTATGAAAGACATACTGTTCAGTCTGTTCTCCACTGCTAACGGATTGTTAATCCTGGCATGAGAGAGCGTGGAGATGGACCTGTGGCTGTGAAGAGCAGGGAGAGTGTCCCTGCTTGCCATCCACATACTGATACATCTACTTAAACCCCTGGGAAACTCATCTTGATGGCTTTCAAAGAAAGTTTAAGGATTCAGCAGGCCAAACTACTGGGTAAGTTTAACAGTCAAATGATAGTGGGGTGGATCATAATACATTACAGTGGAAAGAATTCAAATAAGTTACAGAGGAATTTTGGTTTGTTATCAAACTCCAAGTCTCTAGGCTCCAGATACTGTCAAAGCCCACCTGCTCCAAGTCCCCTTGGTTGAGAAAGCAACACAAGCACAGCTTCGGAAAAGATGGGTCTCAGAAAGCAGCAGTGTTATTACAGCTATATCAGTGTTGTGACATATTCTCACAGGGAAAAGAGTATCTTTGGGTGCTTGTAAGAGGCTGGAAGGGCTCTAATGATCTTACTAGAAAGTGAACATTTTGGTTATTCACTGTTGCTGAGGGCTGGCTGAGTAGAAATTAAAAGGGGTGTGAGTATCCCTTTAGAAAAGGTTTGGAGCAGAGGTTGGGCCGCCCCCAGGGAGAAAACCTGGGAGAGGCACAGCGTGGGGTGCATGCCTGGGTGGATCCATGTTGCTCCCTAATGAAGTGCTTCTGTTAAGAAAGCCAAGCCCCAGGATGAGAGATGTAGCCGATACAGGCACCGGAACATGCGCGTTCATAGAAAGGCTCAGAGGAAAGACAGTGTCCACCCATAAAACCCAAAACAAACAGCAACAAAAAAAGGCCTAGCAAATAAGTTACTACCCATGCCTCCTGGCCTCTTTTGCTAAAAAGCAAAAGGTTGTAAGTATCAGAGAAGTAAATGTAGCATTTAATCTGTATACAGGGTATTACCTTCTCCTCAGTAACTTTTAGGCTTTTCCACCACATTTATCCTGCAATGTCAAATGCTTTCACTTCTCTGTTTACCCAGACGGCAATCTCTGATTTGTAAAGGCATTACTACAACGTACAGCAAAGAAACCTAACATTAATCCACACTATTTATTTTATGGTAAAAGGCAATTGATAAAATATCAAGTCAAATAGGCCTGCTTGACATTATAGAAAAAACAAACAGCAGAACATTAGACTTCATCTCACCTCGAGACAAATGCATGGGAATATCCCACACCATTTTTATATTAATAAAATCAGGTTTTTGTAACAACACTTATGTTTCCATTTGGCCATGGTATCTGTTCAGCTTCCAAAAAAAGCACAGTTAAGTGCTTCAGTGGCTTTGCGTTGATTTGGGTTTTAGGCTTCCTCTTTTAGCACTTTTAAGTCTTTTAATAAATGCATTTCCAGCCTGCCTCACATTGGAGCACTGAGACAAGGAGGCAGCCCCACTCCCACTGCAGGGGACCACCAGCAGCAAACGGCAAAGGGCCTTTTCAGCAGTAAAAATACACTCAGCCAGCCATGAGCACAGCCAGAGTGCCTCTTGTCCCTCTTAAAACAAAAAAAACCCCAGCCCACCAAATTAATTAGAATGAATTAACAGAAAGCATACACTGTCAATTTAACAATCAATTTCACCACTCTATTTTCTGAGTTTTACTTGAGGGACTATGCATCCATTTTCTTCTTTCAGAAAGTCTGACTTTTTATTATGATTAAACACTGAAACATAGCATATTTACAGCTAAATTTATTGTCATATTCAGTCTGGAATTGGCCATTTGGCTGATGAAGTTGCACCACGTGAAGGCACCGTGACATGTACTATTAAGAAATGAGGAATGGCAGATGGGCATTTCCAAAGAACCGTCAGCTTTGCAAATGGCAATGCTACAGCTGAATATCATCTGCTAAGTATGGTTATCAGAGGTGAGGATGCAGGCTTAACATCCTCCCTGAACATGCTGGAGCATTTCCTCCCACTTTGGGAAGAAGTTTGCCATTTCCAGCAATACCCTACTTCATAAAATAATGTTAACAATAGCATTGGCCATGATGTTTCTATCAATTTGAACCTTCTTCTGCCCTGGTGTGCCCAACCCACTGCTTTTCATGTGGCTCTGGATTGTCAGAAGAACAAGTGGACCATACACATATACCCAAAACTACACTGAAAATTAAGGGACTTCTAATGGAACTTAAATTAACACAAATATGAATGAAAATTAAATTTAAAATAATTTTTTAGAGTATTTCCAGATCAGAGTAAGTTAGGATGTTGCTTCATATGAATGGTGTTGTATGATGCAGTAGTCTGCAATTCCAGGTCAGTGGAGGATCCATTTCCAAGTCCAGTGTGACCCTCAGGTTGTTTCAGAGGGCACCACACCACTGTATTTCCTCTGGAGTCTTCTTGGCTTCTCTTCTTTCTTTGGCTCACCATTCACTGAGCTCCAGGTGGTTTCACATGGCAAGGCCACCTTCTGGTAGGGACTGCCCCCTGAGTTGTTCCCCTTAGCAAGTGGAAAAGGATGTAGTGCTTCACAGAAACAAGCAAACAGGGAAGGAGGTCTTGTACCCCAGTTAAATATAAATTTAAAAGGAGAAGCATTTAAAATGTGAAATCTTTGGCCTGTGTGACATGCCCCTCTATTTGTATAGGGACTGCCACAGTTCAGTCAGCAAAGCCAGTAGCTGGGCAGTTGCAGACGAAACACTCCTCCAACCAGACACTTGAGGAGAACTATCTGTTTTCTTGAGGTGAAAGGAAAGAAAAAAGGAAATACAATGCTTCACCTACACAAAGTTTGGGATCAAAACTTAAAAGACAATCTCCTAGGTTTGAAGAAAAGCCTAAAGCAGGAAGCATTGTTGTTCTAATCACTGAGCGTAAGGACAACAGAAGAACTAGGTTGTGACCAAAAGCTATCACTCTCAGGAGGCAACAATGCTCTCAAACTGATTTTCACAGTTTCACACTCTTCTGTAATTCTATTGAAGTGTTTAACTCTGAAGAGGAGACTTCCAGACTATGCATTACTATACTTAAAACAGTACTGCTGAATGCTACTGAAGGTAACATATTTAGACAGCAAACTCTTAGAGACTAAGGTTACATCTTCTTCCATGTATTTTTGCTGAGATTACTATCTGTACTCCAAAAATTGCTCACCCAAAATAAAATATCTAAGGAATACAATGGAATGTGATCTGTTATGATCTGTGTGCTGAGTAAGGGGCATTGCAAAAAGCAATCTGTTTCTCCCAACAACTAAGAGACAGTCAGAGTTGTCTGTGAGTGACACAGTAACCTTGAAAATTCATAAAATAAGAATGCAATTGTGAAGAAAACTGCAGAGATTTCAGTAAGGCCAGACCAGCTTCATGAAGTAGATGAAAATAAAACTGGAACAGAGGGGGGTGAGAATTCTCTGCTACATATTCAAGTTGAATTTTTAAATAAAATGTTTATCTGTACTTGAAAATCATGCAAATAATGACAGGAGCAATGTGGGAGACCTGTATTAATGTATAAATGAGTTTTCAACTGCTTTCAATATTAATTATACTATACTTAATAGAAGACATTTCAAACCTGTTTTGCTATTTTACATTGAGCCTCATTTATAATTCTGAGGAAGGCTACCTGCAGCAGCAGATATACCAGTTATATATTTGATGCTAAGTAAACAGTACACAGTTTTATTCAGAATAAAGAAAATAACCTCAATGGGTCGTTCATTTGGCTTTGCCCTATTTTTGGTTATTCTTTAAAATTACCTTTAAAATATCCTTACTATCTAAGAGTGGCAAAAGTGTTTCTTAAAATACTTGCCTACTGTGAAACAGAAGAATGGATGCAGTATTTCTGTAACATTAAAATATTTCTATATAAGTTGCACAGATGTAGAAAAATATGTCACACCCCCCAAAAATAAGGTGTCTTAAGAAGGACAGGCTATAAAGAAAGCAACAGAGTAGTATTCCAGCAAAAGTAGAGTTAATACTTTAAACACCCACGATTCTTAATCTATTCTTTATCAATTATTCCAAGAGCTCAACAGAATCTACTTAAACACTGAGATGACAGAGTAGTACAGGTGGGTTACTAACTTTAAAAATGTGCATTTATTATCCAGGGACCCAGTAATAATAGCATCACAGAAAAGTAAGGCTGGAAGTGCTCTCCATTCCCCTGCCTCAGGGCAAAATCAACTATACATAAACCATTCCTGACAGATATTTGTCTAACTTGTTCTTAAAAACCTTCAGTGACAGAGACTTTGTAACCTCCCTAGGCAATCGGCTGCAGTCCTTAACTATCCTTACCATTAGAAAGATTTTCCTAATGTCTAACCTCAATCTCTCCACTACACTAAGCTTGACTGTTACTTCATGCTCTATCCCCAGCAGAACCGGAAAACTATTACTTTACTCTTTACATGAAATTTCCATATATTTTTTAATGGTTATCGCATCTTCCCTCACTCTTCCATTCTCTAAATGCATAATGGCCAATTAGGTCATATGCAACCTGCTGGAGCAATTTATCTGGTCTCCCATGTAATCCCCTCAAGGAGCCTCCCTGTTCTGGCACTACCACCCCCATGCTAGAGACATCTCCACCCAAAACACCAGCAGTTAAGCAAAACAGGATGCAGGGAGAGACGCCAAACTGAATGGCAGCCTCTCAGATTACCTTTCTGCAAAGAAAGATCCCACAAAAGCCAGAAGTCACTGTGGAGGAGATACAAAATGGATTAAGTTATTCACCCTAGAGAAGAGCAGACAAGGAGAGGAAGAGTTGAGTCTAGAAAGAGGGGAAGAGACTCTTACACAACCTGTAATTAGGTTGCAGTGAGTTGGTCTGGAAATGGGAGAGGTCTGAAAACAAAGTAAGGTGAAAGAAAGCAGTGAAAAGCAGGAAGATTACCAGAAGGGTAAGGAATTTGGAAGGGAAGAGAAATCAGAGGTACAAACAGGGAGGGATGTAGAAGTCTCAGTACAGAGAGAGTGGATGTGGGCACTGATGGGGGAAGAGGAGAAGAGAGGTTGTGACAGCATGAAACACAAAACAAGAAATGCAGCAGAAGTCCTGAGTGCCAGGGAATACAGCACAGAGGTGGGGGCACTCGAGAAGCTCCACCAAGTCGTGATTCTACGAGCATGAGGATTCTCTAACAGAGTTTTCTTTCTCTGCTAAAGAAGGGCCTGTGGGAGTACCAGCCAAGCTGAGGAGTTGCTCCTTGTGAGTTAACCTGATCCCCCTGGATATGGCCCAAGGTCAGCTTCAGTGACAATGACTTTCAGACATAAGGCTGCATGGGATTATGGAAAGGTATGAGGGTGCCATCACTTTCACAGGGAAAGGTGTGAGGGAGAAGACATGCAGTTCTGACAGAATGGGATCAGAAGATGACAGGAAAAGTCAGTGCTAGACTGAAGGGCAGGGGCCCTCTTACTATTTATTCTGGTTTCCACAGTGCCAGAGCTAATAATCCCTCTAGCAGTGCTGGGGGTCATAGGGCAGGAACGCCTCCAAGTCAGCTCAGGTCTGACACAGCTTGGGCTGAGATGGAATTAATGAAATCCTGATGAACCTAAACTGACCTTGCAAGGTCAGAAGGCTTCATACACTGAGTCCTAATCCATCCCATAGTGTTCCCCTTATCCTTTGATCACTCGGGATATCCCTGTGCCACACACTCCCCAGTGATGGAGAGCTGATTTCAGAATCTTTTCTCCTAAACCAGCACTCAAAACACAGACTAGTGAAGAAAGTGGCTGATTTTAAAAACAGACCTTGGCTGTACGAATTCCCATCACTGTTACCCCAGCAGTGGCACAGCACTGAGAGTGGCCAATGCAGAAGGTGTAGAACTTCATGTGCAAGCGAGAAGGTCCTTCTGACCACCACACCAAAGCACTGCTGCGTCACAGCCACATCTTGTCATGTGGCTCAGTGCATCAGACACATGCCCTGACACAAATCTGTACTGCTTCTGGGAACCTAGGAAAAAAAATCTTCAAAAAGTATGAGAGTTACTGCTCTAGTCTGAAAAAGACCCTTTTTTCTGTTCTCAAGGGTCATGTTGTCTAGGCCTATGGCCATCCATTCTGCTCTTCTCTGGATGCGTCCAACGGGCCCAAAGGGCGCTGCTCAGAGCAGAAATAGTACACCACTCACACAAATGCCAAGTAGAGTGGAAAAATTATTTTGCAGGCAGACTCCTGTCCATATACTCTAGCATAATAGTCACAGCATAGTATTGTTGATTCATAGCCATTTTCTGAACTCTTGCAACTGCCCATCTGTTTTCTGCAGACCTGGTGTCTCACCAGTTATTCTACGTTTTGATTTGCACAGCTGATTATTCCTGTCGAACCACAATTTAGAACTTGTCCTTGATGAACTGCATCGTATTTATTTTAGATCACTTCTCCAATATATCACATTAATTTTGAATTCCAATCCTGTGCTCAGAGGGCTTACATCCTCTCCCTGGTTGGTGTCATCTGGAAATTTTGCATGCAGATTCCATCATCTAAATCATTAATTAAAATATTGAATATTTTCTGGCAATCCAGGGCAGAATCCCACTTGACAGATCCTTCTAGTTGACTATGAATCACTAGTAATTATTCTGAGAACAGCTCTCCAGCCAACTGTGTACCCACCTTGTAGCCCATTTTGCCACTGTGTTTATGAAAGCATGAAAAGACTTCCAAAAATCAAGATATAGTATTTCTCTACTTACAGGAAAATTAAGCTCCACTGACAAGATACCTTCTGGGGGAAAAAACCCATGGAAATTCATTTACCATATTATTATCTACAGGCTAATTATTAAAGAAATCAGTTGACTATTTGATTCAAACTTTTTTTCCCCAAGAATTTAAGATAAGCTAGCTGCTCCAAAGGGGACAGCAAAGAACCCAGAAAAGTTTACATGCAGGTGCAGTGTTTACCCTTTCACAGATTTTTTGAACCTGAAGTCCTCCAAATGTTCTCTCTAAGTGCTCAGACACTGCGTCAGCTATTTCACCCTATGTTGAAGAGAGAATTTAATAAGCTCCAGCTTGTTCTAAAACATCTATTACCCTATCTTATTAGTTCATAAGCTGCTCTTTTCCTGCTTCAGTTGGAATTTTTACCTTTCTCAAGGTGGCAGTTCTTTTCTTGCCACTTGATTGCACGCCACCCTTTTAGGCAAAGAATGATGCAAAAAATTACTACTCGTCCCTCTCTGCACCCTCAGATCATGAGTTTTGTCACTCTCTCTCAACTGGAAGTCCAGAAACTTCGTCTTCCTCTTATTGCTACTGACAACATACTGTGTTTCTTTGTTACCGAGCCCTTTATGAGTTGTACTTTGTTCTGTGAACTGGCCTACCTGATTTGGCCCTTGAGTTTTTCTAATCTTCTTTTACACTCATCTCCAGTAACATATCTAATTTCCAATTCTGTATGAGTCCTCAATTTCCAGATCATACAATCTTCTCTCTTCTTACACTTTTTTACTGGAACACCTTTTATTTGTGTTTTTAATATTCTTTATTATGACTGGGAAAGAAAAAGTTAGCTCCTTCAAAAATTGGCAGCATTCCCCAGGTTTGTATCCCAAGAAACATTACCCACCAGTTCTATGAGCTCAATGCAATCTACTTTCTTGCATACTATTGTTTTTATTCTCAAGTTCTCTCCTCTTGCCCTCTGAAGAATAGGCTCAGTCTTTCCTGATTGCTACCACTCAAATTGCCTTTTCCTATCATAGGCTCAGCCATCTCTTTCCTAATCAAGTCTAGCAGCACTTCTCTTCCATTGCATTTTTTACATTTGGTAATCCCGAACTTACTATACTTGCACAATCTACTGAATTTAGTATTTAGCCCATAAAGTGAAAAGGTTCTAACCATTCCCTATTGCTTGGTAATACATGATAAAATGACTGGATGGATCCATCTCTTGGGACAAGAGCCATCTGCAGTAAAAGGGCAGCTTTGGCATCTGTGCCAGTAAAATGAGTGTACAGACAGGATCAAAATATCTCCTAGCCATAACAGCAAGGCATTCCAGGTCACAGCAATTACCAAAGTGAAAAGGAGGTTTATGAAATACTCTAAAGGTGGCTACACAGAGGCACTGTCCTCCCAGGCTTCTTTTGCCAGCATTCTCATCAGTTGTAAATTGAAATGATTACCCTGATTGTTGCGATAGCTGCAGTCACTTAGCATGTCTAGATTCAGTGTTGACACCACACAGGCTTCAAACATCAAAGCTTTTCTGCACAAATTAGCTCCCTTCTCATGTGGTCATGCCCCCTCTGCTGTAGCAGTCATTGTTCTCTCCTACAGCTAAACTAGCACTCCAATAAAACAAAAGGAGCACTATAGCAAGGATCAGAGGAGCAACCGTATGCACCTGTCATTACACTTTTATTGCAACTCTTAAATTAGCATAATATCCACTCCAATGGATTTCTCTGAGAAATACCTTCCCACTGTTTATTCTGAGTACATTTTATAAATCTAACAAGGAACAAAAAGGATATCCAAAAAGCAAATATGGATTATCAATTTGCTACAAGTTGGAAGTTTTCTCATAATGTAAAGAAATTATAATTCAATCCGTTTCCTTTACAAGTCTCCTCAATGTATGGTACCCCTCACTGTTTAATAAATCTTTAGTATAGCTGCCAAGATTTTAATATGTTTATTAACATCTTTACCTGAGGGCAATTCCAAAGGAATATCAGAATTCTTTACAGGAGACCAAGCAACCTTCATGATATTAAGTCTGCTGGGTTGTCACCACAGTCTGACTGTTATCCTGGGCTTCCAGGGACCCCAGTCTCATCTCTCTGAATTTTATGCAGCACTATTTGCCAGGTCTTTTCCATCCAGCAGCAGTCATGAGCTTACCAGCTTTCTGATACCTCACTGCCCAAGCACCCTGGTCACTGTGCCAGCTTCTAGGAGCTAAGGGATAGCAGACACTGTGGCAGAAGACTGTAAAGCTGGAGAGAGAGCAATATAATTCGCAAGAGTGCTAGAAGTAATAGGGTTTTCAGCAAAGGAGAGCCAGGGTAAGGAAGATAGCAGATACTCGGAATAGTAGGAATTTTGGTGGAGAGCAAAATAGTGACAAAAACTCCTAGGAATGAGCTGAGTGCTGTCAGACAGCAGCAAGGACAAACAGGACAAGAACAGCAATGGGGAGCTGGAATGTGCTGCTGGCTAGACAGAGGCAGGAGGGCCCTGCGGCTGTCCCAGACTTCACATCTCCTCCCATCAGTGCTGGACCACATGTGGAGGAGAGCTTCCTGTTTCCTCTCCTTCAGACACGTCTCACTGACATGCACAGAAGCCATGCTGTAAATCAAAGCAATACAAGGCAACGGAGACGGCTCAGAACTGCACCACCACTCCAAACCAATGTGCTGGTGTGGGCAGCTGGACACACAGTCGCACCCCACTGTGGCTGTTACAGGCCTGGGTGCAAAGTGATTTCGGTTTCCTGACAAGTGCCTGTGAGAAAGCAAGGCTTTCTCAAGGACGCTGCAGGAAAACAATTTAATAAGTATTGTAAACTANTGGTGTGGGCAGCTGGACACACAGTCACACCCCACTGCAGCCAAAACTTCTTCTAAAGGTAAAAAATTTATGTTAGAAAAATAAATGTCTTGCACATCACTAATTTTCACTGTGATACTAATCCTAGACATACTAAAACAAGAGGAATATCCAGTTGATTTTCTATGAACTTCTCTCTGTATCTCAGCTGGTCGGCAGACATGGAAGCAAAGCAGCAGGATCTTCTCATCCTCTTCTCCTTCTCCCGCCTCTCAAAACAGAAACCATCCCAGACAGGGAAAGCACTAAATGAACTCCAGCAGACTTTACACTAGAGGGAGCTTTCCTCAGAAAGACACACCACCTTGGCATCCTCCTCTTTCCCATTACATTATTTTCAATCCATCTACAGAGAAATACACCAGACTCAGGTGACACAGTTATTTAAATCCTCCAGTTCTGCCAGTTCAATCATCGCAGCAGGTCAATGGTGCAGGGTGGGAGTGAGTACAAAGGGAGGATACCTGGCAAGTTCTGCCCAGAGATGTGCTCTGGCTGACGAGATAAAGCTCAACACTGACATATTGCTGAGAAGCCTCCTGATGCAAACCTGGATCCTGTATCCACTCTGTAGTCTCACCAAACTCCTGTGTTGAGCACGAGAGCAACTTTACAGACTACATTTCATACTGACCCAAGAGACCACTTATGATTAAGCTGTTAATGAGTACTTTAACAAGCAAAGCTGAGATAAATCCTCCCCAAGCCTTGTGGCCATTCATTTCAGAAGGCTGAAACATGGATAACTGTGTTCCTCACTGCTAATACAAGTATTGAACTGGCCTTCGAGTGTACTGTTTTAAAATATTATTTAAACTGAAAGAACCACAAGATGCTAACAACAGTCAGGACCTATTCAATTTATTTTCGAAACTCCAGTAACCTGTTCCAAAACTACAAGCAGAACTAGAACAGAAATCCTTACCTGTGAAAGCATTTGTGGCCTGAAAACCAGCTTCCTGCATACTGCTCTTCCAGTGAAGCTTGAGATTCCCGTCTCAACCTGTCCTTACTGGAGACAACTGCTGAGCTTGTTGCTGTCAAGTCACTTCCATCTTAGCTCGTCAGAGTCCATTTCTCTTTCCATTCCTGTATTTGGCACGATCCAGTTCCCACCTGATCCCAGGTCTTTTGATCTGTAGGCAGAAGGGATCTGCACCGAACCTAAGGAGAAGCGTTGGACAGTCCCATCAACCAGCCAGCCAGAGGATTTGTGCCATGATGAACGTGAAAATGAAGCAAATTGCCTGTCAAGACTTTCCTTCCCTTTTACAATTAAGTTCTAATCCTGTGTTCATCCAGCACCATTTTTTCAGGTCTCAGCCAATGGTGATGTTCAATTGTCTCTCCTCTCTTGTGTTCCTCTCCCCTCAGGCACGCTCACTGGGAAATTAAAAAAGAAGAGATTATGTTTCCTGATGACCTGTAGCAACACTAAAATTAACAGACTCCAGGGAACAAAAACCCAAAATACATTATCAGGCATTGATTGTACACATTAAAGGAGATCTTCAGAAGGCAAATCTTGCGATTTTGCTGAGATGCAAAGTGTGACCACACAGCTCTTTGAAGTGCAAAGAGGAACAGTGCTGAGGGTGTCATATGCATCTCTGAGAACATGATATGATTTACATTTCAAAAGCCATATTTAGCAGAGATGGGGGCAGCAATACAATAACAAAATTGCAGTTAAAAGAGAAAAGGAAAAATACTCAAGGCTCTCAAGTCTAGTCTATTCAAAACCACAGCAAAATTATTAGCATTTCATATAGCTGCTTCCCTCCTTTTCTGGAGCAGGAAAAGAGAGAGCTGTGTGCCAACACTGTATATGCCATTCTTACAGTCTTCTGCGGTTAAAAACCTTTGTATGTCTTGCTGTCGATTATCAAACTTTGCATGTCTTGCTGTCGATTATCTTAAAAATCTCCATTGTAATACAGATGATGCAATTCAGATGCCTTCAGACATTCAGCAAGGTTAAAAACCCCCCCAGGCTACACAACAGAAAGGTGGTTATGTTTTTCTTGATACTGCTGCTTCTGCATAGCATGGATACCTGCAGCTCACTGAATACTACAGCTGTTCCACGTCCAGCTTTTAAAAACCAGGATACAATTACTCTGATGGGGTGAAGGCAAACAGCAGACAGGTACGTGTTTAAGGAGAAGATTATTTTCGAAAACAAGGAAGAAAGAAAAGAGGACTTGAAGGAGAACCCACTCACTCCCCAGCCATCCTGCTCCCTCATGTAATGATGCTTGGCTCGCTGTCTCCCAGCTCAGTGACACAGGCAGGTTGAAACCAGATCTCTGATGATCTTACGACCTACTAATGGATTTTAGATGATGAGTCTAGCCAGGGCTCGCAGCACCGGATTGAACCCAAGGTCCACCTGCTGGAGCAGCCCATATCTGAGTATGGCAGTTCCAGCTTTGGAGAACAGTGCAAGATCCAGCTCAGGGAGCAGGTGTGAATAAGCCACCGCTCGTCTCCAGCCCCACTTCACCCTTTACCCTGATCTGCAAGATCTAGAGGCAAGCTTACACCTGAAGCATAAGTCTGAATATACCAGATGGTCCAAAACTGCAGAGAAGATTCTTATGCTCCCTGGGGTACGGTCATCAAGGGCTTCATTAGGGACCCACCTTGGGGGACAAAAAGGATCTCTTCTCAGGTGTGCCACTGAAACCAAGTGAGCCTGACACCTGATGAGTGTCATTTTCCTCAGAACACAGTGAATGAAAGCTAGCTGCTAGCAAAGATGAATTTTAATGATATTGCTTTTTTCCCCTGATTTTATTATGCCACTATTACTAAAGAACATGTTTTTGTCTCAACACACAGCACAGCAATGACTGATTAGTTACTTGTATTCAAATCTAGTAATTTGCATTCAGATCAAATAAGGTTACAGAACAGATTTAAGATGTCTTCCCCATTTCTTACCCAAACATCTCAACCTAATAGAGAAGAAAGCGGAAATTTAAAACGAGAAAGAAAAAAAAATGTGTAGTGTCTTATATCAGAAAACACTGCATAAAATTTTTTAGAATAGTGTTTTAAAAGGCATTATTCCTGAATGTTATATAGGTCCTTGAGATGCTTTCTCAAGCCTTTGAAGTGCTCTATGCAACTAATAACCATTTCATATGAGGCTATTTTATTCTAAAATATATACAACCAAGCAAGTAAGCAAGTATATTATACATACACAGCAGCATATAGTTCTTTTGGGTCTTAACGTTGTGCTAACTGTTCTATAATGACTATAGATGGATGCTGCACTCATTTCCCAAGCTTTTTCTCTAGAGGTCTGAGTTTCTTCTGTATTTGTAAGAGCAAGTTCATATTTGCATTCACATTTTCCATCTTATAAATTTTGATTTTGGTTTGCAAATCCAAAATTTTGATGCTTCTATTTTCAACATTTTCATTTCCTCATCTCAGAGACATACACTAATACCTTAAATCCAGGGAAATTATCTTATTTTTACATCTATGTATAAGATATAATAAACTTCTGGTTCTTAAAAGAATAACATACTTCTAGTTTCCTGAAAATTAACGCTTTATTAAAAGAATACTTATTTTCCACATCTTCAACAGTTCTGCTGAACTAGGTAAAAAGCCAATAGTGCTGAAGAAACACGAAGACACAGGCACTTTCAGTAACCACTGCTTCCTCAGATAGAAAGACAATTTTAACAACATTACAGAACACTGAAACACTTAGAGAGTTCATTCAAACCTTAACATTTAAAGGATAGTGCACTGCATCAGGTTTAAGTCCTCCCTTAAGGACTCCAGAGAAAGCAGATAGTGATATCTCTTGATTGCCCTAAGTGAGCATTTTCTATCACTGCAAAAGTGCTCTTCTCCCATGGAAGATAATGAACTCAGAGGTGGCTGGCAGGGTGTAAGGAACTGGAGCATGCTGCTGGGGCAAGCCTGTGCAGTGCTCAGCGCTTGCTGGGCTTCATCACAATTCAAAACCAAGTTCAGTATTAAAAAACACTTCACACTTACAGCTACGTAGGCTATTTAATGACAATTTTCATTAGGCAGACTTTAATCAGTCACATTTGCACAATTTCAGGTTTCTCAGGGTACAAATGTATCCAGGTGAAGATGACAAAGGAGCCCAACCCATACCACAGCACATCAGGAAAATGGCAAATTCCACTTAAAATGGCATGTAAATGATGACCTTTCTATTGTACTTTATCCAGAAATTTTCCATTAAAGCTGAGCTTATGTTTAAAGGGAGGAGGTCTGTGTTTGTTTCCCAACAGACTGGCATGTTTGCATGCATGGAATGGGTCAGGACCTCTGCTGACACATTTCAGTGTGGCTCAGCCAACTCCAGTGAAGCCATGTGTTTATCCTTTTATACCAGCATGGTGCAGAAATGCTAAACCAGCCTGCTTAAAGGACCAAAAACTGAAAACACATATCTGAAAAAGAGAGTAGAAAATAAACAATGCTAATAGAACTATACTAAGGCGTGACCTGTGATGTAACTTGGACTTCTCACAACTTGCAGAGACCCCATTGGGAACATGCTCCATTACACTGATTAGATGGCAAGAGAAAACGTGGACCAGAAAAACTAGAGATTTTCTCTTTGCTCCATCTGTTGCCTGCTTTCCAACTGAAGAGGAACTCTGCTTCCACTTCTGCTTTCATTCATCCACTGCAGTGTTAAATGAGTCTCAGAAGCAAACCAAAGCAAACCATTGTGCTGTATAAATATGTAGCTGTGCTATAAAGATTTTCATCTACCATGTACTTACATGATGGAATACTTAGAGAAAAATCAAATCCACTTGTTTTCATCCTGTCCACTTTTCTCAAATTTGGTCCTGGGAAAGACACCACCATCTGAATCTCACATAAATTGCAAACAGAAAGTATTTTGGCTATTTAACACTTTATGTGACTTTCATGTTCTCATGGTATGTTTAGCTAGTAAACCTGTTATTTCCCTTTTCTAAACATTTGAAGATGCAATACACTAAAGGGTCACTGTAAAAAAGAATCTGAGAGAGAAAAGTAAGCAAAGAGTATAATTAAGTCCTGCATTAATATCTACATTTTATGAAGTATTATGCAATCAACAGCCAGGACTGAGACTGGAGGAACTTGCACTGAAAGAAGAAGTGAAATACTGCTTTTTCCAAAACTGGTATTTCTGTAACATCTTGAAAAACTCAAAAGCATGGGCTGACACGTAAATGCTGCAAATTGGGTTTTTTTGTTTGGAGGGGGAATTTTTCCATTTCCTTTCCCTATATAAAGTCTGCTGGTCCCATGCTTTTGGTTCCCACACAGGCATTAAGAACTCACTGGATGTGTTGCCAGAAGGGCTAAGGCCATGGGAAGCATTTCCTGTGATAGCCTTTGGCATCCTTTAGGTTGCTAAAGGACAGCATTTCACTAAGGTGTATAACACATTTCCTAACAGGAATATCTGTACAGTAAGCCCACGCATTTACATTTTTAAGAAAGTTACCGAACAGCTTGTCAGCAACGGTTTAAATTAATTTATCAAGGGAGGACTCGAGCTTGAATTTCTTGCTTTCAGGTGAAAGGAGTGTAAAAGAGGAGAGAGGTCAAGATACCCTGCCCTGCTCTCACTGTGGTCCCTGCAGAAGGCAGGTGCCGACAGGAGCAAATCCCAGTGGGAGCCTGGATGCTGCTGGCACCGACCCATTCCATGGATGAAAGGAGAATAGAAGCAATGGGGGCTGAGCAGGCAGCATGACTCCAGGGAGACTTAGGCATGTCTCCAAATTCAAGGAAAAATGTCTTCTGACTGAAACCCAGATGAGTACTGAACTATCCATGTGCTTGAACACTTTGCTGAAGTAAGGCCTATACTTCCTATAAGTTTAGACAGCATAGACTTCGATATATCTTTAAGAAGTTTCTGGCTAGAAAAACAGTTCCAAGATTTTGGCTTTAAAAAACTGGGGTTTTCAAAATATCTTTCAATGTTTGCTAAAGCAATTTACAATGAAGCACTTGTGCATGCATATAGCTCACGTCTCCAGCTCCTTTTGGATTTACCAAGTTTTCCAGGCTTTGGTTTCGCTTCTTACAGACATTCTGAACTAGATAAATTAATATCTACCAATTATACTTAATCTTTTTCAGTGGTAAGACTTGTGTTTTACTGTGTGATCCTCATTTATTTTATTTACTTCTATCTACAATTCGTCTTCCTTCCAAGACAGCATTGCACCAGTGCTAAGTGAACCCTGGTTCTTGGGAAGTAGTGTGCTCCACTACTCAAAGATCACTTAAAAAACACAAGGCAACTTTCACAGGAGACTATACACAAATCAAATAGAAAACCAGATGTTCGAAATATCCTTATGTAATTGCATTTTTCTCTCTCACACACATACACATATCATTTGTTTTTACTTTCAATCTTCAATATTTGCATAGGTCAATTGTGACTTTTTTAACAGCTGCTGTATTTCACTTTTTTGGTGCATTTCAGTGACATACAAAATGAGTTTGTATGTTATATTATGTTATACGTATTTATATTCCTACAGATACTTTCAGATACTCTTAAGCTTGTTAAGGAATAGCGTCCAAGCTTCTTCTTACTTCATTTTTGTTACAGCACTCCTTGAATTGGGGCAAATGGACGAAAACCAAAGCAAGGTGTGGCCTTTCTCTATTAGCTGAAGCAGGAAACAGGTCTTGAGAAAAGGGCATATGTCCAAACCCCAGCAGTGTTTTTTCCAGCCTGTTAAGAAAATGTTCTATAAAGCAAAATATATCCCCAACGCCAGCCTACACTGCAAAAAACACTGCAGACAAGATCCAGTTTAAAAGAAATAGGGTGACTGTTTCAGTACAGACTCTTCTCCTTTTCTTCCTCCTCCTCCTCCTGTTTATTTCTTTTTGGAGTGAAGCAACAAACTGAAGCAATGGTAAAAAATTGGTCTGTTTAGTAGCTTCACGTCAAAGTAAATAGCCTCTGGTAATCGTATAGCAAGTAGTATTTCAGAGAATCGCAGGATATGCTGAGTTGGAAGAAGAATTATCAAGTCCACCTCCTGGTCCTGCCCAGCACCATCCCCATGAGTCACAGCACGTGCCTGAGAGTATCGTCCCAACACTTCTTGAACTCAGGCAGGCTTGGGGCTGTGGCCGCTACTGAGAGAGCCTATTCACGTGAAGAAATCTTATAAATAACTGGTAACACAAACGAGCATGCCACATTTCCTTCCATGAATCTTGTTCAGTGAAACAATTAATTAGGGTCCTCTATTTTCTATCTCTGCAAACAAACTAAGGAGCCATACATTTTACCATAGCTGTGCTGACAGAATGCAGTCAAACCCCAGTGGAAACCTTTACTAAGATGTCCATGACAAGCTACTGGATTTGGATGAGATAATTATTGGGAGAAATTGTACAAGCTGTGTTACGCACAGCAAATAAGAAGATTGCAATGTTTATTTTTGGAATTTAGTAAAACTGGAATTACCAGAATCTGTCAAGAGAAATAACTAATCATGCTGCTCTGTGAACCTGACCAGCCAAAGAAAAACCAGAGGTCTGAATTTTATTTGCCAAACTAACAAAAAGGTAGTAAGAGCAGAAGCCAGTCTCAATATTTTTCCAGAAGAACAAAGGGACAATATCTGAATTTGCAGAAGGCTGGTAAAAGCAAAAATTACACTGAGCAGATTGAAAAAAAGATGACAAGTTTTTGACTGGTATTTCTGTGACTTGTATGAGAAATGAGCAGTTGTCAGAAACCATGGGAATTCTGCATATCTCAAGACTTTGAGTATCCAACATCCAGCTACAATCCAAGGGACATCTGGCAACCCTGCACACCACTGGAAAAGCTGTGGTTGTGAGCCACAGCTGCAGACCCTGACCACTCTGACAAGCAGCAGTAGGATAGGGAAGTTACTCACTTAACTCTGCTGTGCCATGACGGATGTGTGAGCAAGGAGGGAACACCTTAGGAGATCACAACATGGCCTCTGCTGATCTGCTGTTAGACCATCATCAGTGTGGAGAGGAGCATAAGAGGAGACACATTTCTCTCCGTCTCCACTCCCACAGAAACCCGGTGCTGCTTCAACAAAATGTTTCTTCTGGCTCCCTTTCACCTCATCCTGAGAACCCACTACATAGACACACGCACTGTATGTTGTTTACAAGTTCTCCATTCCCCAAGTTCCTGGCTTTTCAGCAGCCAACGCAAGCTGCCCAGGTTCTTTATTTAGGATTTTTAGGTGTAAGAGGAGCACGTGGTTATTTGCCATCTCCATGCATTTCTCTTGCACAATAAAAGCAAATGGGCAGTGTTCCTCTCTTGCAGCGCATTATAATTATGTCAAACAACCCCAACTTCCCTGGGAGATCCAGCAGCAGCCTTCCACTCTCCACTGAGAGCATCTTCTGGGCAAGGGCATCGCATCCACCAAAGAAAGGGTGCACAGATTATACCAGCCTCTCCTGCTGCATTGATTACAGCAGCCAAAACTCCTATTATACACAACGAAGATACAGATACACATACCTACTTTGCTCATAAAAAGCAGACTTGCATGGATCTAGCCAAGCTGCACCTCGTCTCTGAAGGGAAAAACAGCTGTTTTGGAAAGAAAATGCAGAAGACAATATCTCTCACGTGAAAATCTCGAGCATCTTATGGACACGAATGCCACAGTCCTCCCACAGTAATGGGGGCCATGGATGTAAATATATATGGGAATCTGAAAATTCAGAGATCAATAGAAGGAGTTACCCAACATTATTCCAATTTCTGTCAAAACACTTGCAATGAAAGAAGAAGCACAGCACAATGTTCATTTTGACAAATTCAGAACGCAGAAGAGAACAGTGCTAACTGTAATGAAAAACGAGCTGATGCTAAAGAGACACTCAACAGGTGAGGAAGCTACCGGAGAATAAAACTACTGTCTTGGAGGATAAAACTACTACCTGCACAGCACCTAGGTTTACTACACACGCCTCTGGGAAGCGAGCATGCCCAGCCACTCTCAAGAAGGACATAGCATCCTGTGCACTGGCCATGACCAAAAAAAATCCTCTTCTGCTAAAGAGTAAAACATGAATTATACAATTGAATCAGCATAAACTGACACCACATTATTTTAAAAAGCACTGATAAGAATGTCCTAACTTTCTGGAAGGCTGTATCAATCAGTGCAATTAAAATCCATCTGCTGTGAGCAGCAGCTGTTCAGGAGGGCAAGAAAAATAAAAGTCCACCAGTGTTTTAGGCACAACCCTATAGAAAGCTAGTTCTAGTTTCCTGTGAATCAAGCCATGCCACAAAACTTCGTTTGGTTTACTGACAGTGTCTCAGGAGCCAACATTATCTGTGTGCTGCTTCAAGAAATGCAAATGAAACATAATCCAGACTAGCAACACCAATTTGAAGAAAATGTTGACAGCATTGAGCACATCAGCTGCAGGGCGTTCCCAGAGCTACTTGGAGCAGCACAGGAGACATGGGCAGTCTTCAGTGTACCTGCAATCTGTGCAATGCAGTTATGTGTGTATGGCCCTTCTAGCCTAAACAAGGTGTGCAACTATTTCTGACTGCACAGACCCATTTTACTTACAGTACCACAGAAAACTTAAAAATATGTAGAAGGGACCCTTGTTGCAACAAATACCTGAAACTTCTCCTGCAGAATCACACCAGATTTTAGACGACTGAAAAATCTTGGGATTTCCTGATGCATACTCTATCACTTTTGATTTTCACAAGCTACACGAAGCAATAAGAGTTTTACTCCTGTTTGCCTCCATTAAGACCAGGTCTCTCTGACTAGTGTCTAACAAAACTGGTATGTTTAACTTGCATCTTCATCATTATATTATGGTTGAGCTCTGAAATGAATGGAACAATCCAAAGATCCAAACCATTGCTTCAGCATGGTCTCCAGATGCTCTCCTTTCCAGAGCATCCACTTGAATGCTATCCTCTGAATCACACTAGGTAACAACTAGATTAATATGCATCATAAGCCATATCCTAGCAAAACCTTTTCCTATGTCCATGGTGGTTTTGCCCATGGTAGACGAAGGAAAATTAATTCTGCCTTATTACTCAATAATCCAGACAACACTGAAGTGCTCCTTCTGCATTTAAATGTGTGTACTTTTCAGCCCCACAGTCAATGGGGCATAAGTAATTGCCATAGCAAATCTTAGCTACAACTAACAACACAATTTTACTCCAACATGGAAATGAGGAAAGGAACAAAATATTGGATTAGCATTTCTTGTATTTTTCTTGGACTTGGTACATTGGACTTCATATTTCTGGGCACGTTAACTGATCCTTCTGGGCTTCCCATCCTGTCAGTAAAGTGCATACAATTTCTACCTGTGGATGAAAGAGCTATAAAATGCTTAGGGAACAGAGGTATTGCTGGTAAAACAGACATAAAATGCTAAAGCAGAGCTTTGATTAATTTGATTTTGTTCTCAAGAGAGTATGTCGCTCTGCAAATCCAAACCAACTCTATTAGCACTGTAAAATCATACCCAAGAAACACTTTTAACTAAGTAAGGTCAATGAATCTTTATTTCCAGGTAATACCAACAATATCTACTCTGCTTGAAGTCTGGCCTTCTTCAAAAAATCTATTGGAAAACCACTCAACAAACTCACAAAAATGTATATGAAAAGCACATCTGGGAAGCAGTATCCTGAGGTGATCAGTGAAATCTCATGTCCCAGAAAACCACAGTTCATTCTCTCCAGTCCCTCAATACTCAACATACAAAAAGCAGAGGTTATTTTTTCTTTTGCTTGAGGGACAGCTTTTTACATAAACAAACTGCATAAAGGCACGGCAAGCAATGCTGTTGTCAGTTAAATCTGTGAAATTCCCTAAGTCGAGAAGTTCTTGCTTAGCACAAATATAAAGAATTTCGACTCGCTCACTTCAGCTGTAATTTGAGAAGCATTTCTAATCCCAACTGGCAAAACCAAACAACTCACTAAGAACACCATGTTTGTGGTGCCCTATCTATTTTCTACCAATGTTTTCTAATAACAGATACTTTTCAACATACCTTTGTTGAATTTTAAAACCTTTCTTGCTATGCTCATGTACAGTGTCTGGATGTAACTGAGGCCTGTAACTGCATGGAACTGAAGAAGTGTGTTAGCAACGCAACACCGGCAGCACCTTCTTCTGTAACGGAGTGTGGGGTCCACCAAACAACTCAAAAATTGGTAATTTTATCAAGGAAAATTGGGCTGGTTTGTTTTTCTCAAGCAAATATCCCATTCAACTGTTCTCTTCTCATAATATCAATGCATTTAGGGAAATCTGACCTCTAGCTTTGTTCTGTGTTTTACAATATCCTCTCAAGTACAAACCCACAACATGTACTTTCAAATATCCATGAGATTAGGTGTGGTATTTCAAGCCTACCTATCAGTCTTCTTCCCCCCTCCGTAACCCTCTGCAAGAAAGACAGATTCCTATAGGAAGAACCTACACAGTCGTAATTTATAAATAATTATGAACTGTAATTAAAGCTTCACAGCCACAAATGGAAACACTGCAATCTCGAATTAGAAGAAAATAATGATCTCTGCAAATGAACAATCATTATCTTCCTTGTTCAGCCATGGAGTTGCAGCTTTGTATTTCCCAGCTGTTAACCTATCATCAGTCTTACCATAAAAACAAAGAATACTTTTTTGCCTTTTTTTTTTTACTCCCCTTTAAAACAAGTGGAAAATGTAATGAGAGTCTGACTTTGTGCTTTTTAATAATTAGGCTTCCAATATCATGGAATGTGCTCTAACAGGAGCATCTGCTTGCTGCATTGCAGCCCTACAGCTAAGAAAGCGTTGGACATATTAATAAAATGCAATAAACAACCAAACATCTGGGTGGGAAAGATTCACAAAAAGGGAGAAGCTTGCTTTCCCCTCAAAATATCCAAGAGAGAGCAAAGCTCGTCCAAATAAAATGTCGTTTTTCTGTTGAGGAAGCAGCTGGAACCAATGATGCTGATTATTCTTATGGCACTATATCGTGCTTTAAGAGACAAACCTATTTAGAGGAAACAGAGGGGAAAAAAGGAAAATCCCTCCTGTAATAATCTACGACACAGTTAAAAGCTCCTGATAGTGCAACCCATTCCCATGCCCAAGGAACAGGCAGATGGGTATACATAAGTTCTTTCTGCTAACGGCGCTGGCAGGAAAGGGCTTCGTATCAACACTTCAAATACTGAAAAGAGAAAACAGGACAAAAATAAAACAAGAAACACTAAGATCCCAGAAGAGTTAAATAGCTAGAATTTTGGATCAACAATTTGAGCATCTTATATAACACAGTTCATCATATGGTACCCAGTCACTCATGCATCAAGAGCAGAAACTGGGTTAACTACAAAATTTCTCAGAAACAAATTGAAACCTTGATTTTAAAACACTTCTAAATGTGCCAGATACTTCAGTACACTGTTCAAAGTTAATTACCATCAAACTAAATATCTGTGCTTCACATTCCTTTTAAATGCAAAATCTGTGTGGCTGTATGCTGATCCTTCAAATGGCACTCGCTTTCTGTAAGGCTATGCAGTATTTCTTCACACCACTGAGCTAAGGGAACATGAAGGTCTCAAAAAACCTTTCTGAAAGGGGATGGTCATCCCAGAACGCACAGGTAAACTGGAATCTTCCACTCAGCAATGACGCACAGACTTGACTGCATCATCCCACATCTGGCCCAAAGGAATATACCCCATGCCCAAGAGACCACTGCCTGCCCTCCTACCTTCTGGGTCAGCAGACAAACGTTAAGGGCTACTGCCACTAAAAGGGCAAGCCCAGAGGAACTGCATCAGGTCTGTTTTCCTATGGCAAATGCAATAATTACTTTTCCAAGTCCCATTTTTTGGAAGGAGTAAGTTGCTGTCCAGTACATGCACAAGCTAGTAAGAGTGATCCTGATCTCCCTAGACATTTTTCTGACTCTGCCTACCTCTTCTATCTTAAAACTCATTGTCTTGGGTTTGTTGGTGTTCTTTGTTCTTGAATAAGGTGCAAGAAAAAACAATCAAAACTGTGGGTAAAATCTGTTCCTCTACCATGATGACAGAAGTAAAACCAAACAGACAAGCCCTGGCATGTTAATTCAATACACATTATGGATTTGTAATGGGCCATTTTCAATCATGTATATCTTCACAATTTTAAAAGCCAAAAGTTTTGCTACTGTTACATCATGTTATACATCAAAATATGTCGATACAAACCCCATTTTCTATCTGTTAAGACTTCAGGACATGACTGAAGCTCTACATTTATTTTAGAGTTCAAAAATGGCTTTTTTATGAAAATCATACAGAACCCACAAGGGAAAAAAATTATCAAATATGCAATTGCAGAGAGAGCTATGTGGATTTTTAACAAATAACCAAATCAAATTTACATTGTAGCCAGAAGCAAATATCAAAAATGCCAGTTCAGAAGGGTATTTTTTTAGTAACACAATCACTTCAGGAAACTATTAAAATAGCACAAACTTAAAAGCAGCATTGGCAAAAACTGAATGTAGTTAAATTCCAGTTTCCAACTAAATGCCTTTTTTTGCACACATATGCTTTGCCTTCCATACTCAGCTGCATAATACAAACCACCAAACTGCACTTTTAACAAATCTGAACTGACAATGCCAAATTTTAATTGAAACACACGAAAGAAGTTGGGCAATGCACAAGCATTTTATAGGGAAGTTAGCAGTGCTCACAGCTGGGATAAACCACCCCTACAAGTTAGAAAGGGATCTAGTTTCCTCCTTTTATTTTAATCCTTCCTTCAAAAAACCAGACAAATCTGCTAAATTTAAAAAGCAAATAACACTGCAAATGAACAGTCTGACAAGCAGTGACTTAAGGAAATAAAAGTTTTTTTCTCCCTCTCAATGAATGAAAATACATTCCTTCTTCCAATTCAGAGAAGTTTTCTTGCAGCAAAAGTATATGTCAGCAACATGCAACAACTTCTCATCACTGTGTTATGCAAAATGTCTCTGAAAATTGTCAGTGTATTTGTGTACACACTTGTGTGTAAATGTCTTTGTGCAAAAGCCCTGGATGCAAACCATGCCTGCAGTAAATGCTCTTTTAGAGTGTTTCATGGCATCAATGCACACATTTTTCTGTTTAAAGAGAAAACTAATTTACACTAAAAGAAAAAATCACCTCACAACAATATGAAGCAGTCCTCCTCCAGGTGGCTTTGCTGCAATTAATAAATCAATTTTACCATGAAAGTGAATGGATTTGAGGCAAAGGAGACCTACAAAAATATCAGGAAATAAAGGCACAGCATTCAAATTAAAATGTTAGCAATACCTCAAAACTAACTTTAAAAATTCAGACTTTTCTCTGTTATTCCAGTTAGCTAGATGAAAAATTCCCTACTTCACTGTTACACCTGCTCTTTAGGAAAGCATACACATGGAAGTTAAGGCTGGGTGGCTGGGTTGGGACAGCACAAGGTAGTCATCAGCCACTGTCAAAAACCATTTGCTCATAATTGGTTTTGGGAAAGCAAAAAGATCATCTGAGATGGAGGAGGATAAATCTGTCTCTATTTCCAGCTGGTTCTTGACTCCTTGGATGAGCTCATCAGTAAAACAATCACTACTTGTAACAGTCATGTGGTCCACAGAGAACTACATTAAGATTACAGATGTCACTAAAAAGTCACGGCCCTAAACTATTTTCCAAATGTATTATGCAAATGTGAGTAAATACATTTATTTCTGCAACCAGCTAAATCATAGCAGAAGTGAACTTCCAGTTTTGTTTCCTTACTGAAGTTTTTAACTTCAAAACTTACTTACAATCTTACAGTATAACACAGCTGCAAAGAAAGCACCCCTATAATGACAGTGAAACTGTAAAATGTAACTGCTGCACCTATTCCCCTTGGGAATGCTGAAGATGCTGGGCAAATGCCCTCTGCTCACATCATTAAAACAAACAAAGCCATTGTCATGAAATCATTCACTGTGCAGAAACTTTATAAGCTCTTCTATTATCTTTTATAGCTTAATTTGAGCACTGAGGATCTCTGGAGTGCTTTGCAGCACATTAATAAAGACACTTGCTTTATAAAGTTTATCATTATTACTGTACTGCCTGTGTCAGCTCATTGCAGTCAAGTTTGAGGTTTTTATTTTAAAGAATTTTCCTTAGACCAAGACTTGAATTTTTCATTGAATGATAAAGGTGGTGGTAGTTCTTGAGGTCTCTTTCACAAGACTGCTGATATTTCATTTTCCATGGCACTTTAAGAGACCATTATTAATAAAACTCTGAAACTATCTTCTCTGATGTCGTGAGGCACCAGAGCTTGACTGTGCTACTATTTCCCTCACTAAAATCAGGGGCTACTAGAAACTAAGAAAACAATACTGGAAGTAGCAGCCAGCAAACAAGGGAACTCTTCAGCTTTTAAACTAACTCCAGTGTTTCATACAGTACTCTGGCTACTTAAACACTTCAGAGTTTACATCAATCTTTTTCCCACAAGTAAAGCTGAACCTGGTCTGGATTCAGTCCTTTGAGGGGTTTGAAGACAGACATGGAGGAACACACCCAGGCAGCAGAGGCCAGGCTGATACCAGCAGCTTTCCCCAGCACCGTAACAATCCCTTAGGGCATGGTCCTTTCCCTCTTCTCTAACAAAACCTCTGTGCTAGGGAGCGCACTAACACAGAGGTGACAGTGTAAAGGTCCATAACTGGGATGGCCTGGGTGAGCCCCTGCGGCCTTACCTCACCTGGAGTCAACATCTGTGTCAGCTTTCCCGAGGCTGGTGGAGATAGCTGTACCAGCGAGCCCTTCCTGGGCCCCAGTACCCAGGTGGGGAAGACAGGTGAGACCCAGTGTTGGGTCACCTAGCTCCCACCAGGAAGGATCCATGGGGGTTTCATCAGTGGGGACCTGGAGCCCGCCCCAGGGATGTCCACCTAGGTGCGGATCACAACCTGTACCACAGCGTGAGGCACTTGGTCAAACCCTCACATGCTGACTACAGCACTTCAGAAGCAACACCACAATGCTTTTGCCAGCATTTTCATAATGGTTGATGCTGTGCATGGCTGGTGTATTCCTGTAGGTTGCCCAACTGTCAGATCTCAGCCTAAATTTGCAAACAAACTATTTCAAGCAAATCAAGAACACGAGGTGTTTTTCAAATCATGCTTCACTTTGTTAACAAATACTGGCTGGCAACACTCTTCCATGGTTTTTTTTTCCCTTAATGTATATAAATTGTGCTGCATCCCAACACATTAACCATGTTGAGTTTCTCCCAAAAGGGGTACAAGAAGGGATAGGAAGCATGTGCAGGTTTGCTGGACCATCAAAGGCATATAACATATTTTAATTTTCTTAAACAGTGAAAAGCATTATTTAAACTTCCATTGCTTCATAGAACTTCTCTGAACATAATTTATTTACTCAATTAGTTCTACAATCCAACTCCCAAAGCAAATAAACGATTGCTTAAGTATGGTTATGTGTAATTAATATTCTCCATCTAGTTGGCAGGCTATTAACTCATTTTTAACTACAAATTGTCACTAAATCATTTTAGAGATAGGTAAATGCAAAGAAATTTTTCTTCTATTTCTACCCAGATCCCTGTATACTCAAAAGAATGCAGTAAATTGATTCAAAAAAAATTAAGAAATCACTCTTTAAATTCCCTAAAATGTCACTAAAATAATACACACGCAATCAAGAAATATAAACAAAGGCTAAAAAGGAGACCTTTTTCTAGTTTGAGTCTGGTAAGGCTTGCAAAATTTCTCCATGAGCTCTGATACCCTCAAATTGTGGAGTCACAACAGTCTCATGCTGAAAAAGGTGTGATGAAAGATTTCTTTTTCTGATCAAATTCTTGAAGACACAGTACGGAGAGTATTATTAAGATGTTCAAATCATGTTCCTAAAAATTATCATGTTGTCCCCAGTCTCCCTGGGAATATGCACTAAGCTAATCAAACTGACAGGTGCTGCAGCAGAATTCAAGACAACCCAAGTCCTGCTGCTCCTGGAGTCCAGCAGTCCAGAAGCTCAGACCTCTTCATATTGACTGTCTTTGCAGTACTCCCCAGCACAGCATTTATTTTACACAAATTATGTTTTTCTCACAGTCCAAGACAAAAATGTCTTCAGAAATGAAATATGAATGTCTGATACTGCTTTTCCTCCTTGGCCTCAGAATACAGCCTCAATCTTAGTTAACAACTCTGTTCAAACCCTGCTCTGACAGGAGAACCATGCACCCCTCAGGGGCTTTTAACAGAGTTCTTTATTGCATCAGTTAGATGTGGATACACTTAGGTGAAACAAGGAATGCTTTACTAGTATTTACTGGTAGTACTTGAAAGTTAAGAAGCAAAAACCAAATTTCTGCCAAATTTCTAAGAAAGCAAGGACCATAAGCTTCTCAAGAAAAGTTTGCCAGAGCATTTTCTTTTCACAAATGCAAAACATGCTTTATATTAATCCCATTATTGTAAGACGTGGAGCCATTTTGACTCAAATAAAACACACTGGAATGTAAGCAGCCAGCATGGAAAACTTCAGTCCAAAAGTTAAAGACATGTCAAGTGATATGCAGCTGAAAACAATCATACAATAACAAATATTTTTTAAAGAGCAGTAGTTAGATTACATACAGTTGTTTTACAGTATGTGCAGTGTATGTTCACACACATTGCCTTCTCACTTTTGGAAGCCTGAAAATTAGCAAATCTTCCATGGACAACTTCTACAAGAAATATTTTCCCTAATAGCTAAAACTTTCATTATTAATACAGTAAAAGGAATGCCAAGAATATGAGTGTAAATCCTTAGACAGTAAGATAGGTAGCTACCAAGACATTATTCTTATATGAACACACACAAACCATCCAAACACACAGCAAGAGTTCATGAGCTGTTTACAATTAAATCTGATGCATTTCCTTGTACGTGTAAAATATGTATGTGAAAGATTTGAAATCTCTGAGTTTAAAAGCCTATTCCTGTCTAGTTGGGACATTCAAGGAGATCTTCAAATCTCAGAGGAGGAGGCTTCCCCAAAGATGTTTCCCAGAAGAAAAAAACATACAAGGAACAACACTAACATATTGTAACACTAATGTAATCTATTACAAGGCTATGCAAAAGAATTTTAAAAACTAATTTAATGTGGCAAGAGGGTAGTTCGTTGCTCCCAACGGATGAGGATGTAAAACAATCTCCAGAGCACTTGCAGGAGTCATCACCAAGACCACCATGGTTACCAACCACCTTGCAGGCACTGCATCTTCCACTCTCCCAGAACAGGAGCAGGAGACAATGCAGGCTGGCCAGTTTCTGCCTGCCTGTAGGGTGAAGGCAGATGCAGATGCTGTCACAATGCCGTGGTGTCAGCATGACAACAGAATTACTGCAGAGTCCACTAACCAAAGACAACAAATTTTAAAATTTCAACATGTGAATTTCTTCTGTTAGAAAAAGTGGGGGAAACAGGATGCTCCACAAAAGGATCCTCCACAGCTTGTCAAAAGAAAGGGCAAATACTTTTTTGTCTTCTTAAACTGCCTGCTCACGAGGTTGGACATAAGAGAGCACTGTTAGCCCAGACAGAGCTTCACCTGGGGAACAGGTGAAAAAACAACCAAAGTCAGTCAGCAGCAGTGACTCCGCCTCATACTGCACTGCCCATTCCAGCCAGACCGGGAGAAGGGAGCGTGGGTAGGTCACAGTCTGGAGAAAAACCTCTTTCTTAAACCTCTCATGATCTGCCAGAAACAGGAGATAGGAGGACGCTGAAATGAAGAAGTTGCCTTGCTAGCCTTCTTTGCTCCTAACGTAAGATCAAAAATAAATTTTAGCATACAGAAAAGAAAATCACTATTTTATTAGGCATATTTTTAACAAACTGATTGATCAGGCTTTTAGAGTTCATAGTTAAGCAAATCTTAGCAAATGTGAGGGATAAAAACCAAAGAATCTCAAAAAAATCCATTTATCAGGAAAGTCAAAAACAAATGTAGCAGACTCTACTAAACCCAGTTGCTAACTACCTAATGCTACCACCTAAATTAGACTTGTTAATCAAGCCCTTGTTGTTTTAAACTAGAGATCTGACTAACAACTTTCAGGTTAGTATTTAAGCTCATGACATTAAGCCAAACGCAGTTAACAGAGCAAGTTCCTTCATGTTAAGGAGGATGAAAATATTTCTCTTACAGAAGGTACAGCCTCTAGCTATCTCCAAATTATAGCAAAACTACAAAAAACAACTTAAAATAAAACATATTAGTGAGTATATTACTAAAGATCCAGTAGAGACCATCTGAAATCGCCTAGAGGAAAAATGCTTACCTAAAAATACTTGCTGAGGTGAAACAAGCCATCTTTGCTCCAAATGTAAAACCACCTCCTGACAGCACTCCAGGAGGAGTAGAAGAGTTAAGAAATACAATTCAGCTTTGAAGGGTATGATCTCTCAGGGTTTGTGGAAAGCTGTTTTAGATAAATTATGAAAGAAATGAGTAGCAGAGATGAAGGTAAGGCAAGAACGGAGAGAAAGAACGAAGCCAAAATGGTTTGTAACAGACAACTGCTAAAATACTACCAAGGAAAATGCCTTTTATCAAAAACTATAGGACAATCCCCAGTAAGAGCTATTTCCCCAAGCAGTGATGAGCAGCAGAAGTGATCGTAACGAGCACTGCTTTCTAACCTTGTTAGCTGATCAAGCTGCTGCATTTTCCTCTCTGCTGAGACAGACTCTGTTCCCTCCGTGTAGTAGAGAGAAAAGAAGTTTGGCTATTCAAAAAAACAAACAAACAAACAAATCCTACAAAAAACAACCAAACTTTTATTAAAATATGAAAGAACCAGCAGAGAAAGCTTCAGTCTCTCTTGTTTCTCCTTATGGGATGATAAATGTTTTTAGGCTTTCACCGAGAAACAGAGGGAAAATATGTGAGGACTTTCTCTCCCTGACCTCACAGCAGCAATGCACTCAGCAGTGGGGACAACAAGTCAGTGTCTCCTCACACCCCCAGCTCCAGCAGTTTGTGCCCTTCACTCCTCTTCGTGGGCTCACACACGTCTCTCTGCCGGTTTGGTCCAGATACCACGGGGACCACTTTTGGGACAGCAGCTCCTTTTCCCTTTCCAAGTATGTGTTACAACTGTACTAGTAACTCAATCCCAGCAGGACACAGCACTCCCCACTGCTCTGTCCTCCTTAAGAGCGATAAGGATTAATGATTTTCAGGCCCAAAGCACGTCTCTCTCAGGTAGTGGTGACTGTGAAGGTGAAGGTCCGACAGGCAGTCTACTCCTCCCTGCCTCTCCAGGGCAAACTGGTGGCAGGGCTTGTTGTTAGTCCCAGGAAGTGCTTAAGTCCAGAGGTGTAAGGGATTTTTCCTTTCAGTGCTGCAGTCTTAGAGGTGGGCTGGCTTACACTGCTCCATAACCCCTTCATACAAAGTATGAGAGCTGATAGCTCTGCCTTCATCAGAAAAAGAAAGCAATGGAGGTAGCACCTCTACTTTGGTTTTAAAAGTCTTCTTATGACTCATTACATAGCACAAATTAAAACCAAAAATCTATGTTGCCAAGACACTTTAAAACGAAACATCAAAAAAGCCTTTGTTTTACAAAATATGGCTTCTTGGACTGAGATAATATGAAGAGCTCATCTATTAAGGATTAACACTTGATACTTTGTGCAAAAAGACTGATTATATCCTGTCAAAGGAAATGTAAATGAACATAGAAAAGTTGTCAAACTGGGGGGGTGTGTTTATTAGTGCATTATCAAAAAAACAATTGATAATTGAACAGAGTGAGCATTAATTTCTACAAACAAACTCACTCTGATTTGATTTAGTAATATTGTCTGAAGAGAGATGTGACTTAGTTTGAAGAAGAGTAAATAAATTTTATTTTAATAAGGATACTAAGTTTATGAGACAGACATACTCTATACTTTCAAAATACGAATAGGGGTTTGGTTTCTGCTTTAACCTTGCACTGGATTTCAAGTGTTGCATGTGTCGGTGAAATTCTGCCCTCACCTCATTCAATGGGAATTTTACTAATAACTTCATTCTGAGCAGAATTTTACCTATGGGAGTCACATTCATTTCATAATTTTATACATAAACCCAAGAGCATTATGCCTTATCACAGAATCACAGAATATCCTGAGTTGGAAGGGACCCATAAGGATCATCGAGTCCAACTGCTGGCACGGCACACAACACCCCGAGAGTCAAACCATGTGCTCATTCAAACAATGAGCACAGAGCTTGGGAAAAAATCAGTAGATCTTCCATTTTATCTATCATTTTCCAAGCATGCATACTTAAATACATTAATACTTAGGGTAGCACTGTTTATATTTACTTCAATTTTCAGCCAAGGGCCAGAACCAACTCCTAAGATTTATTTTCTCATGATGAAATGCAAACCTTTCTAAAACATCTGGCATGTTTCATCTGAGCATAAAACGGTTTGCACAACTACATGACTTCAAACTCCTATCACAGATTACTACTTCATATTCACTATGGAAACAGACTTTGAGTTCACTTGAGAAATAACTAAGTCATAAGGATTTAACTCCCTGTGCTATTCATTAAAAATAATTATTCACTGCATAAAGGCTTGGTGCTGAGCGAGTGAACGGTCAGGCTGGAGAATTCCCTTTAGCCGTGGAACAGACATCTTGGATGCACCAAAGATGCCTTTCCTCACACAGCCCCCTTTATTGCTCAATTGGAAAGACTATCTGTAGAATAAGATGAGACTTCAGACGCCCATTTAGTTCCCCGCTCCTATATTGGCTTTTCCAACAGGAGCAATGATTACTGGTAGACAATAACGATTTTTGCAATGTGAACATCTGTGCAACAGAAAACAGACTGAGATCACATTAATGGCATGTATCTCACTATTAAGCAGGTACCAAATAGCAAAGATTTTTTTAACTGTCAATAAACCTGACTAAATTCTTACTGAAGGTTTAGCCAATAGAAACACCAAAAGCTTTATAAATCCACAAATGAGATGCTCTTCAATACCCTTTTGAAATAAAAGAAACACATTTTTTTAAAATTAATCAAACTACTCTTAGGCAAAGCTCTAACTAAGGTCTGGACATATAGAACCCCAAATTATGTTAGTTATTGGTCTCACTGCAACAATAACTCAGCCATATTGCCCACTAGCAGCAATTAATTAAATTTAATAAGGAACGCTACGAGTTGTTCCTGTTTTTAAAATCCCAGCCAGGACCCTAAACAATGCTGCCTTTCTTATTCCAATTTTCAAATGTTTAAAAATCCAATTGAACAAAATCATCTTCAATGTTGGAGAAAATCCCAATGCATAAAAATTCACTTAAGTGCTCTATTAAACAAACCAACCAAATATATGTGGCAGAAGAAATGTCAGTTTTTAACAAGCTACTGAACACCTTATTTCCAGGAACAGAAATATAATTTATCTTTAATAACACGCAGAGAAGTTTTTCCCCATCACTAAACTCTAAATCAGGAATTCACTGAGGATTAAAAAGCAAACATTAGAAAATATGAACTTGCTGTGCTGAAAATTCTCTATTCATTTCTGTGCATGCAGAAGATATTTCCCTTTCTCTTCCTGTGAACAGGAGGGTGATCTTAAAAAGCCTGGAATTATTTTTCTCTGTTTAGTATTTGAATATGAAACTACATCACACAACAGAATGCCGAGGGAAAAGAATCAAGCATTATACAAGGCCGTAGTACCCATCTAATTTCCTGGCAACTACAGCACATGTGATACAGAGGAAACCAGCAATATTTTTCCAAGTGCCTTTTAGAAAAGCATATTACCTGAAAAGACAGGACAAAAAGTAGTGCCAAATTCTCCCGGAAAAAGAGATCAGAGATAGCCTTTAAAGGAGTAACATTACAAATTACTGGCTTCTGAGTAAGAAAGTTAACAAGTAATTGATCATGTAAAACCATAAAAGACTACGACCAAGACAGGGACCAGACTATCCCATCTACATTTGGAAGACAGGTTAATGCAATCAGCACAAAAAAATCCATCAGAGTGGAAAACCATGCAACTATTCCAGTTTACACTGTTATTACTCTAAACTGGTGTTTTAAAAACTCTCATCTGCTTACTCATTTGTACTTATTATCAATGCTGTCAACATTATGCTAAGACAGAAAAGTTTAAATAGCTTGCAGAATTACTACAGAAAGCTCTCCAGCTGCATAAATTTTACTGGTCTACTCCAGATTGTTAAAAAATCCAAAATAAACAGGAAAAAAATGGCAAAGTATAGCCATCTTATGACGTGGATTTTCAAGTACCAACAACTATCTTTCCTGAGCCATTTCTGGATTTGCTACAAATTGGGTCCAAATTCTGGGGTTTTTCTAGCCATATTTCTACAGGAAATTCTACATCAGATTCAAAATTCTCTTTTTCAAATTTCAGGTGCAGCCTTAGCACTTTTCACTTGTTCTGTGAAAAAAAAAAAAGTCTCCAATTCTGGTTAGGGCTTTTATTTACAAAATCTGCTTATGAAGGCAATCATTCTTATTTGAGACTATGGAAGAGTTCCAGATGCTTAGAGTATAAAATAGGAACTCCACCATAATGAAAGGTCAACGAGCCCTGCATTCCCACCAGACACCAAGGGCTGGGAGGACAGAAAGCTCCTCAGGAAGGATGCCCTTGCTGTCAAATGTCCTTGCAGACCAAGTGGTGAACTCGGCTGCTCCCAGCATTGTCAAGGGCCAGGGGGTCTTTGTGGCTCAGAGTTCCCTTGCCATACCACCAAATAAGGATACTTACCTTAAAGCAATTACTTGTTAAAGGAAGCACCTCATACATAATCTCTTTCAACCAGGAAGTCTGAGAAGAAAAGAATGAGGAAGGCGGCAGATGAATATTTTTCAGTCGTTTTTCCCTTTGCTGGAAGCCTGCATGGTCCCCTCAGTGCAGACCCTCTCTTGCCTATTCAGCTTGGGGATCAGCATTCCAGCAGCATTCAGTAAATAAAAAAAACTGCCTCCAAACTGCACATGTTATTCACAGCTCAGTAAAAAATAATGCTGGGTCTTTGACACGTGTTTATATAACACCTAATATAAAAGGCTTGTTGCTTTCTCATGAATAAATATGTGGTGCAGGCCAAAGTCTGGAAGCATTTTCTAACTAAGAAAATAAAATCTGTGAAGTCTAAACTCCAATTCAAATTTTTCTTAAGGTTTTTAGACCTAGGGTTCAAGTTTGAGACCATATGCAATTAAAACTAAGTAGAGTTGCCAAAATAAAGCATATTTTGTGATGCAGCGATCTTGACTGATTGAGTTTGTTTATTTATGCTTACACAGAATCTGGTAAACTGCAACAAGTGTCTGAGCTAATGCAAGACAAATTCATCCACCTGGAAACAACCAGTATTTTAATACATAACAATGCTCTAATGGTAAATAGTAGCCTTTCCTACTGGTTGCACTAGTCATTGTAGGTCTTTATAAGACTCAATCTCATCATGTAGCTTCTTCTTATCTCACACTACAGTGCTTACACTGGGAAAATTAATATTATAGCATTCCAATCTTTATTATTCTCTACAGTTTGGAGCGACCTGTCTCTTCGACTTTATAAATAACCCAAATACTCTGTATGCTTAATTTGCTATCACCATAGTAATTTTTCCAAAGGATGACTCAAATTCTTACTCCAAAATTAAATGCATTTTTTGCAATCAAGTCTCTTCTTGTGGCACCAAAGCACTGGACAAAGCTTTTATTCAAAAATCCCTTTCTTCTTCATGAAAACATCATTAAAGCAATCATAATAATCCTTTCTTTAACATGAAACACTAGGTCTTATATAAGATGTGTTTGCAACATTTACTACCTTGTTAATTCTTTTGTTCACGGAGCAGGCATTTGCTATGACACAGAGTCTGTCATTCTCATCAACTCAGTGATTCATCTGCCTTTCCTACACGTATCTTCCAACCTGTCTTTCCTAATTTTTTGTTTAGCTTATCACTGTTTTGGTACTGCTCTCCCTCCTTAGGTTCTGAACCAGCTTTTTCCTTTCCACTGTATAAGGTCTAATGTTTGAAAAGCTTTTGAGCACTGCCATTCGCAGTACTGTGACTCATTTCTGTAATGACTACAGTTTCCTACAAAAGAAAACTAGTGTTACTTGTCAAATAATTATAAAGAATTAACTTATCCAGGTGTTAGAATGCATGATGCAGGGAAACAGACACAGTGGTTAGTACTTAGGGGAAGGCAGAGTAGTCTCTGGTGCTCATGTCATGCTCCACCGCTTTGCTTAGAACCAGCAAAAACAGCCAATCAAGAATTGCAACAAATAACTTTTCAGACGGATAAAGGAACATCCTTGAAGATTCAGGACAGTTCATGAACAACTCACACCCTCCAGACCCTGGGATGTCTGTGCTAACACAGGTTTTGGCAGGACAAACAGGCATATAAAATCCTGTTCAGCTGCCTCCTGTCCTTTCAGCTGGACAACATCCTGTCTCGGAAGAAGTTGTTTGGGTCACTGTAGTCACCAGAAGTCATCGCTACCTAAGTAAAGACACATGCAACTAAAACCCAGGTCTGGAACAGGGTGAACTCCCTGATACAAGGGAAGGAACTCTAGAAAGGTAGGTGAGGTCTGACCTCCTCCTGACCATTTTAGATAAACACGAATATACTGGTTTAATTAACCTTCCTCATACAGGCTGCCAGGTGTTTGCTTTGTTCAGCTGCTAGAGGTTCTCTATAATAAATATCCCTTGTTTTCCAGAAATTTTGATTTTTCATGGCTGCTTTGCTTACATGAGATAAAAAAGGAGAGCTGTACCACCCACTTAATTTTCTTTCTTTTCCCCTTCACAGACACTGTTTGATGAACATCCAACATTCAGAAACGACTGGAATTATGAGACTTCCAGGCTCCCGTTCATTTTCATATGCTAACATAAAAGTAATAGCACACCACTGTTCTCACTCTGCCATTGTGTATGGACCCATTTTTTAGTTTTAGACTAAAAGACCTCTGAAAGACAACACCCATAATTCTAAGTTTTCAAACCCCGGAACACTTCACAAACACTTCCCACTTGGCTGGCTGGCACTCTTGATCCAGCTGGCAAACTGATGATTGCACAAGAGGTCAGAGGCAGGACGCGCTTTTTTTCCCTTAAAAAAAAATCCTGGCATCTTAGAACATCATAGCTTTCAGACATATTTGCCATCCAACACCCAATGGACAAGAGTACTCTACCTTCAGCTTCATTACTTCAATTTGAAATGCAGGTTTACGGACATACTCCTGGTTAACTAAAGGCACTGCTGCAGATTATCTCATCAAAAGTAATACTATACTTATTTTATCTTACCCTTTTTTATTGAGATGATTTATCTACATGAGCATCTTCACTTAATCAAACAGTACTTTTCAGAAGTTCAGAATCTGTTCAGTGGGATTCTGTCTTGCACTGCATCCACTTGATTTATGTCTGCTCAAAAAACTACTGTCAGAAAGCAGAGCTGTTACTTGCAGAGCATCTACTCTGTCAAACATGGAACAACCCAGGCTCTATCCCAGAAAAACAAGCACCTTTACACAATGCATTTTTACACATCCTTCAGGTGCATTAAACCCCCATCTAACACCCACTAACTTCCCAGGGCTAAGGTCAATCAGAGAGAACTACAAAGGAACTGAAGTCTTAAAACTTTTAGAAAATATCACAGTGGTTTGCATCATTTTTTACTAACTATCATGCTAGTGTAGTAGCTAGGTTTTCTTCTTTCCACACGGACAAGCACTACTAGATTTTCAACTGGATTATGGATTACAAAGCAATAAATCTTGACAAGATCATTTATGAAGTTAACTTCAGAGATACACTTACAATACCAAGGGTAATTGTTTGCATCTTTGATACTTTCAATAAACATTTAGCAAAGAAAGCTATAAGCATTGAATCCCCTGAACACGTTACTATTCTTTTTTCTTTCTAATACTAGAGCTATTGAAAGAATTGGGGCTGAGGAAGAAAACAAAAAATACATTTCTGTTTCATAAATTGCAGCTAGAACAGACCTTAGGAGGATATAATCTTGCCCATCTGCCTCTCTGATGCTCCCGCAGAATATGAAAGTGGTCAGAGAGCTCAGGAGAAAAGTCAAAATTATCCAAATGCCTGAGGCTGTAAGATGCTCTGCAGTAGAAGTAATACTATCAAAAGCCACAATAATATTACCTTGCTAGTCACAGAGGACTTTTTGTTATTCTTTTGTCTCCTGAAACGACAACTGAGAACCACAAACTTTTTGGCAAGGAACACAAGAGATAGATAACTGTAACAACATGAGAAGAGCTTCAGAAGGCAGATGAAAAGAAGGAACAGATGTGGAGCAGGTGTCTGCTCTCTGCTTATAAAATGATGGTTTATCTGGGTCACCACTGAAATAACAGAAACTTGAAGCAGAACACAATTCCTGCAAAGGTCCCCTTCTCAGACTTTCAGACACCAAATATAAGATTTCAAGCATTCACTGTTATAAGCTAAAGCCCAAGGGTCAATGATTTCCTTACTAATTCAGAGAATGACCAAAAAGAGAAAACAGCTTGTGGCATTTTTGTCAGAACTGACCTATGGAGATCACAAATACCAAGAAGGCTTGTAGCTGCGTCTCTCACTGAGGAGTGTCTGAGATCACAGTTCCCCACAACTACTATCAGGCACCATAATCACAGGTCCTGCCTTCCAGGTAGGCCCATGAAAGACCAGCACCAAGCTCTGAGCCCCTGGCTGTCCTCACTCAGATGTGCTCTGTAACAACTGCACTGATTAGAAACGAATGGGGATTGAGCCACCTGACACATCGTTATCACAAAAACTTGGTTCAACATTTTCACATGCCCCATAAGGATTTGTCTCCTATTTGAGTTTCTCTAAACCACATGAGGTGCTTTACGCTGCATGAGAGGAAAAGTGAAGAAGTAGAATGGCTATTGTTCTCATCAACTCTGCAAAGATATTCCCTTCAGATGAAGTTTGTGTCATGAAAATAACTGTTTTGAGGATCTAGGACCTAATTTAGGCATTATGCTAATGACTCTATCTCTGGACTGCCCAAAGCAGCTGGTTCTATCTTCTGAAGAAACAGAGACCATCTACAGGCACACTGTACCAATCACTACAGTAAGTGTTGCAGCTCATATACTTCTTAACCAGCTACACAAAGCAGGACAAAAATCATCACAGCTGTGGCTGTACTGCTTGCCCCATCCCACAGGGCCATGAGATGTTGTAATGTGTTATTAGATGCTGCTTAGTGTTGAAATGAAAATCCTGGGGCTTACAGTCATTGTACACTGACCCACAGAAAGATCCCATGGCCTTCCTAGAAACCTTATTTCTGATAGGTCAATCTCTAAGAGCACATGCACAAATGCACTTACTCTTCAACTTCCCTCAGCTGAAATGCAAGAAGAAAACCTCCAGTGCCCCAGGGAGAAGTTACCAAGCAGAGAATCCCCATAAGCTTTTAGTAGCCTCTTTCACCTGCTGGAAAGATCGTCTCGTCCTTGAACTGACACCAGGCTAGCAGAGGACAAAAATCTTTGAAGTCTTCAACAGCTGCTTTTCACTGTAAGTCAACAGGGGAAATTTATAAGCAAGGGAGAGAGTTTTCAAAAGAAATGGATACTACTTTATGATACTTTGCAGTCAGTGGTGGCAAGAATGACTAACATCTTCCCAACTCTTAAATAAAATCTATGTTTCAGCTAGTTCTTCCCTCAGCACTAAGTTGTGTTCTTACACACATGGCAGAGGTGCATGGTGAGATCCTGGGCTCTGATGACCAAGAACAATAATACACCAACCAAGGAGCAGAGAAGTATTTTTTGAAGCTGAAAACTTATGCAGAAAAGTTTTTTAGCAGCTCAGCAACTTCCTAGTAGCTCTGGCTGGCTTCACTGAACACAGCAAGATGAATCACCATGTTCTGCAGAGGAGATCTTTACCCCCTTCCTAGACAAGATGAAGACCTTTCTCTATATAAGTCTTTTCTAGAGGAATGTGTTATATGGCAACATACAACTGGCTGCCTGTAACTTCGCAAAACCACTATTAGCAAAAAGGGAAAATCACTTGCATCAATGTACAAGTGGCACAGAAGCACGTGCACATGATTATACCCACTAGCAAGTATGCCTACAGAATCACGGTATGGTAGAATATCCTGAGTGGGAAGGGACCCAAAAGGATCATCCAGTCCAGCTCCTAGCCTCGCACAGGAGAACCCCAAGACTCACACCCTGTCCTTGAGAGCATGATATTTCTTGTCTGTGAAAGCTCTTCCTAAAGGCAGTCTTAAAGCATTCATCTCTGTAAATATTTCTGCATAGAAAACCTGTGGATTACCTACGGGTGATGTGATTAAAGGGTTTCAAGAGAAATTGTTTGTGAGCAGAAAATCATCACAGCTGGCATCTAACTGACCAACTGCTTGATTAATACTGACCTCAAACACTCCAGCTACCACATACAGCAATACCTAAAAGAATTTTCCACATTCCCTCCTGTTATTTTTCTCCCTGCGAAAACATCAGCTCTCTATTCCTACAGCAAACAGCAAGAGCAAACAACCGGCTCCTTCATCAAAACACAACATCGCCAGGTAACTAAAAGCACCTACATTTCACATTTTCAGACTACAACAATAAAACTGTACTTGAGTGTTACCTGCTGTCAGAATTCAAGCTTACAATATAACATACAGTCACATACCCATTAGTTAAACAAGTATAAAACATGCTTTTTTCTTTTAATCTTGCTATTTATTTGCTAACGATGTCGCCACTTCCCAGGTCATGTCTCCTTATCATTACTACAACAACAAAAAAATGCTGCCAGCAAACAACATAAGTACAAAAATTTTAAAGCTAAGACAGACTACAGGGAAGTGCAAGCTTCCTGCAGCTGCTTAAACATGGTTTTATTTCATACTGTGGTCTTAATGGGACACCATCATCTCAACTTTGTTAAACCCAGTAATTTGAAGTTAATTCTTTTTTCTGTTCTTTTATTTTTATTTTTTCGACTGTTCATTTTAATAGTCACCCTCAATCCAACAAATTTGCAGCTGTAACTTATCAGGAGCAAAGGTTTTAGTCACATGTGAATCGAAAAGCAGCTAGCAATTGAAAACAAATTAACCTATTTCCAACCGTGCCTAAGTGGTATTACTGCATTTTCAGAGAAAATCTTTACAATAAGCACAGAAGTTCTGGTAACATTTAGAGCAGGGATGGGAGAACAAAACTGGGTAAAGGTTTTGCATCACTTGGCTGTTGTGCTTAGGTAGGATGACATCAGTAATTTCCAGGATGGGTGAGGAGGTAGTTAATTCCTAACAGCAAGCAGAAATGTTGTATGCAGAGGAAACTAGTTTCATACAATCGGAGGACTGACATTTCAAATATCAATAAGCTACCTTTCCCTTGAGAATAAGATAGCTGGTTTTTGCTGGCACTGCAACTTCCTTGAGCAATTATCTGATCAGGGATTGACAAAGAAAAAATATAAAAATTAAGCATTCTGATCAGTCACTGCTCTCCATTACCTTGTAATGGAAACATCTGCATTCAGCTTCATGGAAGGATCATCCACTTCATGGGTGTATCATGGAAGTACATTAGCTATCCTGTGAACTCAGTAATCCTGATCAAGTTATTCCTCACTTATGATAGAAACAATTGATTAGAGATACATTGGCACAAACATGCAATCGCAGCAACAAAATTATCCACATTTTCTAAGTACTCCATATTTTACTCCTTATTTGTCAAATACTAAATTGTATTGAATAAATGAGACCAAAAAAAAAAAAAAAAAAAAGGCAGTGAATCTAAGAAACCCGTATTTGAAAACCAGTATTTAAAGATTACTGTTAGTCTGGAAGGCATTAAAAGGGGGGACATAAACGCTTAGTTCAGGTCTGGTTAAAAGATTTCCTGGCTTGTCATTAAAGAAGAGATTTTCTGAGAGGCCCAAGAAGACAGTCTTGAAAGTTAAGCACAAAACTGGGCATTCAGACAAGTCTTTTTCTTGCCTGATTCTGGGTGGGTTCATTTGACCTCTGGCAGCCCATGTAAGTCAGTTTATCAAAAAGAGTAACTAAATTGGGGTACTCGGTCTGAAAGATTTAAAGCCTGACAGAGGTGATGAATCCTGTAGTTCAAACCTGAGTGAGCACAAGGTAAGAGCACAGGATTTCTCTTTAAGTCAAAGCCTCCCTCTGAAGCTTGGCACCCAGAGCTGATGCCCAAAATAGACTCTGTGAAAAATTTTAGCCTGAATTTCCCTTTCCCTCAGCCTGAGCTCTTCAAACTGACATCTGATGTGAAGTAAAAAGGAAAATTATAAAGAGTATTATTAAATACTTTAGATGTTGCCTGGAAAGAAATAAGTTTTATTTGTGAAAAGCTATAGCTCCTATACCTGTGTGGCTGCAGAGGCCAGATAGTTAAATGAAGAAAAAAGTAAACTGACAGCAGGAACAGAAGTAGGGAAACATCCTGACCCTGTGCACTGGGCTCCACCTATTCTGAAACAGACAGACAGACAGACAGCTTTTCACCACTGTATGATATGTCTGGCAACTTGAATGTGCCAACCTGCTGTGTTTTTTATTGGGGTGTATTTTCATCAGGCAAAGATGTAGAAAGAATTATCTAAACCAAGCCATTTTCCTTATCTTTACTTCCCTTTACATTCTTGCTCAAAAGAAATTGAAAACAAATTAGTAACTTCTACTTTTAATATGGAATTTGCATTTTCCCTTATAGCATGGGTTCTCAATTCAGATAATAATTTGACTGAATCAGCGGTCATTCAGAAATGGTACAAATAGCTCTGGGTACTAAAACACAGCTTAAGAATAACTTCACACGAATTTAAAAAAACTGTCTTGCCATATTCATACAAGCTCAAGATAATTCAACTTTACAGTTTTGACATCTGTAGCTTATTAGTCTCTTAAGTATGTAAAAACACCATTGGCATTTTTCATATTGCAAGTGTCTGGAGATAATGGCCGTGCAGATTTTATACAGAACGGTGCAAGTAAACTTGCCAAACTTTCATCATCACTCCTTCGGAAACTCTGAGGGGGCCGACTAAATTGGCATTTTGTTTGACATGTACACAGAATGTGCTTAGCATGCAGAACAAGCATGGCAATAAACCTTTTCTTAACAGCTGTGTTATTTTAGCTAATGATAAACATGTATCTAAAGCCACATATCACCACAACTTAAACTGGTGAGAAAAGCTTAGTCACCCCATGGAAGGAGAGGCCATCACGACAGAGGAAGTTGCTTATTTATTCCTTGCTATACAATTAATTGTAAACACAGACAAATATACAAACAGTTGTTCTAAATTAAGCAAAATTCATTCTCATTGTAGCTTATATTCTGTCTCTGACCTTGCTGCATCTTTTCTTTACCGACAGACTCCTACCCACATGAGTGCAATTACAACCAATCTCAGTGGAAGTTGGGATTCCATAACTGAGCAAAGTTTATTTTCCAGAAAGTTTCCTTGCAGTCTGAGGGCTTTGGAGGGCCAAAAGGCTCTTTTTGCAATTGTTGTGGCTCGTTCGATTGTGACTGCATTTGAAATGCAAAATATCTTGACATGTGAAATGCAGATGTTACCGAGCAAGACAGTGTATCGATTTGGTTAAGCCATTTAATTTTGACAAACTGCCAAAACAACAATAAAAGAGTCGCAAACCTGAAATATTGGAGATTTCAGCAGCAGCTTAGATTGTCTCAAACCAGGACAGCAGCCTATAATGAACAGGGAGACAAAGAGTCCCCGGCAACCTCTAGGAAGGGATCAATGCTCTCCATGGAACTGCAGTGACTGGGAATTTCAGACAGCACCCTTCGATTTTCTCTGAAATCTTATCTTTACAAAGTAAACAAACACAAGATAATAACCTTTAAACTTTCCACAGCCATTCATAAGAGGATTTGTTACTACAGAACAGCAGCAGACATTCAATATCAGTCTCTGCTCAATTCGTGGTACTCCTTGTATAAAAAACTCCATCTTTTAAAAGGCACAGGTTGCAAATCCCAAAATTGTGACACTTAAAAATTAATAAAATTAATTAGGATGTCTCAGAAGCATTTTCCAGCTTTTCTCTGGATGTGCAGAGCTGTACACATCCTATCTTTCCAGTGAAAACTAAATTTATCATATAACCCACTGAGTCTGCAATTTGAAGTCTTAAAAAAACATTACATACTACTGAAAACTGCAAAAACCCATATCTAAGTTTCGAAATGGGAAAAAATACCATTATTTTCATCATTTTTTTAAAAAAAGTGACTAAACTTGGATCAAATTTTAAGATACTTTATTTTTTATGTAATTGCAATCAATCCAATTTTGGTTCCTATGTTCATAAATATCTGAAGCAAACTATGACAGAGCTTTTAAAGAGCATGTGCCTAGTCCATATAGATATGTTAACTAAATACTTTAAAACATCCTCAAAATTAAGTTAATACTTATAAAAAAGCAGAATTTTTCAAACTCAACTTTACATATCCATCTTCACAGAATTAAAAAAAAAAAGATATTTTACTTTAAAGGTTTGGCAAATGGCTTCTGATTCTTTGGAAACTACAGTATTTAGACTACATTATCTCAATCTTCTTCAATCACAATTGTATCATTTCATTACACTGGATATAGAAAAATAGTAAGAGGTAAGTGCTGCTACATTACTCCTTGTATTATTTTTTATGGCAATTTGCAGGACACCAAGAGTAAACCCAACACTTTACAAACCAGAGAGAAAGGTCATTACTCCAGAGAGCTTACAACTACAGCAAACAAACTGAGGAGACAGGAGGAGATTCCTCTTTAATATATTAGTGTATCATCATTAAAGAGATTCCCAAGGCAAGTAGCATCAAAACAGCATTGAAAGTTGGCAAAAAGGGGCACATTTTGCTCCTTGCCCTTCCTTACTCACAACGTGCACCTTGAAACAGCAGGCAGATGCACATCAACTCACTTCTCCATCACAGGCACAGAAGGGAAGGCACGGAAACACATTGTTCAGGAGACACAAGGAAACTGTACCTGCCAAAAAGATGTTTTTTTTAAATTTCTTTGATTAAGAAATCTAGTCCTTAATGCTCTCTGCCAAGGTGTGCACTCCTTTGAATTGAAAGAATCCATGCCTCCATAACCCAGGAAATTTCCTTTCTGGCCTTACGCAGCATCATCAAACTTCTCCTGCTACTTTTGAGTTAGACACATCATAGATCCATCACTTACTACTGTCTACATGTCACCAGAATCTTCCCCACACCTAAGAAAGTAAGGAAGCTTGAAATAAACTGTGAGGGGACAAACACAACCTGCCATAGGCAGGACATGTTTAAACCTCTACGCATGACTGGTAGGATAAAGTAGGTGCAGCACATTAATGTGTAAGACAAAATGATGTTCAATCTAGAAATAAAATACTTGCTCAAAATTATGTTTTAATCCTATTTTTCTCTCCGCCACTATCCCCAATCTCACCTACCCCTACTTTCCACCCAAAAACCCCTTGGAGAAGTTTACCATTTCGCTAAGGGAGAAAAAGGAAAAAAACAAAAACAAAAGAAAGCAGAGCAAATACCAGTAAAGAGAAGGTAAAAATGCTGAACATCTTTAGCATCAGTCAATCCCAACAGTAATGTAGAGGAAAAAATTATTACTCAAAAAGATGGTTTTTTTAGAAATTATTTTAGTGATCACTCTCAGATTTACAAAATATTAAGGTTTCATTTGTAATTGATTAACATAGATTATCACTTTCTGTACCCACTGCAGACAATTAATTTTACATTATTAATCATTATAAACAAAAAGTGGCTATCAATTAGCATGGTATTTTCTTTAAAAGATGTATAGCTGATAATTAACAAGGTATCAATACAACAAGGTATCAAGTGTAACTGGCAATTGCTTGCCCATTCATTAAAAGAATCATTCCTTTGTTATTACTTGTTCATGACTATAAACCTGAATATAAAGTGGAACATTATTGTCTCACCTCCTGCCGATCCAACCGCCCAGCCTGCATTGCTAGAAGAAAATTATTGAAGATGTTTTCTGTGGCTAACTCAGGAAAATGTCAGGAAAAGTTAACAGTGAGGTTGGCTCTTGTTTAACAAAAGCCAAGAGAGAGGTACTGCATTTCCCTAATAACTCCCAATCATAATGCTTAGAAAAGAGGGAATATAATTTACCAGGTGTACACATAATCTTTGCTGAATTATCAAAACACTGTAATGAAAACAGGAAGCTGCTAAAATGCAGAAACGCCCCCCCCCAAGCCATATGTAGGTAAAGAATCAAATAGCTTAGCTTGATAATATGGGAGACCAATTAAGAGCTTGGATCAGTCAATTACTGTGAGAGAAAAGTTTTCCTGGACTATGTTCAAGCTGACCAAATGGCCTGTGTTAGGCAGAAGTGTCTGGCTTTCAGTACACCCAAATATTCTTTTTGGACTTGTTATTTTGCTAGTCAAGTGTACACCCACCATGATAACTTCACCTCATACACATCCACACTACTTTAGATTTTATTTGCAATTTACTTCTGTAAATTCAAACCACTTTCAGCGTCTTTATCCTGACTATTATCAAATCTGTACTACTTTTGTCAGCTTTTGTTTTTTAAATAAAAGTTGTTCCTGTTAGACAACATTCTTCAAACACTGAGCAAGTGGAATAAAGTGGCATGGTTTATTGTGTTTTCCAATGAAGCATTTAACAAGAATTCCAGAAAGAAATCTTTTTATACCTAGACATATTGGAGACTGTTAGGAAGATACTTTATTTACTTTTACTATAAACCAATGTCAGGTTTTATTTTGCTGCTGTTCTAAATTTGTAAACATTTTTAAATGTTATGTTTAACAAATTATCATGTGACTAAAAGCTAAGGTCAAACATAGTCGTGTGTGATACACCATTCTTGGTGTACCAAGCAATAAGTAATGTGAATTGTGTGCCTCAGTTGCACTCAGTGAGAACTGCACTACAGCATCAAGTCCTAGGAGAAAAAGGGATTTTAGTTCTACTCGATTTTTAAGTTGTATTCTTACACATGCAAATAAGCTGACAAAAATCAAGCTCTTCCCTTGTCTTCATACTCTCAACCCTTCAGAAGGGTTGAGGCTGGATGAAGCCCAAGCCATCCATGATCCAGCACGGCTCCCTGCAAATGCCAGAGAGCAGACGTTTTGGAGCAGTGGGAAATAAGAGCACTGGAGACGCTGGCTGCTCTTCCAATGGGTTTTCTACCAGGAGACTTCAAAGACAGAGCACAAAATGCTAAACAAGCACCCAAGTGCATTGGAAACTGCATTTGGCAGCCGAAGGTAGGCAAATAGCATAGGAATGACCTCGCATAGCACAGACCTAACAAAACTGTGCTGTAAGGTCAAACAGTTGCACGGGAGGAGGTTTAGACTGGATATTAGGAAAAGTAGCTTCACTGAAAGGATAGTCAGGCACTGGAACAGGCTCCCCAGGGAAGTAGTGGAATCATAAGGTGTGCAGATGTGGTGCTTAGGGATGTGGTTTAGTGGTGCACTTGTCAGTGCTGGGTGGACAGTTGAAGCAGATGATCTTAGTGGTCTTTCTGACCCTTAGCAATTCTCTCTTATGAAGGGAGATCCCTACACTTTATTTACATACATGAAGAAGGACTGTTGCATAGGAAGTCAGGCACCTTGCAGTTTGCACAGTAGCTAAATCAGCTGGTACCTTCTTTGTGAGTGTCTGAGAATAAACTTACTTTCAACAGTAAAGCAGCAGCTGTGATCACAATCAGTGCCTCAAAGAGAAAGAGGGAAGAAAACGTAAAGGTAAGATACCAAACTCGAATTATCCAACTTGTCAGTCTTCAACAGACATCAGGAATGGAAAAATCAAAGCCTAATAAAACACTGTGACCCTGGACAGTGATTTGCCTAACTTAAATAAGCAAGAACTGTGGTGCATAGAAACAACCAGTGAAGTAACGCTTGGAAGATGAACTCTCATCTATCCTTAAATGCCTGGCAAAGAAAGCACTGGTTGAACAGAAGAACGAACAGTGCTTAAACATACTCAGAAAAGCAGACTCAAAATGCTTTTCCTTTTTAAACAAACATTTAGAGAACAGACCATCCTGGTGAATGAGAACTTCTGAACTAACCAAGTGGGGTGAAGGAACAGTTATTAGTGAAGAAATAAAATAGGAAGCAAAAGGAGGAAGAGCATTTCCTCTTTGCAGAGCTTCGTTTCAGACTGCAGTCCCATAACTGAAGTGATGAGATAAACCCTTCCCTCACTAAATAGGAAATGTCTCTTCGTCACAGTAGAAAAAATGCCGGATCAGTTAGAACTCAGAGATTTAAGTCTGAAATTAAACAGTCTGCATGACGGACACATACATTTATGAACAATTACATCCAGGATAAGAGGTTATCTATGAATGCAAATGTCCTGCAAGACATTAGGAATAGTTGACAAGTCTGATATATTGTGTTATGGCTGAAAGTTACTTATTTTCTTTTTAGCTGTATTAACACATGTTATAAAACATATATATGCTTTATGTGAAGTGTTTAAGTATAACCAGGTGCCAAATAAAAGTGCAAGAGTATAGTGATAGGTAAGCTACTTGAAATCATACTTTAGTTGCACCTATTTTATTATTTAATGTTACATACACAAATTATACACCACGCTCACAACATTTTATGAACTATATTAAATATTAAAAGCCTGAGAGGAAAAAAGGCATAAGGCTTTAAACAGGAGGAGAGAGTCAAACATTACTGTAAAGTGTAAGATAGAACAAAAAATATAAGATAGTTGTATTTTTTTAATTTTCTTTTTTTTCCAAATGTCCATCCACTAGAGAGAACAACTACTAACTTTGCTTGGCAAATGGTCATATGTAACTACCAGGAATTATTGCAAGAAGAGGATGCATTTTTCTCATTAGAAGGTAAAGAAACAAAGGAAGACTGGAAATGAGAATAATACAATTCCCAGAACGGGTAACACACTTTGGGGAACACTGCAGTAGGCGAGACTTGAAATCACCCATCCTAACTCAAAGAGCCAGTTTTAAGGCTTTAGAACTTTCAATGTTTGCTTTTCTTTCCCACTGTCTAAATTAAGGCACTTTATAAGCCCTATTGATTCTACCCATTAAACTGTGGATTTTGAGATTACGAGGAACAACAGAACTTTTCAGAGTGGACTGCAGCCCCACGGTAGAAGGGCGCAGGAGCTAACTCCAGCAGACGTGACCTTTAGAAAGCAGTATTATTCACCCTCTGCTCGCGGGCGCTTTGACACATTAGCACTTTGCGAGATCTCCAGGCAGTATTTTATCAGCAGGGCCCATCCAGGCATGATGTGCACTTTCACAGTGCATTAGCATATCCAGAGGAGGAACGCTGTGGACTGCAATGGCCTTTCCTTGTAGGACAGAGTTGAAGTGTGAAACAACATTACTGACATTCTCACTGACATCCAGGAGCTCCTCTGCATATCCAAAATTCATAAGCATGTAAAACCTAGCACTGTATAGAGAAGAAACTAATTTCCAGAGCAGCTTACTTGTTGGTACATTAATCTTTGACCTGCTCAGGGTCTTGTATTCTGAAGAGTTCATCATCTTAACTTTTTCCTCCTTACCTTGCATGTTAAGAAAATACTGGTCTAAATTCTACATACAAGCTGAATGCTGAAGTTTAAAAAGAAATCAAATGTATTCGACAATGTAAACAGAAACCTTGCTTCTCACCTTACATCTGTACTGACCAGAAGTAACCCTGGTGAAATCAGTCAGCACAGGTATACAAAGAGAGGGAATCTGGTCCAAGGAGTAACATAACCCACTGTACGCAGACACAACCCAGCAGAAGAAAGAGCTGATGAACTGATCTGAGCTCACACAGAAAGATGGCAGAGCAGCCTGTAAGATTTTTCTTCCTTAATCAACAACCAGTTTTGCAGTCAGTGGTTCTGGGGGTCACTGAATCCTGGTCATCTGAGCAGGGAATTCTCGCATTGCAAGAATTCCCGCATTGCTCAAATCGCAAACAGCAGTCTACGTTTACTCCAAACCATTTTGTAGCACATGACCTGGGGGGCTACGACCAGACACAGACCTAGCTCATTATTATTAAAAACATTTCAAGCTGCTTCAAAATATAACTTTCAAATTCTACTAATGAAAAATTGTTTTTTCTCTTTCCTGTTTTATCAAACATAGCAAAGGAGCAGAAACGTGGGCTGCAAGCCCTTGGTTCTGAGCACTTTTGCCCATGTCTGACTGGTTCCAGCAGTTTCTGAAACACACTGAAGGTGCTCCTGAGGAGAGATCATTTCGACTTCACTGCTGCAGTTTTGTCAGCTCTAAGACACAACATAGCTCATTGCTTGAAAAAAGAGAAACAACAGGCATTCTTCCCCTTAAAAGTATTGGGATAAGGAATTTGGTTTGACAATTACAATACTGAGACACACTCTTTTGGATCTGGATGTGACTTTTACAAGGATATACATTAGTAGGAACCCAAGAGGTTCTTCTTAAATAATAGATGCTAAACAAGCCAGAAGAATTTAATCTTACAGAGGCAAACTGAACTGACTATCCCAGGTGTAACAGTGCTTCCCAAAGGATTTGCACCAAGAATTTACCTATTTAGTTTAACATTTTTATAACCAAGCTTCCTATTATAAGCCCTAACTTTTCTTAAAAGGCATTTCTATCACCATACCACAGTATGATACTTTTTACTCAATTCTGCAGTCATAAATAATCATGTTTATATTATAAAATTTTGGCTAATGTTACATAGAGAAGCCAACTTTAATCTGCATAAATCAATTTCAAAATAAATACTGCAAGTTAATGTTCCATCTTCTTTGTTCTGCATCTTTGTCTTTAGGCTTGAGCACTAAGTGATGAAGTTTATCTCATACGTAAGACGTGCCACTAACACTAATCTATTCCCTCCCCAAAACATCAACAAAAGGAGCTATGGGTCATTGAGCCAAAAAATTAAATGCTGAAATGTACATCCAACAATGCTACCCTTCACTAGCAGATATCCTGTGGAGAAAAAAAGTCAAACAAATGCAACTCGAATGTCTAGCCAAAAGAAAACGTCCAGAAAAGAACAAGCTTTCGTCCCACTCTTCAGGACGAAAAGTATCTTGTTACAGCTTCAAATCTTCTGCATCGTCTGCTTAAGCACAGCTAGAACATGTGGAGAAAATTTATGGTATTTTATCATGGTTGGCTTGGGGGAAGGAAGAGGTTTCTCTGTGAGGTCAGGCACAGGAAATTATTAGCTTTTTTCCTTCCTTCCTTCCTTCCTTCCCTCCTTTTCAACACACATTCTCTTCTACTGCTAAGATCGCAATCATTTTGCCCATAGAAAACTGACTGGCCAAAGCAGTACTGAATTAAGAACAGCCCACACTGTGAACAGGCTTACACTTCAGTGGAAGGTACACTGTTCTTCCACTCAAATTCCAGTCCATATTTGAGCTGTAGGTTTGCACCTGATATGCTTCAAGCACCATATATATGACAAAGTGCTGTAGCCTAAAGGAAAATATTTGTAATTGTACTGTGTTACCTCCTACTACTGTTCTACTTTACAGGCACTTTCTTTAAGCAAAGGAGGGTGGTCAGAGACACAGAGGAAAAAGCCTAATCAACTAATATAAAAATTAATTATTCTCCCAATGAAATTCATCACTTTTTTATCAATGGGAAAGAGACTGCATTTAAAATATATGTATTTTCTAAAAGCTGCGTCTGCAGTGTTCTCAGTTCAGCAGTTATTCACCCAGCAGCTTAAACCAAAGCTAAAGACAGAAAGCTAAGAACAGGACATCACCAACCTCACAGGAAAACAGGATTGGAAAACATTTTGAGGAAATGTTGGGGAAAAAAATAACACTTACTAAATAAAATGAAAACAGAAAGATCAAACATATACCACCATACAGTTCATCCTTTTCTAAGCCCAGTAGACATTCAAAAGAATTCTTTCATATTGAATTGGACAAAGCTGCAAGCAACTTCATCCTAGTTTGAAGTGGATTTAGAATAATTGCTGTCAGGAAAGTTGATAGTTGGAATGGCTCTAAGCACAAAACCACAAGTGTCCTGTAGTGACTGGAACAGGAAAAAGCTGAAAGACATCATATGACATTTCAGGTACCTACAGAGAACTACAGGAAAAATAGGTACAAATGCTTGTAATTAAAATACATTTACTAAAAAAAAAAAAAATCTAGGTCTGGAGTCATTAACAGAATGCATTAATGAGAACATTTCTAATGTATTAAAACAAGACTTTCTAGTAATGCACTGAAGAAGACCAGAGAACAATAATCAAGGAACGATGAGAGAAAACACACATATACTCAGCATCATCTGAACGGTGATGATAAATAATGAAATAAAATTTTGCTAGCCAATCCTGCAAGATATGCTATCAAACTTACAGTTCTTCTACCTATGCTGGAATATTTTTAACCACTAGAAGAAACACTAATTAGAATTACTAATCTGGGCAAAATATAAGAAAAGAGAAAGCAGAAGACTCAACATTTGAAAAGAAAAAAAATTGATCATCTAGTCTATTTTCCTAATTAGTATTTCATGTAATTCATGTAATGCACTTAAGTTCAGTCTGGAGCAAAGTAATTCTCATTGCCTGCCCTCCAAGATCATCAGATCTGTACATTTCTTTTTATTAGAATTCCCTTTTAAATATAAATTCCATGTGATATATTTCCCCTAGTACGTAGTAATACAGCAATGTGCTTCTATACAGTCTGGCTTTGATCTACAAGTTTGACGTGACTTCTTTAAATTAGAGTAGTATTTTAGAAAGAGGCATCATTTTTCCAGAGAATTCCAACAGATAGAAACTTTGGACCTCGTGATTAACAAGACCAAACTTCAGCTGTATTCAGATGAAATCCAATCATAGGTTTTCATATTCCATCAAGAAGATGGAAAGGAAGAAGGACCACTAAAAACAACCCTCTGCACGTATGAAAGCCACCCCACCATCACTACCCATCTCCTTTGGTCACATTAGTGCCAAACAGCTACACCCCCAACACAAAATCCCAGCCAGACTGATCTCAGTTTACTAGAATTTTTCAGAGGACAACGTCTTTGGCAGCAGTCTGTCACAGCTCATACAAATACTTTAATTTTCCAAAAGAAAAGGAAAACTAAAACATCTCTCTGGCAATTAGTAAACAGTTCAATATAAAATATTCATGTACCATCAAAGGCCTGATTATTCAGAATTCTTCATTATAAGTGCTTTGAAATTTGAAGTTCATTTTGCACTAAATGTGCTTTTTTCAGTTTAAACAAGCAGAATGAAAAGCCAGCAAGTGAAAAGTTTAATGAAACTGAACCAAAAAATTGTATTAAAATTTTTAAGTCCTCTATTTTAAGTGTATATCTCCCTCTTTAACGTAATCCTCAAACATTATAATTAGAAATTTTAGAACAAAGACCTTATGCTGAAACACAGGTTCTTCATCTTCCAAGGTTATTTCTTGGTGTCGCTTTTTTATAAATACTGTCAATGCAAAACACTGTCAGTGCGTGGCAAAGGCTGCTGTTACAGCCTGGAACACTTCACCAGCGAATGCAAGCCCAGAACTGCCCAGCAGCTACAGTTTAATAAAGCAAGGGTCATGCCCTGATGACCAAGGTTTCATTTGAAAAACAGTAAAACACATAAGCAAGAGTTTCTCAGAGTTTCAGGTTAAGGGGAAAGAAAAAAAGTTTTACTTGAAAAGCAAGTAAGTCTAAAGCACAAATAAAAACTAGAAAGCTGGCAACAGAGAAAGTTTTTGTAACAGAAGTACAGAATTAAAGCAAGAACATTCAGATTTACCTACATCTAAAAGAGCCTCCTCAGAACCATGAAAACTCTATCAAGTGATAATATGTTGAGTGTGCTTTAGCACTGCAATTTGTATTTAATTACAGTTCCACAGTTATTCCTTATTTAAGCTACAATGCTCTGCAGGCAGAATGCATCTCAGAAGGTTTATTGCATACCAAGGGATGAATACCATGCTTCTTCAATCACCAGAAGGGCAGCAAAATACCCCATGCAGTCACTACTACATTACAGAAATGGCATTTTTAAATATTACTTTCATACGCTTTGACTTAAATTCATGCATCACATGAAATCAGTGAAGAATTAATCAAAAGTTTAATTTGCATCTAGAGTCTAAGCCTGCAATAATAATTTAATATCACTGAAAAAGTAATCAATTTCATAGGTGATAAACAAGGGGGCAAAGGGTAATACCATCATAAAAACGGAATAACTGCCATATTCAATCCTTGGGGATTCTTTAGATCCTGCTATACTAGACACTTATGGGTTGTTTAATCAAGTAACTTCAGACAACAGCCATGTCTGTATGCCTCAGAAACAAATTAAGACCCATCAGTGTGCACATGTATCAAAACTTTCCCCACTTCACTGATCTGTGTCTTAGGCATTTGTTAAGCCTTGAAGCAGAAGGTTTTGTGTCTCTTCCAATGAAAACTCTTGGCACTTTTGTCGTAATTGACATTATTGTTAATACTTCCTATTCAATGAAGTCTGTTGTTTGTTAGTGAGGTCAACATGATCCACACAGCAGCACACGTAAGGTATGGAAGATAAACAGTGTTCACACAAAGACACTCAACTGATGATTTGCCCCAAAATTAAAACAACTGTTAAAAATGATGCAAAGCTCCAAGTTCAGAAAAATCTCAAATGACATTTTTCAATTCTGCAAGACTCCAATTTCTTCCAAATAATAAAAAACACTAACAAACTGAATTTAACACAAAAACACCGCTCTGAAGCCGAACTTAGGAAGAGAAATGCATCTTCAGTAATACAGACAAAAACAGACAGATAAAACCAAGAAAAATTAGGGAAAGCTTAAGGTCTCCTAACAACACAGGAGAAATATTCCCTGTTCCTTCATCACCTTTCCCTCACAAGTCCACATCAGTCCTTTCTGCTCTAAACCAAACCCCATTTCAAAGCAAACTATTCTATCTTTAGGCTGTCATCAGCCAAGCTGTGCTTTGCTACAAAGAGCACTGTGTTGAAAAAAAAAATTGCAGTCAAAATACCAGGTCTTGTGAATTTTTCTTAGAAAGGAGATCAAACTCACAAGGTCTTAACAAAGTCACATCACCAAATAAAACCTAAAACAGGTAAAAGAAACAACTAGTTCATGAGACTTTCCTGATGTGTGCCAAGTTGTATGGAAAAACCAGAAAGTTTTGGTTGTCTCTATTATCTGTCGTAACTAAAAACAAATGGTGCCAAAGTACCACAGATGCCACAACGAAGCTGTTTGTGTGCAGGCAGTGAGGATCTGGTCATGTTGATACCTCTACCCACCTGCATGTAGGAGACCTCCTAGCATTCCTAGAGAAGACGCCATCATGCCGAACATTCAGGCTGCATGGATGGCCTTGGGCAGCTCTAATCCTTCTATCAACCATATGGCTGAGGAGCTGTAACATGAGGTCTAAATGAAAGGTAAATGGGAAATATTTATTATTCTTTCACACTTAAAGTTATTTTTTTTAAACTGAAGCCTTTGTAAGATTTGCCTGCTAAGCCTCAAAAACCTCACCACTCTACAAAACTGCTGACCCACTGTGGAACAAGTTCAAATATGTCCAGCCACTCATGTAAAGACATCCTTTTTATTGTCACGTTTTGGATACTGGCTTTCCTCACATGTGTGTAAGCACATGTTCTTCTGAATTAGCTTAGACAAAAAGGTAGGCCCACTTGCAAGAGTGAAGGAGCCTAAGCGGTGCTGACTTTTTCATATTTCAAATGCAAATTATTTATTCAACTGTACAAAGCCAAGTCATTAAAAAAACCCCCTACAAAACACATTCCCACATCTAACCCTTTTCTAAGTACAGAATCGAGCAACTACATTAAAATGCTACCTAAAAATGTTATTTTCTCGGGCTCAGACAAGTAAAACAAGGTATATATGAGGTCATTTGCATAATAAATATAAAACCAGTATTAAATAGCAATAGTTTCTTCTAAAATGGCTTACAACTCCACTTCTTCTGATTCAATGAACATCATACAAATACATGCAAATCGTTATGAAGTCCTAAAAACTTTACCCATCAGAATAGTCTCCAGGATTTTGACAAACTATAAAGACAATATTTACAAAGCAATAATAATGCACACAGAAACTATGCTTATCTATATTTTCTAAGTTTTTATATTACAATAGGACCTAAAACTTAGGTCAATTAAGACAGTATATATTTAAATGCTTACTATAAACAACAAAATCAACATCATGTCCAAAATTTTGGAAAGAAAACAGAAATTATCATTATGTGGAAGAGATAAATAACCTGGCTGCAGTACTCTAATACACACTTTCAGTAAAGACTAGAGAGGAAGAGACAGGAATATCCCAAGCTATCACAGTCTATCTGCAGAGATTATAGAGCCATTGTTTTATAAGCAAATAAACTGCATTTCCAAAACAGTAAAACAATTACACAAACTTTATCAAAGTTATTAAATGACAGCACAGTGAGTTAGTTAAGCTTCATTACATTATGAATCTTCAGTATTTTTTCCCTGCTGCTTTTCCTCTCACCAAAACCAAACTGAGAAATGTGTGGATATGAATGAATAGTTCAGTTCTCACATGTATTATCTGAGGACCAAATATTCAAGAGAGCCTGCAATTTGCTGGGACAACTGCAGGAAATGTTTATTCAGCCATGCATATTCAAATTGCTGCTTTTTTTATAAACACTGATGGAAGTGTTGATGCTTCCAAGACTTTTACACAAAAAAATACAAGCTGACAGCAGTAGCAAAAATACCATAGGTATGGCTGGCATTAGAAACACAGATGTGAATTTGATTTTTCAAGATGATCCTTCGTTAAGAGCCAATTTCAGTTTCACAATGCAGCAGGGAATATCAGACCTCATACCAATTTCAGGGGACAAGCTCTGTAATGTAGTTAAACAACATTTGCCTTCTGTAATCATGATGCTCTGCGCTTTTAAGATGTACACTAATTAAACTAGAAAAGGTCACACAACTGAAAATGTTCACGATTTGGGCAAGACTCAATAACAAAATCTTTCCTATCACTAATCTTTTATCCACCATAACTGTCACTTTGACAAAGTGTCTTTGTCAGCCCACTCATGATCACACACAAGAAGCTTCAGCCTTTATCCTCTGGAAGAGTTCATGAGCTTTGTCTTCCAAACCTCAGTGAGACAGAGCCACAAAAGAGAGGAAGAGGAAGCAAAATCCAGCATTCCTCAGGACTACTCTGTCATCTGTTCAGGAAACAACTCATATGCAGTTTTAAAACTTCAGATTTAACATAAGGATTTCAGTATTGAAATTCCAGAATAAAAATATGTCTATATCTATACAGATAGGAAAAGGAAGAAACAGAAAAAAACACCTAGGTTCTAATCCCAATCTTTGAAGATTAGCTGCAGTGTGAGCTGCAGTTCTTATGTCTGTTTCCTCATGCATTATCTGATAATATTGTTATTCTTCCAACTTTTGAAAACTTAAGGTCCTCTATAGAAGTCTACTCCTTCCTCATGCCATATAATGCCTTGAAAAAAATGGGACCAGAAAGTATTTATTATGTCTTCAGACTCTGACAACAGTCAGCGAAAAGGCCCTTAGAACATCTCTGCATTTATGGATAACTGATGAGAAATTGATCTGTGTTTAGTTTAACTACGAATTTGAAAGGATGTTGAGGCTGAGCCCTATGCGCTGAAGTCTTTCCTGAATCTGAATAATCCTCCAGGCATAACCTAGCAACCTGCTCCCTCTCTGAATCTCTTCTCCTCCAACTTTTCTTATTACATGGAAAACTTTTCTCCCCCAACAGTCTGCTTTCTCTCAGGTATTTAATGGGTGATTTAAAAGAAATAAAGGGATGAGGAGAGAAAGGTTCCTACCCCTCACATCACAGTGACTGCACAGTATCAGGAGGAAAGCCTGCATTGCAGCACAATTCTATCAAACCTTTGGGCCTTTCAAAGGCAGTAATGCCTTCCTGTTGCTGGAGGAGGTGAAAAAAAAATAAAAATCACACAACCTAACCAGTCTGAGAACAGTGGGCTTAAGAGTAAGTGTTCATTCAGCAAAGACGCTGACAGAGCAGGTGAAAATAAAATGCTTTCATAACCTTTCACAATCTATTTCGGGATCAAGTTCTCAGCTTCATATGATTTTCTGCCACTTTGAACTACACCTTAATGTAGCTACCTCTTCAAACAGTATTCAATAAAGCAGACACAAAGAAAAACTACAGAAAGTATCAGAAAAAGACCTCACAACTACATGTGAACCAAAGTACATGTGTTGTTGCCATTTAACCCAGACTTAGGAAGTTTTTTCCATGGAAACAAACTTAAACAACTCTTAACCTGCTCCACAACATAAAAAGGAAACCACCACAATCTACCACCTTTAGTAAGGAAACCACATCTACAAGTGGAGGAACTAACAGACATAGATCAGTATACACCAGAAATCTCCAATAAAATCACTTCCAAGACAGCCATGAAATTGTTCTTTTTCAACAAAACCCAAGAATCAGACTACAGCTATATTCATTTCCCTTCTCATATACAGGATTTGAGGATATATTCCTCTTTTGTCCTAATCCTCATCTTTTCCTTTTTCTATTAGGACACTACAGATTACAAAGGCTAAAAAGGAAGCATGTCTGAGCCAAAAGAATTTTCAGTCTAAAGAAAACTGGTACAAAATGAACTTCAGAACTGCAAGTTAAGAGGAAGTTGGGCAAATTCAGTCTTCAGAAAATAGAGCATAAGCTTTTCTGTTGGAAAGCTTCTCCATAGTAACTAAAACTGCAATCTGAGCATTGACTCCCTGTCAAAAATACCCTCAACATAAAAACAAAGTACAAAAGCCTCCCAAAAGCAGAGATTTCAGTGACCCAAAAAAGAGGACAAGAGGAGGATCCTCTAAGCATTTACAACTTCACTGCCGCTGATCTATTTTATTAGTAAGGGAATGACAGAGAAAAATATTACAAAAGATTAAACAGCTATTTAGCACATCCCAAGTAACATAATTATGGCAACTAGTAAATTGGTGGTAGTGCTTCTCCAGCAAGAGGTAGGATCAATGCAGCTGACTCTCAGCATTACAATTAGGGACCAGAGAACTGTCCATCCCTTAAAACTGCTAAGCTTTAAAAATTGATCTGAATTTTTTTCATTTTTTTCTGCCTTAACTCTTAGTTTTTAAAGTATTTTCATTTCAATCAGAACAACTCAGCTGTTTCAGGAAGGAAGAGAAGGAAAAATATCTTATTTAGCCCACGTTAAAAAAACAGACTTCATAAGAAAAGTTCAAAGACTGATGCTTCCAAGAAAGGGTCTGGGGTAGTTTTGAATAAAGAAAATACCTTCTGTGACCCTCAGGATAATTTCTAAATACACCTAACATATATTTCAAAATATACAGATTGCTCATATTCTTTAAAATGCAGCCAGAGTTTTGCAGTTGAGGTCCCAAAAGGGTCTGATCTGACTGAACATTCCTTCTTTCCCATCCCACAAGGAAGAACCACTGATGAGACATACACCACCACAGAGTGGCAAAGTAGTTCAGGAAGCAGTCATTGTCACAGCTATGGCTGCCTCCTGAAATCATCAGGACAGGGTAACATTGGAACTTAAAATTTTGCAAATATACCTGGTTTCACCTAGTTGCAAATACACCTGCTTTTAAAGAAGAGGGGACTGTTTCTAACACTGGAGACCAAAATTCCAGTTGAACAATATTTCAAAGATTTATGCGTGCCCATAGTCTCAAGCACTTTATCAGGGCGAGACACTTTAGTGCATCTCTATCAAGAGTAATCACATTGTGCTTCGCAGCTTTTCTTAGGATTCACAGCATGTAAGAAACACTACACACATGCCAGTCACCAGGCCACCACAGGAATAAAAGGCATAGGCACTGCCATTAACCCTGGCACATCCTGTGGAACTCCACACAGTAACAAGGAGAGTAGGGAGAGGAAGCTTACTGCACCTCCAACCTTCCTTTGCCTCCCTTCTACAGGGAGTCAATGAAAAAAGATGTTACTGTCATTTTCCCCATCATAAAACCCACAAAGCACTAGCATAGTAAATGACAGGGACAAATGGACTATGGACAAGGACACTCCATAAAGTCGGCACTGTGAAAGGCTCGTGGGGTTTTTTTGCTTAATACTTTGTACATTATAGCAACATTCCCTAATGACATACAGCTGAAATTCCAACATTTCCAATATCATGGCTTATTAAATTAACACAGGTTAAGATGACAAATTAAGATTTTCCTATGGAATTAAAGACAAATATTCAGAATTGCAAGTGAAAAAAAATTAACATCTGTCACTGAAAAAGGATGGTTTAAGCCAATGTTGCATCATAATGCCAACTATACTTAAAATAAAAAGAATAATACCGATTCATTAATATCACCAGAAGATAAATTAGATGCTCATAAATTAGGTATCTCCTGAACAATCAGAAATTCGCATCCAAAACATTGGGGGATAATAAGAAGAGAAGATCTTCCCATTTATTATGAAATTGAAAAAAAACAAACAAACAAAAAAAACCCCCAACCAACCAACCAACCAAAAAAAACCCACAACAAACAAACCCCACACCACAAACCACTGTATTTTTCCCCAAGATCATTGAATGCAATCTTGAAACAACTGTCCAACCTTCAAAGAATATCTCTACCCTAGGTGAAACCAGGACAGAAACTTTCCTAAAAATTTTTTTCTTTAAGTAATTTTTCAACTTATTTCATTTCAAAACTTACTAATTGAAAACACTAGAAGAGCCAAGAAAGAAATGTGATGCAGCATAAAATAATGCAAAATCAATTATATTGCATATAATTGTCAACACATCCATTTTCTGAACAATAATCTTCCCCATATCAAGAAACTACAAGATAAAATCTTGATGAATTTTCCTTATAAATCCATGATCTTTTCCTGCTCTATAGAATTTGTAATAAATTATCCTCAGCTTCAAAATATTTCATTCTTGTGAGACTGGTTTCAGTTTCAGGATTGCAACTGTGTGGCAACCGCTTCTCTTTCTGTTGTTTTCCATTTCTAAACGCAGGCTTTGATCCCCTCGGTCTTGCTGGTAGAGCAGTCGCCTCACACACAGAGTCTCTCTTTGAAGCCTTCCAACAGTGCCAAAAAAGAAGCAGGCTATGGCAGCAGGCTCAGTATTCTCTGGTTATGCAACAGATTAGATCATTATCAACAAGACTGGATGCCTCCAGCAGAGAACAGAAATGGTGAATTTGAGAGCAAGTTTTTCTTCACTTTTTGAATTAAGGATGGCTGCTTGGACAGTTTGAAAGGAGGAAGAAGTTACTTGCAATTAAGCACTGGTCATATCAGAGAAGATTACACCTCAGTGAAAAGCTCTGTAATAAGTATTCCTGTCACGTTTATCATTCAGTTCTGTTCCTTCCTTGGCAGTAAAGTTTTCCCATTCATTGTGTAATGCGAAAGAAATATTTGGCTCAAACTAATGCCAATAATTTAAGAAGTCTGATTTAGCCACATGGATTTCATTCCCCATAGATGAATGACCATGTGCCAACAGGATGCAGAAGAGTCTGGATTCTCACATACCTGCAGAAATAATCTGTGCATTTTACCTACAATATATTCATTTGCCCACAGTCTGTACATGGGGATATCCTACACATCTGCCACATTTCTGTCTTCTCTAGCTGCTCCAACAACTTTTAAATCACCAATTAAAGATGCTTCAGTTCAGAATTTCACTGCAGTTAATGGATAAAGTACCTACTGATTGGTCATGGAGTGAAGTTACAAATTTTCAGTCCTCATATACAGCAGAAAAATACTTTACTTTCTTAAGGGAATGCCTTGTTTAGCTTCATCTTACAGATAATTTAGGGAAGAAGTGCTACACTGCATGAAACAAATCCCTCAAGTTCTGACAATTAATGTATAGTGAGAAGGAGAGATTATATAATATCGAACAGATTAAACTATTTATTGTTTGTATGTAAGAATTCAGTCATTGAGGCTCACAAATGTACACAAATAAAACCAAAAGGCTTTGAGAATCTTCACTAAAAGTTTTTACAGCTTCTACAAAAGATATTAGGAGTATTTAGATATTGGATATAAAAAAAGATTAAGTACAAAGCAGTTTAATATAGAAAAAATATATGGTTGCTCTTAATAAGAGAGAATATTCTTATAGTGCTGCAAATATGTTCATTTTAGATTATTATAAATTTGTAAACTTAGAAAGCACTACAGAAGTTGAGCTTTGCTTTTCAAGTTTCCATAAAATTAGCACTGACAATGTTGTGCATCTGGTTACATTACAAGACGAATGTAAAAATAAAAATAACATCACCCAGTAAAAGAAGGATTATTAAGAATGGCAGAAGTTACATGATCAGTGTAAATTGTGTACAAATGCATAGTATCATTAGATTGTCAGTAGCTTAAAGAAAATCTAGACATCCAAAGCTCTGTGTTTGGGGCTTTGTTTGCAGGAGATATCTTCCAGACATGAGATTACTTTTTTTTTTAAATATAATTTATACATCTGGAAAATATTAAGTCAAAAAAATTATGAGCATAATAATGAGCTCTTAGTACTCACTTGTTACTGTCCTTGTTTGATATTAACACTGAAGAAACAGAAAGCCACGTTGCACTGTCTCTCTTAACCAAGCGTACAATATTTTATTGTATGACATGACTCTTTAGAAGCCCAGACCTAAATAAAATCAGGTGTTTAGCTGGACTGCCTTCATCTCTATCTTTATCCCCATAGTCAATAATAATTAAAAACTATATATGAAAAAGAACTAACTGGCATATCCCCCAAATCATGCCAGAAGAAAAATCACTGATGAGTCAAGCCAGTCCGTAAGTGGGACACAGAGTATGATTCATAAGTCATTGCTTCGGCTTTAATTCTTGAGAGAGAAAAAGCTCCATCAATAACATAAGACAGAAATTAAAACTCTCATTACAAAGACATAACATTAAGTTCACTGTGCCTTTTCATTCTGAATATTTCTTATGTACGTTCACCGCGAGGGTTTGAAGCCAGGACCAGTAACCTTCAGCAGCTCCTGCAGGCAGTGCAATCTTGCAGAGGACAGTGAGCGTGTCGGGCTGCATTCCTGAGCTGTCTCCTACACAGCTGTGGGGCACAAGCTCTAGTGTCCACCACTGGGGCAACAGGAACGGGACCTTTCTGACTGAAACCACAACAAAAGACTAATTATGGCACAACTCGGTCATTGCCAGCATCAAATTTATAAAAGCAGATGAGATTCAGTAAAGCTGCTTAATTTACCCTTCTTTTTTTCAAATGCAATATTTCAGTAAACTGGACTACAACACTAAAAAAAGGAGATGAGTCCAATGAGAGGATGGCAGAGGAACCAAGAGGTGCAAGAAGGATCACCACTACTACTTTCAGACAACAGATCAGATACTAAGCACTGTGTCAAAAATGACCTCTGGGCCACAGCTTTCCAAGCAAATTGGGTTTTCAAGGGCATTCCCTCTCCTCTGCACTGCCTATTTATCTCATGTCTTCCATTTCAACCCACATCCAAAACCAGAGGCTCTGTGAAGTAATTACATTTTAGGTCCAAAGAACATTTATCACAAGAATATTTTAATATTTAAAGTATAGTAGAAAAAGTACCAAAGTGTAAACCTATAAAGAAAAAAAAAATTCAGGGAGCCTTTTTCATTAAGGAGCTAATAAAATAGTAAAAGGATGTAAAAAAACCCTCTTTCAACCCCTTATGACCTTGCTGTTCACTCACATCCTTCAAGAGGACCACTGAAAGAAATATAAAGAAATATAAATATTCATTTTCCCACATGTTCGTCAAAGTCCAAATGACAGCTCTGACACAGGAAACAGACTGGCAAAATATTTTATTTATCTTTAACGCCAGCTATGAAAAATGTGAAAAAAAAAAAGAAAATTAAAAAGCCATGCTGCTGCTGTAGGACACTTCAGAATTTAGTCATACATCATACCTTTACTGCAGAAAACATGCAACAAGATTAAGTTTCTAAAATGTAGCTGGATTTAAATGTATGCTGCTTCCCCTATACTCTCAGCTAGCAGGCATTGAAAGAAAGATTATCAAAGACACTGTGATGTGAAGACAGAATAAGTGAGCACGACCTTGAGTTTTCCGTTTGTATTTCATGGCATTTCTTCTTTAATATTTCTAAATCATCAAAACAGTAAGTTTTGATGGACACTGCTGAATACACATACTTTTGAATAGGGTGATGAAAATTACTTGAATGAATGTTTTTTGGCTTATGTGCTCATTTGCATTTCCCTCAGGAGTGATATATTAGCAATGTCACTGCTATGAACAAGTAGGCGACATATCAATAACTACCATTTATTAATAAACACTTCACTCATTCCATGAGGTTAATCTTCATATGCACCCATGAGGCGGGAAATTATAGTCACTATTTCCCATGGGGAAGCTAAAGTCATGTCTGGACTGTCCTAGTCCATGCAGTGATTCAGGTGTCAAAGCCATAAGCAACAAACTGAAAGAAACCCTGCCTCCTAATTCTACTTTCTAATCACCGAATTTTGCCTATCTGATGAAGGAAACTATATGAATCATGTTGTCTTATCATAACTGAAATGTAAAATTGACTTTTATTAAAAGCTGTTAGAAGCTAAAAGATAAACTTGCCATTAAAAAGGAAAACACAAAAGAACCCATGATTTATCAACTGACCTCCCCTTCATCTTCCAAGGATGTGATAACTGCTACAGAGTTTCTGCTCCCTCAGATTAACACAGACCTTTATTTGAAATAAACACCTTTTAGAAGGAACTTGAGAATGTTTTCTCTGTCTAAATTTACTGACATCCCTTTACCTGGCTCCTGGTCCTCCAATACTCCCTGGAATGTGAACCGAACACTTACGATAGGAGATACCATTACTATTGCCAAGAAAAGCAAGAGAAATTTTGAGTTGGGGAAAAAAAAAAAAAAAGAAAGATAAATGTTTTGCTGCACAACACAAATTCAATGCTCATTTCCATGGTTTGTTTCTAATAAAATTAATAAAGCATCAAGTAGATAGACACTCCTCTACTTCTACAAGAATGTAGTGATTGCCTTCAGAAAGTGAAAACTCTAGGGATACTCGCAAGTTTGCAAAAGTAAGATTCTATCCATATGTTAAACACTTATTTCCAGCATGTCTGTAATAGCTCAGTAAATGTTTTAAAGCTTGTCAGGACACTGACTTGGAGAAACCCCTTTAAAACTAGTAGGAATTGTATGAACAAACCCTTTAATAAGCTTACAGATCTTCAACCATGAGTTAAAAGAAAAATTAGGCTGCGGATCTTGCAAGATTTCAAGGGCTCTGGAATCTCACTTGTCCGAAACTCTCCACAACATCTACCTTTATTGTGTGCAGCAATTCATTTCTGCTATCACCCAGAATCCAGGACATGAGAACTTGAGAAATAGTGAAGTTCTAATGAAATCTTTTAAAATCAGTTAGGAGCTCTGTACAGAGATTTGAATGAGTTCAGGGGTTTGTGCAGACTTCTTCCATCTCAATTGTCAACTGCTTGCTCGTGCCGAACGTACTGATGAGGAAATCCTCAGAGCATGCAGGAGCAGCCACCCAATGCAGGGACGCCACTAGGAATGTTCCAAAAAAAACCTTTGGTGCCTGAATAGTTCTTTCCTTTCCTCAAGTTCCTTAAGACAAAAGGAAATTAACGTGACAGGTTCTGGTGAGCACAGACAATGCCACTTTTCTATACTGCCGCACCCAAGAACTCACTTTTGCTCATTTCTCAGCTGACTGAAGACCAGCTTCTTCTAGTACAGCTGTTTCCTCCTGCAGGGAACACTCATCTCCACTGTTGCTCTAACCAATAGAAGACAACACCTATCCCTGCAAGTACTACAGGCCTTTATACCACCGCACAGATACACAAAGCACTGCTCATTTCTACCATGAATTTCTAGCTTTAAGGGGAGTAGACGGATCAATCTTCACAAAGCCTGAACACAGCTCTCGTAGCATATTCCTCCATAAGAGCTGGGCCAACACAAATGTTATTAAAAGCAGAGGGAAGGGGCTGGATTAGCAATAGAATCATATAAGTTATGAACACCATACAAGCAAATGTTAGTCTTGAAACAAAATACTAATTTAACTGTCTTCCATGTAGGCAAAAAAGCAACAGGAACATATTCCTTGATGAAAAATACTTCTTGTATTTTTCTAGCCTGAAAGCAAGATTAAACTGAAAATAAGGACTCATGAAGCGCTTGAAATGATTTGTCTTCTGAATTCTCACCTTGTTCTATGGGGAGTTTCACTGGGCACAACAGGAATATTCTTGTGTGCTCTGTGCAAGGGTGTTTAGAGGATCAAGACTGAATTGCTGAGCCATTATTTTACTTGTGGCTCAGGAATCATTCCAAAGCAAACATGAGAGAGAATACAGCGACACATATTTTCAAAATTAATCAAATGCATAATAAATTCTACGCAATGAAATTTTGCACTTAACTGAATTTCAGAAATCACCAAAGTTCAGCTCTAGCCCTTCAGTCGATCATCTAGATTTCTTATTGTCTCTCTACCAGTCAACAGTGACAGACAGGCAAACCCAAAGTCGCTATCACACAGCTCAAGAACTAAATGCTTCTTCCAAAAGTAAGTATTTCCAGAACGAATACAAAATCCTGTATGTTGCTGATAGTACAAAAAAGCAAACAATACAGGAAGTCCATGCTTTTCTGTCCTAAATACAACATTTTTCCATAAAGGGACATGTTTGCTCATATATGAGAAAGGAGAATGAAAGTGGAGGTCCTTACCACTTCCACTGGATACCACATGGTGGTATCCAATCCAGTACGCACAACAAAGTGGGATCCAACAAATCTTATCTCCTAAAATGAATGTTCTGAAATCTCACATCCAGGAGACCCTTATCACAGGAGTCAAAATTATTTTTAGCTTCTAAACAAAAAAAATTTTTTGATGCTTATAAGTGTGTACAAGATTTTTTAAGACTGCATGTCATCATCTTTTAAATTCTTGCTTAAAAAACTACTTCCTAAAATCTGTCATAGTACTTCTTACTGCGTAAACAATTTCTCATGTCAATGTCAATAGGGCAGTATTTCATAAGGCTTTTTCCAAAAACAAGCCAATCACGAAAAAGTATATAATATTTAGAAGATGTATGTGTTCGTGATGCTTTATCTTCTCTTCATTTATGAATAATTCTGAAATTTGAGCCATCCACTATAAGAAAAGAAACAACCTCTAGCAACAAGAATTTAATCTACCAAAATCCTCCTCAAAGGTCTCCGGAGAACCAGGACAACCCAGCGTTTCATGGCACAGACTCCAAACCACTGAAGCAAGTGCAAGCTAGATTGGAAGAGTTAAATAAAGCAGCTAAAATTCAGCAGCATCGCAAGCTACTCCAGACTACGGTTACTATAACCTACACTGGGTGTCCTCTGCATAAGCACCAGTGTGACTTTGTGGACTGCTGAGACTCAGTCTGTTGCAACTGGCATAAGTTGCCACAGGCGAGTAATCACAAGAAACTGACCTTGGCAAAAGCACATTTTACACTTCACTGCTGTTCAACTGTGTTATACTAAAGAGAGAGCAAGTGAGCACAAGCAGAAGGGGGAGGGAGAGAGAACAAAGGGGGATAGACAGCATAAAAGTGAACGTAGCCATTTTCAGCTTTACCTGCATTTAAGATTTTAAGAGAGGTACATCACACCTCCAGTGCACATCACAACCTACACACGGTTACATCAACTCTGCATGTTATAATTTTTAAACCATCAGGGTCTGAGGAGATTTGGGGTGGGGGGAGGAGGAGAAATAAAGGAGACTAAGTACTAAATTAGAAATTAATATCTAAAAAAAATTCTCCCAACAAGGAGCGGGGGGAAGTATAGAAGACAATTACAACTCCACATTCTCCTACCACTGCATTACCGCATAAATGAGGAATTTTAAATTTTTCTTTCCTCCTGTTTGGCTACACCTGTTGAGAGCACATTTTTTAATCAGCTGCAGCTAATAAAGTCTAAATGTATTCCATGAGCTGTTCAGCAAGATGTCTTAGTCCTAATTTTTAATGTTTCAACTCAACCTTAACTTCAGAATCCCTCTCAACAGCACAGCAGCAATTTGCATGAACTAGTATGGTATAACCCCCACTGCTGCACACACACACAGTTGTGTCTAGCCTTCCTCAACTACCTCTGGTCACCGCTGGCTTGAATCAGTTATTCCCTGTCAAATAATTTTCTTATTTCTGCAATACTTTTCTTTGGTATTGCTTACTGTATCTCCAAAGAAACAGAACTTGGCAGAGCAAGATGGCACGGGATCCCATCATCAGTGCTAACCCACATCCTGCCCAAATTTTATAGCAAGTTTAACACAAGGATCTAACCTTGAGGGTATGCTGGGTTTCCAGGACGTTCCAAAACATGCACAAGCTTTGTATGAGTTCCAAAATACCAAATCACTCTCCACTTGGGAAGTGTACAAGGTATGCAAGTCTAGACAAAATAAAATTAGACTACATGCATTTTATATCTGCTTCCTTACCACTCTAGGTCAGTGACCTACGACTCCATGCAGCTTCTCTTCCAGATCTTGAAGTCTGCTTTTCTTCTGTGCGGACAGTTTCTCTATTTCTCATCTGGTTCTATGAATAACTCAAAATCCTGCTACAAAAGCCAGTCTTTGTTCCTCTCAAACATGCAAACCTTTCACATCTCTGTCTTCACAGAGTCTCCATTCCTTTATTAAAACTCCTCTTTATCTCAGTCCTCTAAATGTCATTACTACCAGTAAGCAGAAGTGGCTTTTTTTGGACACAGCCATGTTGTTACCTTGAACCATTCCCATCTGACAGAGTCTCGTCATGGTTTAATGACCTCCCCTGTCACTGGCCAGGGAGATACAAGACTCAGCCCTGACAGCAGATGGCTGATTCACACACACTGACGCTCAGCGATTCAACAATGATACGATCACGCTTAGCCTATAAATTATGAAAACAGCAATTCTATGAAGCATGACCTAAAATTTCAAGGGACTGAAGTATTTCCGAGTCTGAACTTCAGATCTGGGTCAAAAAGGTGTCAGCTGTGGATCTGCAGAATTTTAATCGTCTCATCAGACTGTAGGTCTCTCTCACACAAATACACGATGCTTGGAAGGCCCACAGGCATGCTTCCTGACACTGAGGCAGGACTCTGTCACAGAGGGCTGGATGGGCCACAAAAACACTCACTGCTATGCAGTGTGTGAGAAACTCTTGTAGGCTCAAGACAGAGAGAAAACTGATGTCTGTCACATTTTTCTGACTGTGCACTTGGGCACAAAATAGGACTATTAAAATTTTTATTTATTAAGTCCTATAGTAATTAGTTATAGTAGACAGAAAAAGATAAAATGCAAAGAGCACACTAGATCTGCAGCAATTACTGTGGACCTTCAGGCTTGGCTGTCAATGGTCAGCATTTCTCACAATGACACACAGCAAAAGAAAATGGTGACAAAAAACTAAATACCTGAAGGGTACTCATATCCACAGGAAAAGTAAATCTTTGTTTATACTAGCCCAAAAGTAAGCAGATCTTTATATTACACAAGAGCACCCTCAGTTGAATGAAAGAATTTGGCATCTCTTACTTCTTCTATGCATATCCTAAACAACAGGTTACTGAATTAGTCTCTCTCCTTGCAGCTCCCTCTGCGTCTTTGAAACCACACCATATTCTAAATGGATGTGTCAATCAATGCTGCTTGAGTCATTGACTTTATAGTTCACTGGCTAGGATCTCATTTTCAAGTAATTTTACTCGTTAGGCAGAACAGAAACATTAACTGGGTCTTCCACATCCATGCAAGTAATTACCAATATGCCAGCTACTGTGGGTATCTCACTTCTCTTTCCTCTTCCTTCCCCACTTCTTTCATCTAAGAGAATTGCTTGAAACTAGTGCATTTCCACAAAAGATACAAATATATATACAAATAAAAAACTTCAACATCTAAAAATTACTAGTAAGGTTTAGTTATAGCTATATATATGGACATGTATCTACACAAACACATCAACACCTAAAATATGTATCCAAAAGACCATGATGTTGTGGTGTAGTATGGCTGAAATGTTACTAGGACATGATTAATTTGACCAAACTACTCCTCTACTGGCAAAAGATTAGTTTGTTTGAATTACATTTACCTTTCTCGAAGTGTTTTAGAAAGAAGTCTTGTCTAGTTTAAACTCATCCAATAAAACATCATGATATCCTTAAGTCCAGAGAGTCAGGAAAGTCTTCCTTTTCCTTCTAGTTGTGAGTACTGAGTGTGATCTGCAAGAAAAAGACAGTGGGGGAAAAAAAGGTTTGGCAGGCAGTCCTTTATCTTCTCAATGGGTCAGTATTTTCAAAATCCTTACAGAACACAGCCCTGACTCCAGAAGTTCAATCAATCAATCAATCAATTTCTACCTGATTTCCAGAAAGAATTCAAACCAGATGTATTTTTCCACATCAGATATTCTGTCTCTCTCTTCACCGTCTTAAACACGAAGATATTACAGTGGATATTCTGTCTCCCTCTTCACTGTCTTAAACACAAAGATATTAGAGTAGATATTCTGTCTCTCTCTTCACTGTCTTAAACATGAAGATATTAGCGTGAAAGGCGTGATTTCCTCTGTTTATTTTTAAAAACCCTGCAATGCACAGTTTCCATTTTCTGCTTTGAATTTAAATTTACCATCAGGGACTTTGTAATTTTTTGTTTGAACCTACCTAGGAGAAAGGTTACAGTTTCTGTGGTGTAAAGTGCTAATACACTTCACAAAGCCAGCAGCAATCCCTGAAACTGAAGTAAAACCATAAAAAACATAAAATACCTTTTTCTCCTATTATACACTTCAATTAATCAACAGCTTTTGGTGAACAAGTTAAGTAGTCAAGAACTCTGTTGAACAAGCATGTTTTAGTCTAGAAACAGCTGTGAAAAGTTCAGCAAATTTTATTCTCTGCAGTGTCCTGCTACCTCTGGAGTTTCCACTTTTCTAGGGAACATCACTTTTCTGGATAGCACGTTGAGCCAATAGTTTTGCAGATACCCATTCGGTACCATATCAGCCCAATCTTTCTGGCTCTTTCAGTAACAGCAAGCAAACTCACAAAAGCTTTGCCTCAGATTTCACAGGCATGTGTGTGCCTCTCTCTCAGTACCCAGGCCGACGTGCCAATATGTAGGATTAAACTTTTTCCAAGGTTGAATAAGCCACCATCTGTCTATCTTGTGTGGTGCTGTGCGCCATCCGGGAGACTTGTCCCTTAGAGCATGTTTCTACCATATGTCACTCCTGAGTGATCAGTTATGCCAAGACATTTGGGAAAAAATGACTAAGTCGAGCTGGAAAACCCTTTCCGAATTCCAGAGGAGGTTTGCCAAGCCTGTATTTGCAAATAACTTTGCATCCACTGGTTTTCGCATATATTGTATGTAGCAACAAATAACCTTTACCCAAATGGACATGATGTGCCTGCCCTCCATTGTCCAATGGACCTTTTAATAAGCCAAGAGATTCAAGTATGACACATCTTCAGGAAAAATACAAGGAACTTTTACAGCGACTTTTACGATTACTAACTTAATAAAGGAAAAAAAAAAGATATAAAGAATATATTTCAAGAAAGACTTCACTTCTTATTTTAAAGCCACAACAAACCAGTAATTTCCTTCAAAATACTCAACTAAAAATACCTCAGGCAACTGAATGCAAGGCTTTTTCCCAATAATAACCGTCTAATAATGACCATCTAAAGTGCTCACCTGCATGCAAAGTGATCACCTACACTAAATGTTAAACTGCTGATACAGTTCATGCAATTAGAATTTTTCTAATAAAGAATATGACTCTACCCTATTTTAGATTTAAAGAACCATTTTATGTTCCAATTCCTCAATTATTAAATTAAAACTCAAGCCAGGATCATTCTTATGGCCAGCTCAAGGCTGCTCATTTACATAACTGAATTTCAAGGGCACTTCGTTACACAGCAATTAATACCAGAAAAAAAATCTACCAGATCTGCTACCTAATGTTAAGGAAGACATTCTTGAGAACATTAAAAGAAGAGAGAAATTAGTAAGTCGTGATTACAGCCTCCCTGAGTAAGATTAACATTGAAAGGAAATCTATTCCTAAGGGCAACAGGAGAAATATTAAATATCAAAAGACAAATTATAGGAATTATTACATTTAGTGACGAAAGTGACATGTAGAGAAGTACTAAAGTTCAAGAGAGAACACAGTCCTCTGTGTTTAGCCTTCAGAATCTGGACAATCATTAAAAAAAAGGGAATATGTGAAACAAGAATTCACTACAGTCCACTGAGATTTGCAGAACAAAATGCAACAAAAAGCAGGAAAGCAGACAAAGAAAACCAGTACTGAGAAAAGGTTATTATTACTAAAGGAAAAGGAGGTAAATTATCACCTCAGAATGGATTATGATTTTTTTTTAATGTATCTAATTTAAACCATCTCCCTAAGCACAAAGAGTGAAACTTGCAAAGGTGAGGATGTGTCAGTCAAGTATATGGTAAGAAGTTAAACTATGAAGGAAAGGAAGCCTCCTACTGCAACATGGACTTGCTGAATGGAGAGAAGAGAGGAAAATAAATATAGAACAGCTAGGCAAATCTGGACTACTTGCCTACGTAACACACCTAATGATTTTGAAGCCAGCATATTTTTTGAAAGGCTCAGTTCCTTCCTGGCCCACTCCAACAGCCTGAGGCATTCACACTGTTCAGCCAAGAGAGACTGGAGATGCTGGTTCTACAGCACCAACTTTCTGCTAATCCTTCTTATTCCAACAAGAAACCTTTAGGGTAACATGCACCTGCTCTAACATTCTTCTTGCATCCATTTACAGGCCCAAATAATCTTCAGTATGAACCATGATTTGGTTATAAGGCTGACGAACTCAGAGGGTTGCAAGTGGGGACAAGAGGAGAGGGGGAAATTCATCAAAGCTGCCAATTAAGAAAATTCTTATTCTAGATAAGAACTTGAGCTATGAAGCTGGTCAACAGCTTCCTCACAGAAGGAGCAGCCATGTAGCTTCTGTACTGTCACCTCTTGCCAAAACTACAGCAGAAACAAAAACTTCTCCTACAACAGGCATGATGGAGATCCATGCATATCTGTAAGGAAAAACTGTGGGGCAACATAAAGCGAGAAAATATTGAAATACAGAGAAAAATTAAATATTTTCTTTCCCTTAATGTTCATCTTGAGGAGGCTCAGAATCTGTCACCCGTTTGTCCCACACTAGTACAGACATACAAACAGGAATCTTATCAATCTTCAGAAACATGACGCTTTTAAATTTGGTTTAATCACTAGGAGTTACTTGGAAATTCTTGGTACATGCAGGCTGTGTTCTTTTGCATTCCACTTCAAACATCTACTAAGCCACAACACTCTTTGTTGTTTTCACAAACTTTTTAGGGGAACTCTCCATGCTTCTGGAATTCATAAGCTCAATATTCCATCAATCACATGCAAACCCATTCCTCTAGGAATAAATTCACTCTGTGGCACAACTAAATATTTCTGTTACACAAATGCAAAACTTAACTGAAACATCTTCTGATAAATACAAGACTAGGACACCTCAAAGCCAGGAACAGTGAAATTTATTTCCACAGGAAACCTCATTTAGACGGTATGACTACAGAGACAGTGTTTACAGACAAGATGGGCTCTTCAAGCACAGGGCCAAACCCAAAGGGTTGTTGTGTTCTCTGACCCATCTGCAGGGTATTTCATATTTTCTCACAATCATTCATCACAGTTCACTTCCCAGTGGAGGCTCTGGGCCCTACTTGGCAAGACTATCTTTTTTCCAAATGACCAAGATGCAAGAGAGAAAATACAGGCTGATGGGAAGCTATCAAATGTCACTAAAAACTGAAGAAGTCTGTCCTCTAATATAAAGTCCATTCTGCAAGCACTACATACTGCAGCACAGAAGGAGTTTGGTTTTCAAAAATGTTAGTGCAATATTAAAACAAAGCACAGTCTCTTTTCTTATGAATAATCTGTACTCATAAACTAATTTGAACAAAGAAAACCTCTACACCCAATGTAAAAGTAGCTTGGAGTTACCTTTGTTAGGGGTGCAAAAAAAGGGATTGCTGAGGGGGGCATAAGGCTTGCTTTTGCCAAGCACAGAGATAAAGCAGTTTTCCTCTTCTTCACTTCCCCCCCTCCTCCACACCAAACCCAAAAAAAGCTGCCATTGCTTTAGGTCAAAGGAAAAACAGGCCCAGCTGCCGTAAGCCAAACAACGTACAGGTTTGCTATCTCCCCTGCTGTTTTGGCTCGAGCGCTTCAGACTGGAAAATTCAGAAGCACGATCTCCCAAGCTCTATAAATGCCAGAACCATCTAAGAGGAAAATAGGACAAGGCCACCCCCAGGCAAGTTTGCACTAAAATCTGCTGGCTGCAAGGCAAAAATACAGTAAACATCGCATAGGGACAGACTGCTCCTCAGAAAATATTCCACAAGAACAATATAGCTTCCAAAGAAAGGCTGTGCTAAGGGGACTTCTGGAGGGAAAAAAATGCAATGTTTTAAAATCCTTGTGAGGAGTTAGCAAGCTAATGGCACACTCAACGACAAATTGTTTGACAGGCAATATGCTTTTGACATTAATCCAAAGAAAAAATGTAAAAGCGACATTGAATGTTCTCTACAAAGTGGTAACAAATTCGGTATCCTAGAATAGTTCTGCAGTTCACTAAGGAAATTTTACTTTTGTCTTAGCAATTGATTACATGCAATAAAGCAAGTAACAACAAGCAATTAATCATCAATATCACCATCCTGTCTTTTCAGGAAGGACAACTTAAGTTAAATTTCTGCAGTGCTTGAGAGCTGAACTGATTACTGTATGTTTTAACGTGCTCTATACTGACTCAACCTTGAAAAACAAGCCAAAAACAGAAGTTGAAACATCCTTTTTCCTGTGTAGCTCCAATTTGCAGTAGCAAGAAGCTAAACAACATGCTCTCCACCAGATGGCTGAAATAAAAAGAACACTCCTTCTGATTAATTAGGAAACAAATGAATCTGCTGTTAGTACAACAAGTTACCATCAGGAAACCTGGGTTCCCAATAAACTTTGATATTTGTGCTTTCTCTGCAACTGTGTTCAAGACCATCGTCAAACTTGTCTCTCATTTCAGAAGCAAAATATTACACACCAGTCCATCACTCACAAGTATCAACCAGGTATAACCAAAAAGGGTACTGGCCCTTTTCACAGACAAATAACACTATAGGTTTCCAAAATTAGAAAGTATCCATCAGAATAGAAACGAATTAAGGTCTCCTTGTGCTGTGAGGAGCATCAATGGGTAAAACCACACGTCCCTTGTCAGGGTTCAGTGGAGGCTCATGCATGCACACCCGAGCTCTCCAGCTGGTCCAGGAAACGGAAATCCCCAGAGCAGATATAGTACAAGGAGCAAGGATGTGACAGCCCAAGCAGCAGAGGCCAGCCCATGGTTCCCTGATGAGGCTGCCAAGGATGACTGTCAACATCTCAAGTGAAGGTTCAGGATACAGTGCAGACACTGGGGACGGAGCGGGTCGAAGGTGGAACTTGCACAGAAGATACGCAAGTGCACGCACTCAGAACATGAATACAATGCACACTGCTACCGAGCCGAGTGGCTTTGGAAAGAAGGAGACTGAGCTTACCTGATCCAGGAAGGTGCAGATAAAAGCTCCTCGTGTTGTCATTATTCCTCTGCTTTGAATGGAAGTCCTGTTGTTTCAGCAACGTGCAGTGTGAGCTCCAAAACTAGGAAATGCAGGAAAACCATGCCCTGTTGCTAAGATGAGGATACTGAGGCAGAGAGCCCACAGCTTCCTTTGCATGAAAAACTGCCTTTTTTGCACCAAACCTTGGACCCAGTACTTCAGTAACAGTGATTAAAGAAGGACCATTTCAGAAGCTGATTAGGAGAAAGAACCTGCCATGTTTGAGGGATACAGCACAATTTCAGTTTATTTAATGACAAGGTGCATGCCTAAAGAGGCACAATGCCTTACTGAGAATCCAGGGCTGCCAACAAACCCACACCACTGTAATAGAAAGTATTTCTGCTACATGCATAACTGAGGTTCTCAAACATGTTGACAGTGTTAGTGTCTAAGGCCAAAGAGAATGGTGGAGACATTTACTACAAATTAAATCCAAAACTGCTTTTTAAAATCCAAGTAAAGGTACTTTATCCTATTAAGTGAGGAAGCTCAGAGACCTGAATAAAAAAGTCCCAAAAAACTTCTTCACACACATTAAAAAACAGTTTCAATAATTTTATACAAATAGGAAGGCCATTTAATTCAGCTAAATGAGTTTATTTCACTTTTCCTTACAGGCTTGTGATAGTTAGGTACTGTGGGAAATACAGACCTACACAAAACTGCAAGACCATAGAAAATGCTAATGTTTCCAAGTGCACTTATCCACTACATCATACATACAATTACAGGGCAAAAAAAAATCACTATTTTTTTGAGCCTTTACTGTCAGAAAGTGGACCTATGTAAAATTTCAGCAAATAAAATATACTTTGGTACAGAGTTTTAAGAAGACACACCTCTCTTCTGTTTGGCCTTCTCTAAGACTCATGTTGGAAGAGACAGTGAATAATTGAATCTGTGTACCCTCTCCCCACCACTGACAACACTTCAGAACTCAAGAATATCCTCCAATGTCTCTTCTTACAATGCTAGAGAATCCCTGTTTCCTGTGGATATAAGCCTTTCTGTATCTCTTAAAAATTCTGCTTTTTCCAAATTTTTCTCATCCTGCTCTATCATTTCTGAGTTGAGGGACCCGAACTGCACAAAACACAAGATGCTGGTGACCCATGAACTCAAGCAGTGGCAACAAGGATGCTGTCTCTTTAATTCTCTATGCCTTTATTAGTATTTCCTAGTCTTTGATTTGCTTTTCTGATCAATGTAGACATCTTCTATTTTGCACTGCTGTTTATCACAACCTGGTAACTGACTCACACAAGGTAATAGTCAGCTCAAAACTCACCATTTTTTAGTGGAATCACAGGGGTTTTTCCCCTATGTAGACCACTTTCCATTTATCTGCACAGAATTCTACCTGCCCTTCCACTACCCAGTCACCCAGCCATGTCGGGCACTCCTCCAATTCTTCATGGTTCACTTCAGCCTTACTACTACGAGCAAGTTGCTCTCACCAGCACACTTTCCCACTTCATCAACGAGCTCCTTCCAGTGTACAACTCACATGTTGAATGCATCAACCAGTCCAACTACTCTGGTGACTGAGGATCACTTATTGCTACCTTATTCTTCCCATCTTCTACCCACATATTAGTCCATGACATGACCCTCCTTTATGCACAGCTGCTGGCTTCTTTCTGGTGCAGAATGTTGTAAAGTACCTATGAATGCCATCCAGATCTCTCTTATTCACCTGCACATTCAACCCCTCAAAGGGCTTCTGTTACACTGAAAGGTGGTATTTCCCCTCATAAAAGAAAAGTTGACTCTCCCCACAGAGTTTATATTAATTCTGGTAACACATTTGTAGATACTGCATTGTGAGGTAGATATTACCCTTGTTATAGATAAACTCTACATCTTTGTAGACAAGATGTTAGAGAATAAAGGAATGTCATTTTCTGCCTTTTGATTAAAACAAAAATCCATAAGCATTTGCTTATTTTGAAGCCAAACATCCAGGGAATTTAAAGTACCACCAATCTGTCTCTTTTATATATGGCTGTGTATATAACTAAGTGGCACAAGCACAACAACAACAACTTATCCTCTTGTAACTCTTCAGTGAAGACAAGACTTGATTCAATTTTCTAAAGATTTTTAATCTGAGGATCAAAAAGTAAGCTAATATTTTTTTTTAATTAAAATATTTTCCTGCGGTCTGCCACAAGTATAGGACTCCATAGCACCAGAACATTTTCTGAGTCAGCAAATTACAGTCTCTTCTGAGTTTTCTCCTTGATTTTACACAAATTGCTACTATTCTTTATTAGATTAATAGACTAATATCCATCCCCCTATTGGCCCATTTTTGCTAATCATTAAGTTAATGGTGCAGGGAATTGTGGCTTTCCAGCCTCTCATCCTAGCTATTTCCTGCTAGCCCACCACGGAGGGCATGGGTACACCTACATGAATTCTGAAAAGAAATGACAATGATTTGTAAGACTTAGCCATGGGAAACTGATTCCACTTACTCCCATGTGTTCCTGCTGTAACAGGAGCCACAGCCCAACCCTTAACTTATTGCCTGAAATGACTTTTCTCGTAAAAGTTCTCTCCTAACAGTCATCCTAGGCCTATTTGTGACACTCTCAGTGTCTTTGATATCACCACTTCCAGGCTCTTTGTACTTGGCTCATTACTGTGAACGGTGGCCAGAAGCTCTGAAGGGCACAGGACACAAGATGAGTGCTGGCACCCTCAATTTACATTGCACCTCACCCCAAATAACTAGGCTATCAAGCTGAAAGGACCAAGAAAACAGCACAATGAAAAATTTCAACAAAGTGTGGCTTCATCTTTAAAATCTCTATTTGATCTTTCTTGTTGGTTTCATTATCCAGAGAGGCAGAGAGCTCTGTAAACAGATTTGCTTAGTTTCCATATCTGTTGCCAAATTTCCATCCTGCGGAACCAATTCTAAATAGAAAAAAAGTGTCTCTTCCCATCCTCTGCTCCTTGGTGTCATTCTTATTAAGAATACAGAGTAAAAAATGAATGGAAATGAACTGGTCACAGTGGGGTTCGAATCCAAATGTTAACTTTTTTAATTGCCAAAAAAAATCAGATCACCTTGATCCGTAAGTCTGTCTTTCTTGCAGCTATGGAAAGTTTTTAAACGGAAGGCTGCCAACAATGACTTTGTTATAAACTAGAGTTCACAGTTATTTTTATGGAATTTTGTCTCAGTAACTTTTAGCTCAGCAGTTCTCATGAAAATATTTCCAAACCACCAACTTGGCTAAATATTTCCAGTAAAGCAAAATAATCCCCAGCTCCTAAATACAACTCTACTTCTTTTTTTAACTGCACTTTATCCTTCAGAAAAGTAATACAGCTTTAAACATGGGAAAGACAGAGAGGGGAGAAAGGAGACAAAAAAATCTAAGAACTTCAAGTAGCCTCTCATATCTCTGTGTCATAGCAGATGCAGGACTGGAAATGGAGATGAGATATGGAAAATAATCTCCCACATAGACACAGGTATTAATAGCAATGGCAAATAAAACCAGAATGAACTCTGCAATTTGAAATAGTACAGCACTTGCCTAGCAGAAAGCTCTCAAATAGATTCAGCCATTGTTAGTCCATGCTCACAGCCAGAATTTCCACGCTAACAGTAAGAACATCATAAATGGAAAGCAAATCTGATGGGCTTTGTATTACCATTTTGTTTAGCTTTTTAGAAGAGGGAGTGTAAAGGAATAATTTATTATAACCCTTTTCATATCCGTCAGATGTTGCATGTTTTATGTAACTATAACACATTTGGCAAACTCTTCCTACCTACCCATATGCTAGGGAAAAGCTCAAACTGTGCTAGAGAAACCTTCCTTCACAAAGTAAATTTCCTCTGAGAGGAACTGTGAGTTGCACCTAAGGCTCCAAACCTCCAGGACCTCCTCTCACCGCAAGGACTGATACTTCCACACAACCTGGAACTCACATATCTGCCTCCCTGGGAAGCAGAACTATCCATCCTGTGCTCTACACATGCCAGAACAGTAGCACTGGATCATTCCACATACCAGACCACAACACAGATGCAGTACAATCAAAGCAAGCCCTCATCCATGTCCCTACAATGGCTTTTTCAGAATACAAGTGCCAGATGTGTTTGCACAGCTGGCCAGTACGGTCCATGACCAGTGACCAGGCCCGTTAGCTGAAGGAGAATAAAAGGACAGTGACATCCATGACCCCATCACAGACTCCAGGGCAGCCAGCTGGGCATTAGAGCTGACCCCAGGGACCAGTCCACACGGGATGCACTGTTCTGCTTGCGACAACTCTTGGTCTTTCACCTCAAGCATAAGACACCTCCATCTCTGAACTTGAACTCACACCTCATTCATCAAATGTAAGAGACCAAAATTTGCAAGCTCCACAGGTAGTCCCAAGACTGGTATCTTCCAGTTTTTCACTGCAGTGCAGAGCGAAAATGGCAGCAGCTGTGATGAGTGGGAGCTGCCACCAAAGAACCCCAGCAGAGGAAGGAGAGGAGTGTATGGAGAACACGTAGGAAGCTATGGAGAAACAGAAGAGGGTAGGTAACAAACCACTTACATCACAACTTGAGAGAAAAGGAACCCACCCTTAAACAATGGGGCTAAAAAAGAAATTGCAGTGAGGAAAAAGATGATGAGAGGAGCCCAAGTGCAGAAGAATGGGGGAGGCTATTCAAGACAACCAAAGAGGATCTTCCTTCTTGGTTCATCCTTAAAACGTATTTTAGAATTTAGGATTTTAGAAACACATTTGCAGAGCAAACTGGTAATGCATTTCATTCACCAGAGCTTTCACCTGCAATCTATCTATACAATTTTAAAATGTTTTCAACTATAAATATTTTCTAATTAAATACTTCACATAAATGTCAAACAGTTGGATTATCTAGGCAAATATGTGCCATAAAGAGCAACCTCACTCAGATCCATGTTCTTTACTACGTATAACTGAGAGACTGAGCAGAAAATACCCTTTGCTTCAAAGGAGTCAGGGCATGGTGGTAGAACTTGTGTGGGACTTTTCAAATAGCAGATGGACCAAATATTTTATCTCCTGGGATCATCCAGTCAAGTTTTGCTCCTGGCTTTTTTTTGAAAGCCGCTTCATGACTGTTCAGAGACTCCTGAGTTGCAGAAAAAATGCCAGTAACTCAAATATATAGGCACAGTTTAAAACTGTGATATACTTGTGCTAACAAGGATTCAGACAGTCTTTGATTACAGCAATCATGGCAGGATTTCTTCAAGAGAAGATCAGGAGTCACTGAATGCAAAAAGTGAGCTGTCAAGTGACCAACGGGGGAGGTTGCACCAGGGTGTTTAATTGCATCTGCAGAAAATAGTGCTAAGCCCATCTATGAAACAAGAACAGAAAAGGGATTTAAGAGATTAAAAGATACAGCACTTGTTTTTTAATCTAGAAAATGAACCCTGCAGGGAAGTATGATGGGATAAGGGTGGGACAGACAGAAGGATAGGAAGGATAAGGTCTCTCCTGCAGGAGAGACCTGCAGGATACAAGTAACTTGTCCTGACTGAATAGGTTTTAACCAGTCTTACCAATGTCTTACATTGTCACTGCAAAGAAAAAGGGGAACAAATCCTTGCACTCTCCCTGCTGGACCACCTGAAAGCAGCTGCAGCACTAGATCCGAACCTGACGGGCAAAAGAAATCTTCTGTGGACAGGGCAGGGAGAAACGCAATCATTTGTCAGGTAACAGGGACTGTAACTGCCTATTACCCAGAAGTCTTGCCTGTTATTTGTTATACCTGGCCTAACACAGTTATCTGTTATGCCTTACCTAACAAGGTACCAAGGCACAGGGTATTAATGTCTAGAAGTCAAACCAGGTGGAAAGCTCACAGGAAGAAAGACTATGTTTTCTGAGTGCTAGCTGATGCCATACTAAGTGAGAAGCATGGGTTTTATTTTAAAAAAGATAAATATACGTATCAAATTGTTTCAAACAAAGCTAATAAATGCCTCCAGAAGTGCAGAGTGGTTTATACATCTGAAAATTGTGGAAATGAATAGCCACTTCTGGATATCAATTTTCTGAGAATTCTTCAGTGCTATACAAACAGATTGCACATTGATGGAAATGCACACAAAAATACTCTGCTTCACAAAATACACCAATACAAGTACACTAGGTGGATTACATAAAATTCTCACACTTCCTCAGGTATACTGTGTGTAGTATGCTCACTTAGAATAGTGATAATGCAACAAGTAACTCGAGGGTTGTCTTATGACTGATACGTGAACAGAAAACAAAGGTATCAACTTACCACTAACATTCAAAAAGCCAATTATTTAATCCTTGCTAAAGTAAGCATGAAGAGTATAAATTAAGGTATCTTTACACATACACTGAATCTCTTCTCCATCCAGTTGATGATTCTGTTCTCAATTAGGTTTTAAGCTACTGAATTTCTTTTAAAGTCAGTACTGGATTTCCGTGGCAAGATTTTGGTACCAGAAGGGCTACAGGGGTGGCTTCTCTGAGAAGCTCCCAGAAGCTTCCCCCACGTTTGAGAGAGACAATGCCAGCTGGCTCCAAAACAGACCCACCACTGGCCAAGGCCAAGTCCGTCAGTGATGGTGGCAGCACCTCTGTGACAGTGTAGTAAAGAAGCGGGGAACACTGTGCAATTTCAGCCAGAGAGAGGAGGGAGAATCTGTGAGCGAAGCATCCCTGCAGACACCCAGGTCAGTGAAAAAGGAGGGGCAGGAGGTGCTCCAGGTGCCAGAGCTGAGATTCTTCTGCAGCTCGTGGTGCAGACCATGGTGAGGCAGCTGTGCCCCTGCAGCACATGGAGGAACATGGTGGAGCAAAGAGCCACCTACAACCCATGGGGGACTTCAGCCCAGGCCAGCTGGATGCCCAAAACAAGATAGTGACTCTGGAGCAGGCTCCTGGCAGGACCTGTGGATGGATGGAGAGAAGGGGATGCACTGGAGCAGGGGAAGATTGTGAGGAGTCCTCCCCCTGAGGAGGAAGGAGTGGCAGAACCAACATGTGATGAATGGACCACAACCCCCCATTCCCTGTCCTCCTGTGCCACAGAGGAGGAGGTGGAGGTAGAGAATTCAGGAGTGATGTTGAGCCCAGAAGGAAGGAGTTGGTGTGAAAGTGTTTAAGATTCCATTTTTATTTCTCATTACCCTTCTCTGATTTGATTGATAATAAATTAATTTCCCCATGTCTAGTCTCTTTTGCCCGTGAGGGTAGTTGCTGAGTGTTGTCTCCCCACCCTTATCTCAACCCATGAGCCTTTCATCATTTTTGTCTCCCCTGTCCAGCTAAGGAGGGGAGTAATATAGCAGCTTTGGTGGGCACCTGGCATCCAGCCAGGGTCAATCCACCCCTTAAAGTCTTAAATTACTTCAGAAACAAAGGCCTTAGCACTACAGATTGAGCCCAGCCCTGATGAGAATTACATTCTCCTGTGACTTGACCAGGCTGAATGGGGTTTTGAGCAACCTGGTCTAGTGGGAGGTGTCCCTTCCCAGAGCAGGGGGGTTGGAACTAGATGGCCTTCAAGGTCCCTTCCAACCCAAACCATTCTATGATTCTATGACTAAACCAGTTTGTCTTCCAAAAATTGTCTTTGTAGGCGTGTAGGAACCTGTGCTTTGAACACCTTCTGCACGCAACCAACTTTACCAAAAAGAAATCAGACGATGTTCAAGAGCTACACAATGCTCTCTGGGATAGAAATGCTGACAACAAAGCAATTCACATGTGTATTGTACACTTCTCACTAAATACTGCTAAATTAAAAGGCAAAAGTAAAGAAAGTAAAATACTCAGCCAAAAATATTTTTAAAGAAAATTGTGGAAAATATGTATATATACTGGTCAAACTGTCTGCAGTAACTCTAGATTTTTTCCCCTGTGCACCTATTATGCAAATTTTTAACACAACTGTATCTCAGTACATAAAAAATACTCCCATTATACTGTATTACACTTGACATACTATATTAATTATTTTATATGCATATATTACAAATATTCTGCATACTGCATCACACATATTGTACTGTTCCTCCTACTCTGCTCCCAAAGATTTTTCCAATAAGGCTGTCACGCCACCATCTTATGACTTGTACATTTTATTAATCTGTATTGAAACAAGCTGAATGCAAATGCAGTCATTTTAACTGTCCATAATTTCGACAGTATGTGTCTTAATTTTACTCCACGCATCCCTTTAAAACACTAGAAGTGTATTCATGCTTCCTTAAAACCTACGTGTCAATCATTTAGGTTATGGTAATGAATATATAGGTAATGCCACAAATGCATATAGAATGTACACATGGCTTAGGGGAGACTGCCACGTGTCACACGTTGGAACTTCCACCCTTCAAAGAAGAAAGGAGTATGAATTTACAATTGAGTCCAGAGCTAGGCTCTTCTTTGAGACAGAGACGAAAAATTATACAGTTTATTAAAAAAGTAAAATAAAGGGAATTTACCAATCACGTGCCTAATCTTCCCATTTCTGCATTAAGGCAGCTTCAGGCGCGCAGAGCACAGCGCGCTGTAACAACTCCATCAACTATGTCACGATACTTCACCACGCTTCTAAGTTCTGCAGCTTATGCAAGCTCCCAAATCTTCCGCATAATACTTACTCATCCAGCTAGAGAAAACACAAATAATCTAGAGAACCAATAATATACATCATTTACATAATGCGCCTTGCAGAACCAAGCCGTGGAACCAGCCTAATGCAGGGCGCCTGGCACAACGTGCTTGCAGATCAATTGCTCCTCTGAGACAAGGACACAGCATCTGCAAACTAGCACCTGCTCGACTTGTTAGGACTCAAAACTAGGTAATCTCACACAGTTTACACTGTTTTCAAGTATTTGCCTCACAGCAGACGCTATCACAGGAAAAACCTACCCCTATTGCCACTGACTGCTGGGAGAATGGTAACTCCATTTGGCTGAGAGACAGTGAGTGAACCAGAGTCACCTGTGACAATGAGGGTGTGACAATCAGTAGGAACAGAGTGAATCAAACCACATGGGTGAAAAAAAGTAGTTTTATGTACATGGAATATCTTCTCTTAAGTGGTTTCATCTTATAGAGCTTCCCTTTTTAAACCACCTAAACATGAAAGATAATTCACTGGTAACTATGTCTGAATTTTTCAGTATCTTATAAAAATCTAAACCATAGCTCTTAAAAGGATAGCAGCTTCTAGAAGATCAGAGTTCCATCTGAATTGTTTTAACCTACCAGTAAGACTTTATTTTCTCTTAACACATCATTTTCATGTTTGCCCTTTCTGATGTTCATTCAACAACTTGCATTTTTTTGATGTTCATTTAGCAAACAGGTCCAGACAGCTACTTTCCTTTTCCTGTCACCAGGCTTCTGCTAAGCAGCAGGGATAAAATCATTACAATACAATAAGGAAATGTAAGTTACTAGACAGATTTCAGCAGCTTTAGTATATGGAACTAGTTGCAATTTAGTCAGTAGTTAGCACTGATTAGGGTACTTTAACTGTTGCTGTTACACCAACACAACTCCCAGTGGTAGAAATATCTATGACATGGGGAGTCAGGTGAGGGTGAAGGGGCAAGAACAGAAGAAATGTGAAAATCCCAAGGAAAAGGGAAAACAGCAGATTCAAAATGCTTTGGAAACTGCAAATGCAGGCAGTGAACTGAAAACGTATTTTATGAAAACACAGACTGTTTTCCCGGACAGATAAATATTTTTGTTAACAGATAACACTTCCTTAATATATAATTTCTACATGGTAACACTGAAAGAAGGAAGGGGGGGGGGAAAGAAGGCATCATATACAAAAATTGCCAATTTCTGTCCACAGCCATCTTTTCTTTCTCTGGTCTGTTTTGTAGCATCTACAGCATTAAACAGAAAGAAGGCTGTAACTAGAAGCGTAAATATGACAGGATACAGACACTTGCCTTCCATGCACACTGTCATTGTGAATTAGGCACGAGTTGACAAGCTAAAGACCTGGCTTGCAGTCTCATCATTCAATCATCCATCCAACCTCATCAACTGAGCAAGGCAGTAACACATGTCCCCTCTAGCTTAAATGACAGCAAAACTGTGGGTTGTAATCACAGGTCATCTTCAAACGACACTTATCATTAAGGATGGTTTTGTTCCGAATCAATTTTTACTGAGAATTACTCTAATACAATACCTCTCCTTGCTTCTTTTAACTCTTGCATTTAAGTGTTTAGAAGAACATTTCAAAATTATAATTTCATAGTTTTCTACAAATAAGATAACAGCAAAAGGCATTGTGTAGAATTCAAAATTAGCCATTTGCAGTCCAAAAACTCTGACAAAAATAAGGTCACCTAGATGAACTTTCACAACTGAATCTTTAGCTAATACTAATCTATGGTGCCTTATTTACAGTCTAAACTATTTTAACCATGTAGAAGGTGTCTCAAATTAGCCTGGACATAAAAATTTGAAAAACACATCAAAATATAAATGTCAACATCAAGTATCCTTAAAAAGCAGTTCCACATTTACACGTAGCAACAAATGTTTTTCTAACAGGTAAAATGCATCCTTTTTCTAAATTTGTCAAATCGTGATTTTGTTCTTTATTTCCCTTCTACAAAAGAATTGTCCTCGCTTTTTATGGAACTTGAGCAGCAATCCTGCACTAAGTCAGCTGAAGTGTGACTTGAAATGATGCTGATGGAGTCAATGGAAAAATAAGAGGAAGAAAAGTTATATTTCTGTAGAAAAGGTACAAGTAAAGTGAGAATCACTACTTCAGTGAGAGGATAGGCTTATCTGGAGCTCATTTACCAGTTTTTGAACACCAAGAATTCCACAATAAAGAAGTGCCACATCCAACAGACACCACAACAGCATCTCTGGGAATAGACAGAAGGTCAGATTTACAACTAGTCAGAGAAATATAATCAAATCTCTATTAACGTAATTTGCTTTGTGATAGTTTACAACAGCTGAGGATCTGCCTTGTGCGTAACTGGAAATTTGTTTGTTCTCTCACATCACTAGATGTGATGCACACTCTTCCCAAATTCTACCAAGATCAGTGTGGCAAAAGGTTCAGAATAAGTTCTCATATCAAAAATCACACTAAAAATTATTTTAAATAATAAAATTTAGAAGCTAAGGATCAGTGTAAAACTCGAGTTCATTTCTATATAAATTTTAGTAAGGCTGCAACTTGATTATTCCAAAAGTTAAAAAAAAAGAAGAGACTAAGCGCATACAGAACAAATCAAGTATTTTGGGATACACACAACAGACTTGGTCATTTGTATATGTTTTTCTTCAAGCTCTAACTTGCACTACATATCCTCAAAGTTACCTTTTTATTTAATCTTTGGCCAAATACACTTTCTTTCCTCATAGAGATAACAAAATATTTTCATTACAGTTCTCAATTTGGGGGAAAAGAATACTAAAACTTACCCTGATATTATCAAGAAAGAAGACTCCTAAGCCAAGATTTACAAAAGAACTTGGAAAATTAATCCAGATGTCCAAGAAGAACAGTAAAACTAACACAGGGAAGAGTGTCCATGAAAAAGGAGCAATCAGAGAAATACTATCTTTGGCATATTCTTGATGACAAAAAGCTCCATGAAAGCCCTCAGGAATGGCAGATATTCTGTAATTTCTTTCCAGTAACTTCTTTATAATTAACTTCAAATGTGAATGGGAAGCTTCCACTGTCAGAGCTGCACTGCTCCTGTGTAAAGGCCACGTACCCAACCAGAAATGTTTGTACTTCCCACAGTTAATATAATCACCACCTCACTACATTGGTATGGAAGTCCTCACACTGGTGCGTCTTGTGGAGTAACTCTTCATGTAAGTAGCAAAAGATCTGCTGACTGTTTGATAAAAAGAAGAATCTTACCCTTAACAGCTCCAGCCACACATGAAACGCAGTCTCCCCGTATGACAAAGCAAATCCAAAAGCCAGAAGGCAAACACGGTATGTGAGTAGGCAGATCTTTGGTATGACCTTCCCACCAGTGAAATCCCTTAGTGGTCTTAAAAAAAAAAGGGAACTCAACTTTGCAACTGGCTAAAGAAAGAGTAACCTTGAACCTACATTACCACACCCAGTAATTTTTTGTCTGAAACAGTGCTTAGTTAGAAGAATTACATGTTCAAGGTGACAGACTGGCAGTAAAGAAATGTGAACTTTTCCATTTCTCTTCAAAATTGCAAGCAACAACACAGGGAACTTCTCACACTGTCCAGTTCAATTTCCTTCTCACTTAATTATAGATCAGGAGTAATTCCACTACAATTAATTAAGTTACATCAGAGGCTGACAAGAGAAGTAGCAGTCTGTCTACAGCATGACACAGGGGAAAGACGGCTGTTCTCCCACCACAGCCATTCATTCTTAGCCTCAAAGAATATTAGCCCATTACAATTGCACTAATGACCAGAGCCATTCAATCAAAGAGCAATTAAAGTTCTGCAAAATTAAAGTCCTGAAGTCCAATCCTAATTTATAGGAAACTACCTTAATGAACAATGTAAAGACAATCCTCAGAGAAGATCTCTCCAGCCTTCCTGTTTAAACTGACACAAGAGCCACAAGCAGAGGGAAGGAGGGGCAGCCCGCAAGGACACCCACTGCTGGAGGAGACTCCCTCGGTGTGGTGCTTCTCACCAGCACTCCTGCTTCTAGCACTGCGTTTGGCAAACGCTCAACAGTTGTTGGGCAAAATGAAAATACCCCTTTTTTTTATTTGCTCCTCCACAGCCATAGTACTGACTGCATATTTAACTTTCCATTTTAACTGCAGAAAGAACAAAATGCTCTGGCGAACCAAGCACAGTGTACAACACCCACTCCAGAACCAAGCAAGGCATCAGACATAAGGGGAGAGTCTTCAGGCCTGGGCTGAATGTGAGTAACTACAGGGGAAAGTCATCTATAACCAAGGTTCCTTCATTTCTAGGTATTTTTTAATAGTATCTACACTTTTTCAGTCATAATTCGCCATTCCTGTCCTCAGGTTTTGGTTTATCCCTTGGTTTCTCCGCAGTCCTTCAGCATTCTCTCAGTCAATCTCTTCCCTGCTCTGCTCTGTTCATTTTCCTTTCACTTACTGCTTCTCTCTAGTCCTTCACCATACACAGCAGCTCCACTGCCCCCATCTCTAGGGAGAGTCACCACCTCGCTTACGCTTTACTAACAGCAGAATGAACATGACTAATTCCTACCCAGTCATGGACCAGTCACTGTGGAAGCATCTCGGAGACTGATCCCAGCTTTACAAGGACACTGCACACCGGCACTAGGACAACAGACTTTAGGCACAGGCGTGGAAGAGAAGCAAGCAGAGACAAGCAGGGAGGCAGACACAACCCGTATTCTTTTGGGGGCTCTCTCTGTACTGCACAGATGTTGCCTTACGCAGCTCATCATAGGAAGCAGAGTGTGAACAAGAATCCTGGTGCTTCAGAGACTTTCAGGGAAAGGCTACCCAGCAACTGGAATGCAGCTGAATAAAGAAAGAGAATGCACAGGAGACACAATTTCTAATGGAAATACATATTCGATATCACAGGGCTAAGAAAATGCTAAAGGCTGCATTACAGCAGACGTAGTTCTAATATTTTAAAATCAGTGTATTTTTACTACCATTGGGAAAAATAAATTTGAAGTGACCAGCACATGACTGAGTATGGTTAAAGACAAAAAGTTAGACTGCACAAATCAGACAGAGTCATCTTTCAAAGTGGTGGCTGCTGCAATCATGAGCTGCAGGGTGGGCTGGCACTTTTCAAGGAAACTCAGCTGGTCAGTTCCTCCCTGCATTGCATTTACATCAGAATGTCATGACCTTAACATGAAATTGTACTTTAATTCACTACCCAAAAGGCACTTTGGAACTTTCTGTTTGTACTTCAGTATTCCTTCTGCCTTTGTTACAATCATAGAAGATGGAGACACACCCCTGGATCTGATCCATCTGAAACCACATGGATCCTCTATATTTCTAACAATGTTTATTGACATTTTGATGGGGCCACCCTCAGTAAACACAAGAACAAAGACAAATTACTTATTAGCCCATGTGACAGATGCACAGAAGTCTGCTTTAACCAGCCATTCCAGACCCATTTCCACTTTTTATGTGACAGCATATGTTGTTGTTATTTACTGAGAGTAATCACACAGGTTACTGGCTAACTTTACAGCAACATGTTTGCGTTTCCTCTTCCTTGGTCTAACTCTCAGGCAATGTTTCTTTCTGCATTTATCCTGATGACTTAAAGTGAAATAATTCTACTAGCCATTTTCTCTGTTAAACATCAGAAATCCAGGGTTTTCTGGATTCCGCAGGTCTTCAAGCCCCACTGGCAATCCACAGTTCCCTGCAGCATAAAGCTGAAAAATGGCATAGAAGAAGAGAGCTAGAAGCTATATATCTTTATCAGCTGCATCCCAAGTACCTTATATGGAAACCTGGCCTCACTGAACTCACTGACCAGCACTCTATAGATCAACTCAAATAAAAGGGGAAGTTTTTACATCTGTTTTAGGTCAGTTATTAAAAAAATGCCATCCACTGCTGTCATGCAGTTTAGTAGGGAAGGTTATATTTCCCATAGTTATTCTTCTCATCATTCTTCCCTCAACTCACTCCCAAACCCAGGTACTTGCAGTTGTTGACACAATTAAACAACCATTTTTATAATACTGGTCCCATAGTGGGTAATTTATAAAGGCTCCTTGTTTCTAAATAGTTTTTTATTGTTATTTTTCTTATAAATTCCTCCTGCTACCTCCTGCAGGTTTTTTACATGCAGACAGGACCTAGGACCCTTGGAGAGACATTTTCCCCAAACAAATGAGTGCTCTGTGTTTGCATACGTCTGGGGCAGGTCGAGATCACAGAACAAACACATTTGTGCTCCCAAAGTCATGACGGTGAGATTCAGCCTATGGAGAAACCATTCACTTAAGTACAGTTTATTCTCTTACACAAGATGTTTCCAAGTGAAACATACTATGGTAGCCCTGCTAGATGCAAGGCTGACTTCAGCAGACAGGCTTGTTTGAGAGATTCCCATCCCATCTGGCCACTCCATTCCCAGCCCACAGACTGCTGACCCTTCCTCTTCTTCCCGCATGCCAGTCGTGCTCCACAACCGCTTGCAGGGCTGCCGTCAAATTGGATGGCTGGAACGAGCTGCATTAACAGTAACTCCCTTCCTATTCCCACTTGGAGGTCTAGTCTAAATCCAGACCCTTTCAGCAACCCACTTGAAAGGACAGCACTGCAGCAGCTGTCCTGGCACAGCTCCAGCCATGGTCAACCACCACAGTCAAGTCTTCCCTCTAAGAGAGTCACGGATGGGGTGAGACCTTCCCACTGAAACAACAGTGATCGTCTTCTTTCCTAAATTCATGCTCAGAAATACTTCCGACTCATTTCCTGCATCTGAAAAGCTTTCCAGCCCAAATAACCAGTCCAAAGCAGACAACCAGCACGGAAAATTTCTGCTCCAACGGCTCCTATTTGAGAAAGCTACAAACAACTGGAACAGTCTTAACTAACTGAAAACAACAGGCAACCTCAGCTACAGATGCTCAGTCTATTATAATTTGAGCATATTATATTAATTTTTGCTTAATAGTGTTCTAATATTTACTAATAGTGTTCTATAAGTCCTTTTCTCCTGAAGATCACTAGAAAGTGTTTTGTGCAGCTTCATATTACAGACGCCTTTTATCTAAAAAGTATTCTCTCAAACTGATTGGTACTAGTCCTAAAGGCATACAAACTAAAATATAAAGCATAACCCAGAAGACTCAGGTTCTTTGTCCATACAACTCAGATATTTTTATTAAGACACTAAGGTCTTATGTATCATGACAGTCCAAGGAATCGCATACAAAAGTAGAAGATGAGAACTTCTATTCAAGTGACCAACCTGTTCCTCTTGTTGGACGCATACTTTTACAGCTGTTCAAACAAAAGGGAAACCAACCATACAAATCTTCTTTCCTGGTTGATTCCAAATCCTTTGCAGGGAGAAAATAAATAACATTATGGATATCCTCCAGAAATAAAAGAATGGAAACTCAAACCTCCATCTCTTACCACCAGCGTAACAGTCTTGACTACTGCCTTTCTCTTCATAGCATCACCAGATTTAAGATAGACATTTCAAGAAAATACAAGAAAAGTCGTTACCTTTCTAAAATGACTTTAAATGAGAGGACATCACAGTCTGAGCAGCACATCCCCAAAGCACCTCCTGTCTCTGCAAGCTTATGCAAAATAATTTCCAGTGATTATACATATTGCTGTAGATTAGAATGATGACACTAATATGCATTTGGACTATTTCTCTGGACAACAGCAGTTTTGCAGAAGAGTCTTCCCTTCTAAGTTCAACAGAGCACGCCACAAAAAAGGGTTTATCAGATTGCATCCAGGGCTTAAATCAGCTATTGAACAACAGAATGCAAGCAGGGATACACAGCAAGGGGGGCTTCCAGTCTGAGGTGAACACCAGTACACTGTCAGATCACACCCCAATCACCTCCGGTGTTACGTGGTAGATGAAATGATAATTTCTGAACAAAGGCATTTTGTAATAAAAGGGACTCTCTCAGAGCTCACCTTTCACAGTTCCAGCAGAGCAGTGATGTTACCAGCATATGTGATTTGATATACAATGTCCTCTCTTTCACAAATAATAGATCCCACTGTTAAATCTTTCTTTTAAAACCACAGATGGAACCACAACAAGTGAGCTTATCTAAACTCATTTACACTAACTCCCACTCCAAAATGCAGTCCCACAGAGGATGTCTTCACTGCTGTTTAACAGTTCCTTCTCTCCACTCCTGAAAAGTTCTGCAGGTAACTTAAGGGTTAAACTTACTGGCTTTTTGCGCCTTAACTGAACATGACATTTACATGTGAGTTCTGGTATAAATTCTTCATGCTACCTCCTCTAAAGCACCTTATATGCAGAGGAACAACTTAATGCTGAGCCAGAACTGCTGTTCCTCCTCAGAATGAGGGTCAGAACTTAAGTTCCGTGTTTTGAGGTCTATTCAAACCCTGCTCTGATAAGAAGCAGTAGCACAGCAGAAATGCTGGGGAGTTATCGGGCTCTTCTAGGGAAAATAAAAAAAATAGAACCAAAAAAAACCAGAAAAAGCAGAAAGGAACGTAGATGAAAATCTAATATTCTATTTTTAAAAAGTTTTATATTGTTGTGCATATTACTGCTGCATATAACCACTCATCAATACACTTTTTTCTTAATTCACTGAAATATAAGAACCATTACAGTGCACATAAAGTCATCTTTGCAGCAAACTAGCACAGAAAACACATTTTATCACAAAAAAAGCAGCATCTAAACCAGATACAGATGAAGTCTACTATAAAACTGCTGTGCCATAGTGAAGTGTGAGCTCTCCAAGCTACAGATCCATAATACAAACACATCTGTGTTTGAGGTCAGCTCTCAAACTCAAGAATAAGTTCAAATTTTGTAAGAATTATGATATAATTGGACTTTTGGTTTCTTTAGTTATCTATTATTAGCTGGAGTTTAGTTGTCAAGACAACAGTTTCCATTTTTACAAAATGCTTGAACTCTCAGCAAAATGTAACAGTCAATATCAAAAGTTCACCAGATTGGCCACGTCTATAGCCAGGAAACAAGAGTAACTCCTGAGGGTGAGGCCGGGCTGCCACCAGAGCAATGGCAATCAAATACAAGGAGACTGGATATTTCTGAATGGTCCACCCAGCAGAAAGAGAAGGATTCAAGGAGCAATCCACCTCACACGAGATCTGCTGCCCTACTGGGCTTCTGTGCAGTGCATTGCTACAATGGCCACTCCGAGGCAGAGTATGGTGTATGTAACATAACTGATCAAAGTACATGTTTAAATACAGACAATTTGGATTTTACACATCAGAGATATCTTAGGATATGGCAAAAACACCCCAAAAACATCATAACACAATGAATTCATGTTACCAGAGAAATGCAAGTCAAAGAAACACAGCAGTTAGGTACTGAACATATCCCATGCAGAAATGTGGGGGGAAAAGGAACATGCTCCCAAAATTAGGTCAAACCTGATATCAAGAGAGAATATGAATAGACACTTAGAGTTCTTTTTTTTTTTGACTATGCGATGTAAGCATGATAGCAATAAACACCCAAAATCTATAACTCAGAAGGCTCCTGTACATACACAAGTCACCAGTGGGAAAGCCTGCCAATATGCAGTTTAGTGTCTGTAAAACCTTAGGATCACATCTATGTTCCTTTTACTCTGTTTTTTCCCCTCAAAACAAGTCTTTTGTATTAAGAAAAGCAAACGAACAAACAGACACAGCAGACCAGCACAATGAAATAATGTGACACCCTCTTTATAGTCCCAGACTCAGACTCTTCACGGGGTGACTGTTTGCATGTACACAGACAAAACTCACAACTCCTTGGAAGGCAAGTGTAATGTGCTCCCTCTTACTGACCACCTTCAGCTTTACACGAGCCATAGGTTGAGACAACAGCGTAACAGTCTTCCCAAAGCATTTTTCCCACTCAAATGGTATTAATTCAACACAGGAGAACAGAAGAGGGCACAGGGAAGGATATTTATGGGTAACTGTGCATGGAATACTCTAAAGGATTGGGAGTCAGCTAGCATTAGTCTCTTCACTTTAAAGATCCACGTGACTAATTTTTTTCTTTATATATAATGTATGTATCTATGCACATACAGCTCCCCTACGCAGTCATCTTCTGCCTTTTATCTCCTTGTCTCTCTAAATATACACTTACTTTAACTTAAGAGAAAGCAACTGTACCCTAAACCCAACCACAGATGCAATCCTTCCCCTCTGATGGAATGCTTCATAAATACTTACAGTAATTAGTCAGAACATTTATTTTGTTGCAAAAACAGATGGGAATAAACTACCTGAAAGTATCAATATTAGCTCTTGTTAACTCAGTTTTCAGGGAACCAGAATAGCTCACTGGCAGCAAAACTCAGTGGAGAAGGCAAGGCAAGTAAGTACACAAGAGAAGAACAGAGCATCAATGTACAAATAACCTCCTCAGTAATGCCATCCTGAGGGATACATGGGGAAGCTGTCTGGCAAATTGGAAAGTCCTCTTGGACAACTGGCATTTTTGTCAAATTTCCAGGGATATGAGAGTATTGTTGCCTACACACCTGTGTTGGAACGGCTCCTCAGCTCAGTGAAGGCATCAGACACTCATTTGTCAGATTTAAATCTTCTGTATTAAATCTTCTGACCTCTCTTTTTTAAGCTTTTTATGCTTTTATTTTTATCTCATAGGTTATTTTCAACATATGGAAAAGTAACCTCTCTAATTTCTGAACCAATCATTTCTTTGCATTAAACTGAGCCAGTGATAATCTATTCAGAAATGTTTCTTTTACTTCAGATTTCTGTATTTACTTTCAACCACAGGTTGAAACCTACACATCATGAAGGAATGTTACAGTCGTCTGGGTTGTTGTTATTAATTATCATTTCATATTAAGACTTAAAGAATGTTTTTCCTTTTTTTAATTGTTAAAAGTCATTGCTTCTTTCAATATCTTTGATAATACATTGTAAACATCATACAAAATTCAAAATTTCAGCATTTGACATTGCACTGTTTTTGATCCCTAACAATAAAACAAGATTCTTAGATCGCTCAAAATACACTAATTGCTACGTTTGAGCAATAAACAATATTGTCATGTTGTATTAATGTCCCAGTGGTCCTAGTTCTACAAGAGAAGACTCTTTTCTTCTGAAAGCAAGTTAATCATCTTGTTCTGTATCTGGCATAACATATAAGAAAATCAAGGTCTGTGAACACTGCTAAAATTACACTGCTAACATTTCCCTTTCAAATATCCACAATCAAAGACTATCTAGCTGCTGGGATCCTTCTACACAATCTACTAACCTTAAGTTAAAGCAGATTTTTTTTTCTTACCCTCCAAATCATAAAGTACCAAGATGAGCATTCCTAAAGCTTTGTACAGCGCAAATCTTGATGTGTTCAATAGCTCTCCTCACATCAAGAGGGCCTATATTTGCACAGACACAATATGCAGTCACTTAAAACATAAGGACATTTTCCCCCTCACAGACATGAACAGAAGTTCAAATTTGAATATATCCCACACTTTCAGTTACAAACACAGACTTGGGTATAAAAGGAGAATCCGTATTGAGAGTAGTCAACACGTTTTCTTGGTTATAATCTCACTTGAGAACCGTTCTCTTGCCAATGAACACAGCCAGCCATCAATACCAGCACAGGGCTCCTGCAGAGTTAGTACCAGTAAATTTCCTGAAAATCGTATCTAGGAAATACTTAGTTTAAGATCAATCATCTGGTATGTTGAAAAGAACTGGGGAGGGAGGAAAATAATGTTTCATAAAAAATAAATATAAAATACCTAAAAAGTACTGATCAGGGAAAACACTTCACTGTGTATTGGTTGATAATGACATTTCCATCTCTTCTACTTTCCCCGTTTTCATTTCAACTGTTAACATGAAATTAGGGATAGGCAGAGCTCATTAGGGAGTTTTATGTTCTTTTTTTTTTTTAATGCAGAATTCAAACCACTGGACAAGTGGTTTTTCTCTTGCAGCGAAATAAGCAGTATTGTCTGTTAACAATTCATGTCTGATCCCCTCTGCAGTTTTTTATGAAAGTGTGAGCAAAGCTGGTGGCAAACAAGTGGCAAAGGTTGCCACTTTTCTGCCATCATGGCAAAGTTTCTTGAACTAGGAGGATGTCATTAAATCTGCATCCCGTACAGAGCCCATAAGCGACCCACTCAAGAAGGCTACTTAAATTCACAAAGCTAAATTCTCACCTGGCAACCAGGAAACTCTTACTAAGCTAAGACTCACAAAGTTTATGGAAATGGACTGAGAAATAGTCTGAACAGCAGTCAGAGGGAAATTAAAGTAACAGTGACAAGAAGATCTAGAAGTCATCTCGGTGGTTCTGGATGGCAGATGATACTCAACACCACTGGTCTGGTTTCGGCTGGGGTAGAGTTAATTTCTTCACAGTGGCTGGTATGGGGCTGTGTTTTGGATTTGTGCTGAGCAGAGGGTTGGTCACATAGAGATGTTTTCGTTATTGCTGAGCAGGGTTTACACAGAGCCAAGGCCTTTTCTGCTTCTTGTACAGCCGTGCTGGTGAGGAGGCTGGGAGTGCAGGGGAGGTTGGGAGGACACACAGCCAGGACAGGTGACCCCAACTGACCAAAGGGATATTCCAGACCACATGATAGCATGCTCAGCATATAAAGTGCAGAGAAGGAGAAATAGAAGGTTGTTTGGGGTGTTGGTGTCTGTTTTCCCAAGTCACTGTTACACGTGATGGGGCCCTGCTCTCTTGGAGATGGCTGAGCACCTGCCTGCCCATGATCCAATTCCTTGTTTTGCTTTGCCCATGTGCATGGCTTTTGCTTTCCCTATTAAACTGCCTTTATCTCAAACTGTGAGTTTTCCTGCTTTTACTCTTTCAATTCTCTCCCCAGTCCTGCTGGTGGGGGAGTAAGCGAGGGGCTTTGTCCGGTTTGGATGCTGGCTGGGGCTAAACCACAACAATCAGCCAGTTTAATTAAATAATGTATAGACAGGAAATGGAGTCCTACTCCTTCCTTAAACATTTGAGGTAGCATGAATCTACCAGCTACTCATGCAAAAATAAGAGGAGCAACCAATTTTTGTGTAAAATTATTAGAAGCCTGTGCCGTATACCCCTCATGTTGGGTTCTTTGTTGGGGCTTTTTTAAGTCCTTGACTCAGTTCATAGTGGATTTCAAATATTCATGAACTTTAATTTCAAGTTTTCTATATGCTAATTAGCATATTTATATGCATTATAAGTATGTTTGGGTTTTGCATTATCCATATTTCTCTACCCCATTTTTCAGTAACTTTCAATTATATGGGATATTATATTCGTACCATTTACCTCTTACAGGTTATCTAAAAAGAAGATGGAAAACATGAATAAAATCCATAACTTTTTTATTTAACATTAACAGACAAAACTATGTTTTCAGACAGGTATCATCATGAATAATTGCTCAGCAATTATTCTTAATGATAAAAAATGTAAAAAAATATTTAATGGCCAGCTCTTTGCAGGACCATTTGACACTACAAAGGGTATACAGTGTTCACAGCATAGGCACAAACCGAGTACAAAAGAGACTGCACAATGGTACTCATGACACTTTAATCAAACTCTAATTAATCTGATGGTTTTACGTTCTGACATCATTTTGGTGAACACAGACATACCTAATTACAACATGACTTGTTTATCCAGCAGCATATAAGGTTTTGACTGTAAAAGTGATGCTCACAAAACAAATGCACCCTGTAGGATGTAATTTCCTTTGATATGAAAAACCTTGAACAAAAAAATTATACTGTGCCAGCAATCAGACAGCTAAAAAGAAATGTAAATGGTAGCTAATTGCTTCAGCAATAAATAGCAAGTACTTGAAAATAAAGTCAGTGTTTGGTATCATCTACCAATTCTAGTAGGTCGGACTTTGATGTGGTAACTCACTACAGGTTCCACTACTGAAGTTAGACATTGTATCCATCCTTAATTGTGTATTCAAGATTTAGCCCCTGCTGATCCAAGTTGAAATGAGCCTGTTGGCTTTTACAGCATTTAGGTCTATCATATGATCAAGCTCACCAGAGAAACTTTCCAGGCAAAAGTCACTCTTTTTCACTTATTTTCTGAGCCTTTCTCTTTTAATTTAAGTAGCATAAAGGCTATACCACAAAACAGTGCCAAACAAAATCCACTCAGCATAAGGCATAAGGACTTTCCCAAGTCAGGTATTTATTTACATCTCCTTTTTTTCCCCTATTCTGAATATCCAAATACAAAGACAAGGACTTAATACTCTACTACTGGGAGAGCCAAGCAACTAGCATTCAGGAATTATTCCAGGAAGATGTACGACAACCCTACATTCCCATTTTTATCATTATGTGTTAAAATGCTACATTAGTACACATAAACTAAACTGGATAAGATAGTCCAATTTTATGTTAATTACTTCAGTAGCTGTCAAGCACATAATCTTCTTTTGAAACACAGCACTTCTGCATCACTGGACAGGAACATTTAACGACAAGGAAAACATATTCATCCACATATATGAAGTGCTGGAAGAAGGAAAACACTTGGCTAACAGGACAAAGACCTGACATAGCCAGTGCTATGCTCTTCAGAAGCAAAACCTCATTTGGTTTTCTATTAGTCTCAATTCTAAGTGAACAGAAACATGAAGTGGGTTCAAAATGATCCTGTACAAATCTCCTTCCATTTGTAGGAAGCATTAAACTACATAAGATTAGCAGGACTGGGAAACTGGCACTAGAATATACCAAAAAAAAAAAATAGTTATGGTCTTGCACAGTATCTGTACATGTTAGAAACGAAGAAAATAAGATTAATATTGCTACCTATCAAGTCAGACAAAACATATCCAATAGCTGAGATCAATCAGGAAGATGCTCCATCTTCTTCTATACATTAATATATTCTCTTACATTGTAAAACAAGTATCAAGAGGAGTGAAGCAACAGAACAGAATGAAGCTTCAAAACAAGAGTTTTAGTAATATCCTTAAGCAAGTTCCACATTTGCAGTGGAAATGCAAAGAAAGTAAAGGCACTTTAAAAAATTCAAACCCAAACCAAACAAATATAACTAAATAATACATAGCAAAGCTCCCAAACAAAAAGTTACCAGTTCTTCTCAGAAATACTCCTGTGGATCTGTTTTCCATCAGAAAATCCAATACATCAAAACAGAAATATTTCCTGTAAAGCACACTTTTGATGACACCAATAATAAAATAAAAACTGAAGCAAGAACTTTAAAAGGTAGAAATTTTACAATATTTCATAGCTTTATGACTTTTGACTCCTTTTTAAATTTTATTATGCATGGTATCATACAAGACTAAAGAACACATTAAACCAATGCAAATGTAATTTCTGCTGAGAAGTACGAAAATGCGTTTTTCATTCTGTTTTAAAAAATCAAGTTTTGATCCTGTAAGCTTTCTAGCAAGACATAAAATCTCTTTCTCTCCAAAAGCTGACTCAAAATTACTCTGACCAGAGTTACCTCAGTGGACTTCTATGTTTTTATAAGGTCATATGGAAAAGATGCTTTGATTTGATTTAACAACAGATAGTAGCCCTGTGACAAAAGGAATACAAAAAAATATACAAACATTCATATCAGTGAAGAATTGACAGCTGTTTCCCTACTCAGATGGTAAACTGCAACGTTCTTTACTAATTATTTAGAACACCTCATGGAAATAAGTGTTGCTTACTTTAAACACATGCAATAGTTTTCAGATACTCATAAGATGGTCCCTCCCTCCCAACTGCAACTAGAGTTTGTGTCAACTTTGCTCTTTTTCGGCACTTAGTATCTCTAGAATTAAGATTCTCTTTTTTCTTTTGTATTTCTTCCACTTGATCTTTAAATATTTTATTCTGCCCAAACATGAGCAATTTCAAACATATGAAAAAAAAGAGAGTTTTGAAAATTAAGATCTAAATAATAATTTTTAGATTTAAAAGTATTTCTTCAGAAAAGCCTTAGCTCTATACTGCAGATTGGACTACAACTCCAGAAGGTTCCTTCTGACCTGAATTATTCTACAATTCTCTTTGTAGCATTAGAAGATGAAGCAAGAGTGAGTACAGTTCACCTCTTCAATCTCTACACTCCTCCATGGGATTGTCCTGATTTTACTTTCACCTACTTTTTCACCTTAGAACTGCTTATATGCTCACACAAAAAAAAAAGTTTTACACCTGTAAGAAGAGAGGCCTCTAGTGTACAGCCAAGAAAGGAAATTTTTTTCTGTGCCTTATCTATGATCTGTTTCTCACCTCTGCTTGGGACTGGCATTGACTACTGATTTTTTTTCCTTGAAGTTCACTAAATATTTGTATCCATGTCTGCTATTTTTTAAGCAGTATCTGTCAGGTAAAATTTACCAAACTCAGGAGATGGCACCATGTTGGCTTCAATCATACAAACAGTTATATTCAGGAAAAGCTGTGTTGGTCTCTTGATTCCCACTGAAATCAATGTGAAGCTGCATGTAAACTTCCTTGCACGACATGGATGAAGATTTACTGATGGATCCAACTGTAGAGTGGTCTGAATATACATTTGCATTTTTCCAGATTAAATTCATCAGATTGTCTCAACACAGATTAATATAATTGCCACTAACATAAAACATTCTCTTAATCTTAATTTGCATTTCTCCTGTTGTCTTGTCCCCTTCTCAATTCTACTCTGACTCACAGACAGATTAGAAATGAGATCAACCTAGAATTTTCATCAGTGACTTGGCCTCTTTGGACTACAAAAAAGACCAAAATAGTAGGATGGAGTGTCTGGAAAATTAAGAAATTGATGAAAGTCAGCGCCAATGTGCTGTATTTTACCACAGTAAGAATAAGGAGTATCTGAAGTTTACAGAGCTGGTTTTCCCACAGTATATTTCCAGCACAATTCCTGGAGCTCTAACTCTGCGGGGCTATCTGAGATTACAAACATCTAGAACATGTACGTTGAAGACCATGAACACTTTAATCTTGAATAAACATTTCTGTTGAAGTCACCGAGTGAAGTAATCAGCTGGTTGATTCTGTGTAGCCAGGTAAAATGTTTACCATGACAATTCCAGCTCTGACGGCTGCAGGAGGAAATCCTCACACAGCTTCATGAGCTAAAATAATACCTTAAAGTAGTAGCAGCATGATTGGATTTCTACATGCAGCTAAGGTCACCCGGGCCTTGTGTCTCGTCTCTTGATCCCTCCGCCACCAGACACCTGCCCTGCATGGGCTCCCCGCACAGGAAGGCTGCAGACACCTCCTAACAATGTGCTCACTAGGAATTTGGGAGTGCAACATCCCGAGGTAGATAAATAGGTCAGACCCATGAAGCCAGAAACTTCCTGACATTCTCCAGAACAGGCAGGTTTTTTTCTCCAGAGCACGGAGGTTTTAGTATTAATTTGAACAGGGAGGAAAGCTGGAGTCTGCTTCGCAGAAACATCTAGTCAAATAAATACGTCATTAAGCTAACTAGCTACAGGATTGTCTAGCAGATGGATGACATCTTGGTTGCTAGTGGAACACTTTTCTATAGCCTTGTTTGAGGCAGACACATATGGCTCTCCCAAGCATTGATGCAAGCTCCCAGATGGACTAGATCATTGCTGACACCTTATTATAAATCCTAGAGATGAAAGAAGGGAGCACAATTTTTGAATCACAACACAGGACTCTAAAATATTCAGACTTCCTAAAAATCAAATTTACAACAGAATATCTTAACTTCTTTATGTTGAAAGAAGCTATTTCTAACCAGGAATGGAAAATAGGGCAAAATGCTGCATCGAGAATGATTAAAAGTGCCTTGAGGAAATTTAAAAGACCAGAAGATCCTTAATGTAAATGTATATCATAACTATATATATGGAGTTACAAACATTACCGCTCTAAGGATGCAAAAAATTATCTGCTGTGCAGCTGTTACTGATACCAAAGAGCTTCCATCTGGAATTTCTTGATTGGGGTGGAAGGGGAAAGGAAAGAAGAGGAAGCCACTTAGACATTACAGATGCATGACATATCTGAAACGTCTGTATCCTAAAGGAATAGGGGGGAAAAGAAAAAAAGATAGAGAGATAAGTCTAGCCACTGGAGCAACAGGAAAACTAGCAGAATTATGTGGGAGATTGAGAGATAACAGAACCAGTTGCATACAGCATTTGGCTTTTTGTAGGTGTCAGGGACACCTGAGAACATCTCAAGTACACAAGGGTACTATAATGCGTTTTACACATCAAGGTCAGAGGCAGGAAAAGATATTCTTTTGACACTTTTACACTGTGAAAAGAGACTATCTTTAGCATCGAGTAAGAATTCTACGTTTCAACTCACCCCAATGAAAGACTCAGAGTTGGGAAGATGACTTGCTACCGATTTTCTCTTCTCATCTGTTATGCCATGTAAACCAAGAAAGTTACAGTTTGAGACTATTATGACTCTGTGACAAAACTTTCAAAACCAAATCAACTCACTGGGAGTATGTCTGGGAGCATGTCAACAACTCTGTGCATTCATGAGCCAGGGAGATGCTTAAACTGCTAAAATTTATCTGCTTTCACTGCAGTGGCCATAATTTTAACAAGCATGCAAACATCTTGGAACAATCACTAAATGTACAGCAGCTAATATATAGCATAACTCTGCCTCTTGCTTTTTGTAGATAGACAACTGTGCTTTCAGTATCTTCAACCATAAAATAACATCAGTGTATTGAAATCAGAGTTGCTCCCAAGTTTTCCTTCACAGCTTTTAGTGTGGCTATTACTTCTTGACCAACTGAAAGTTCAGGAGATTTTTTTTACAGGGAGAATACAGCAGTCTTTGAATTACCTTATAAAAGGTAATGTTTAATAAAAAAAGAGATGAGGGTAGCCTTTTCCTAATCTCTAGATCCATCACATCATGCAGCTGAAGAGGAACATCCAGGAAAAGTCTCAATTTTGTAAGAGTCACTCACAAAAGAGTGTGGGTAGAACAGAATCTCAAGCTATGCACACTACATCGGCAACTACTTCAACTGGACAGTTCCTCTTCTTTGCAACACAGCTCTCTCTGGGAGGCAAGTTCAGCTGGACAGAAAGAGAAAAAGAGATGACAACTAAAACCCTTATTTCTCAGAACCCTGAAGAATATATGCTTCACTGTTCATCTTAGTGTGTTGGAATATAAAAGCTTCAGGTTATTCTTTCCTTTATATAAGTCTTCCTATGCAACACATAGGGAACTGCAACTTGCAAACCTCTGTGGTCAGGACTGACATGACAAAGGGTAAATTAAAGGCTATAGGCAACAGAGGTTTGGGTTCTCCTGAGGTACTCCATCAGATGAACTCCAGATTGAAAAGAAAGGGGAAGAGAGATGTTAACTGGCACCCACAAAAGCATAAAACACTAGTACCAGACAATTTCTGGGCTCTCAAAGCAGACAAACCCCATAAAACTCCCAATTTCCTACCAACTGAAGGCTTCAGTTTTACAACTCTCAAACAGGATGGGCGTCTTTTTTCTTAGTTTTAATCTTTAAAAGACTTACAGTTTCAAGAGGCAGATACAGAGGATTACTGCAGGTCCCCAAATATGAGGGGAGTCCACAGGGATTTTCTTCAGCCCTTGACTTTGCAGCTGACTTCTCTTACAGGCTATCCAATGAAACCACAGATTCCAAGACACACAGCATCCCCAGTCACAAAGTGGGATCCTTGGCAGTTTAGCTCTGTGATAAGGACCCTGAAAATACCAGGGCTCTGGCCAAAACAAGTTTATCAGGAATCAAAGAGAGGTTGCATCTTGTTTTGATTTCTGTCAAAGTCTGTCAAATCTAAAATACTTGCAATGAAACATCCCAATTTCAATGAACTGCCATTTTCTGGCACGTCCACTTGAAAGTTTGCAATTAGCTCCATCTAAGATGCCTCTTAGTAGCAGCAGCATGAGAACTGATCAATAACAAGTGACATGGAGGAAGGTTGAGATAAATCAAGTACAATATAAAACACTGAAGTTACAGCATGGTAAACATCTATGTCAGGAGCTTCTCATTCATACACAGATGGGTTTAGATCACTGTAATTTAACTCATGTTCTGAATTATGTTCTCCATCAGATGTAAAATGACCTTTGATTGATTCAAATTAAATATATACTGCTGTTCTGTATTCAACAGAGCATTCACACACAAGTTTAACATACTTTAACGTATACATCCTGACTACACACTTGAAGTGATTTGCTCTGGTGTCTCCATGTACACATGATTAAAGGCTTTTATCTCCAACCACTAACAATACCCAGGGGAAAACAGGGAATGGGAAAGGCAGAGTCTGTTGCTGGTTGCATATTCAACTGATGAGAGAACTCAACATTTCAAAAGACACTTTCAGAATACCTTGCACACTTAACACCCACTCTGAAAGCTACAGAGGTCCTATTATTCCTCTCTATACTTCTTTTAATTCCTTTTGGTTTGCTATGCTTTTAGGTAATTTCAAACAAAATTATGAATCATTAACCAAATGCTTTTTAACTCATTACTGTGCATTATCAGCACTAACACACATTGGCACTGTGATATCTCTTTCTTGAGATTTACTTACTTGCCCAGCCACCACCGATGAGAAAAAGGAGACCAGTCTACATAGATAGCTGGAGCCTTCTGCTGTAGAAACTTTTCATTATTCCAGCTGTTTTCATCAAAAGGCTGTAAAGATCATTAGAACACAACAGTGATTTTCACCTACAGCTGCAAGTTAGAACCCTCAACTCTGTACCCACTGCAGGTGACTTCCTCCTGCAACTGAAGAGAGGTTAATCTCCCTAATCCTTGGTACATTAATCCCTACACTAAAAAGTTGTATCACTGTTGTTATCAATCTAATGAGGCACTGTAAGAATAAAAATATTTGTAGAATGCTTTGATGAGAAAACTTTGCCATAAGGTGCTAAGTAGAACAGGTCAGATAAAGCACACATTTGACAAACACTGGCAGTATTTCTGTTCATCAACAGATGGTTGCTTTTTTTAAAAAAAAATTATTATTATATGTGAAAATAGCCACCAAATAGTACCTGTATTCAACATTATGCAAGCTGCTTTAATTGGATAGACGGATCACATGTTAGAGGCTTCCCAATTAAAAAAGGATAACTCATACTTTAAAACATTTTAAGTGAAAATAGGGTACTTCCAACAAGTTAATCTCAACTGCTGTTTCTAAAAGCCTGATAGGAATGTCATTACAACAGTAAGAGGAATGTGAGAGGGTCACAAAAATAGAGAACATCCATATTGGAAATTTCCATAGAACTCCCTTCGTCCTCACTTCCAGTATCTAAACAAGTTTGATGAGGAATTATAGTCAATGCAAACCTTTTGTAAAACAAAATATCTACACATGAACTGCACTGGCCAATAGATGCTATTAGTCAGCCCAAGTCTAGGTGTTATATGACCAGCTGAAATTTAGGAGTACTGAGTCTTATCTGCATGCATTTTTACAAACATTCCATTTAATTTTGCTTAGCACTAGTTAAGCAAAACCTACCAAACCAGTCATCCATTGAGGTGAAATTGTAAGAGAAGAACACACACCAATTTGATATTTCACAGAAGGCACCAGTTCAACAGCTACGGAGATTAAGCTGGGTTATTTATAAGCGTTCCTCACATTTTCTCTCTCTCACCTTCTGCTGTGCTCCTCAACTCTGACCCATGGGGCAGAAGCTGGGCAACTCCCCTTTGTCTTATGAAAATCCCCAGGAAACCGGGGCAAACATCCAGCTGACGTTGTGTATAAAACAGGCCAAAACACACTCTATGGATTAGCATCACTTGACTCAATAACGAATGGCTAAGCAAAAGCAGAAAATGAAGCAACACCATTTACACCCAACAGCTTAAGAAATACTGTTACATTCAGGCAATTACATATACTAAGTACATCTCTACTAGATACAGGACTAACAGATTCATATTAATTCTTGCTTCATGTGTCATTAACACCTAATGGAATGTTTAAAGGTGTTTACAAGTCCAAAGTAATAATGGATCACTCTTAATTAATGCACAGTAAAAATTTCATGAAAGTCTCAGTGGAAGAAGGCGGCTGTTAAAGAGATTGCTTCATATCTCAGTCACAGACTGCCCCCTCCTTTCCCTCTATGAAATGGAGAACAAGTAGGTTACAGGTGTGAGAAACCAAAATAATAGGCTCAGCCACACAACACAAAGAGATAATTAAAAAAGAATCACACATTACCCTTCCAATAATCTTTAAAAACAAGAAGAGTGGAACCTGTTTTTAAAAAAAGGGTACTGTTAGAAGATGCTTGCAAGTACTGGTGCTGAAAATTAAAGACAAAACACAGTACCCGTATACTGGCATATGCTAGATAGTGAGTCAACACTTATTTTAGAATTCAGAGTACATTTCAGGATTTATCCAGAAGAAAATACTATTTTCCAGTTTCTTCTCGATGTGGGAGAGATTCTAGATCTTATTTTATTGAGCATTAACATTTCTAACACAAACTCTAATAGAATTTTGTACTGTCCTCTAAAATCTTGACTTAAATACACTCAGTGGTCAAAGGTTATGACAGAATCATTCAAACCTCAAGATATTTATCACACAAACATGCAAAAAAGCACCTCTTCCCCAAAGGCCAGTACATGTTTTACTATTTCAGAACGTAGAAACTAAATGAAATACTGAATTAAAAAAGAATTGAAATCCCCAAAGTCATCTTTTACAGGCAATACAAGTTCACTATCATGACTACATTTTTTCAGAAGCAGATTTATTATCAGTTTTTAACAAAAAGGATACCAGGGTGTTCAGCATGGAAGAAATCAAGAACACCAAGAGATGGAAACACAAGGACATTCCAACAGACAGTTCCTCAACCTGCTCCATTCTCCTGCACAGCATTTGAGCAGCGTATCTTTTCTAGGCCGTACTGTCCTGCCTTTTAAAACTAATCCTAAACACATGCTAGTTTAAAAATGCGGGTACAATGTCCACCACTCTCTTCACGTGTTTTCCCTGTCCTGTAGACAGCCAGGAGTCAGTGTCAACACAGATAAAACTTTGCAAAGATACCCGTACAACTGGCAAAATGCACTTTTATCCACTGCAACAAGTATTGAAGTCCAATGACTTTAATATTTTCATTTCTCAGCTCACCTCAGTGAAACCAAACAAAATCGAACAGGAGCATCTGGGTTTCAATTTAGTCCTACTCAACAGTACTCCTCAAGTAGGTGCCACTATTCTAGTGACTAGAATTCCTCTAAAGAGGAACAGTTCTCCAAATGGTGAAATATACAACTGAAACTTCTACTAAAAAGCAGGTAATAAGCATACATGTTTCCAAATTCAGCCATGTGCAAAAGCTCCTATTAGAATTATTTTGGATTTTAAAAATATTTTCAGTCATGTCTACCAACCAAATGTCTATTTATAAATTCGTCTATAGAAGACTAATTCTTTTTTGGCTGGGTAGGGAAGAGACTAAAGCCTAGGAAAAAAGCTGAACATGTTCATGCTTTAAATGTCTGAAATAATGTTCAGTTCAGAATGTAACTAAGCTTGCTCAGTCAGTTTTAACCTTTAAGACTAAACATCTGATTCAACACAAACCAATGTATTCTGGTTTTAATGGCACTCTTATGGAAAAATACGTCATCTGGGTGAATGACTGATTCTTTTAACAGTTATCCATCAGAAACAGTCATCTAGCCTATTACACCTGCAATTCTACCTAACTTGTAGCAAAACATAAGCACAGCAGCATCAGGCAGAAGCCCACACCCCAGGTTTACACTGAGCAGAAGTGCTCTAGCAGCAGTAGTTTATTTATCCCTGCCACGTAACTTTAACAGCCTTTCTGTGTGGATGTTGGCAACCACTGACTTCCATTGTCCCCAAAATTGTCTAACAACATTTTCAAGTGCTTTTCAGTTTCAGCAAATAATAAAGCAAAAAATCACTATCATTTCCATCCTCTTTTGGTGCTCTCATCAGAAACCCCCCAAACTCATAAACTGCTTTCCTAATAGAATTGTTTTTCTATGAGAACACAGATCCCTCAATTTGAAGTATCCAGACTCTTGCTCCCAGTAAGTTTTCAAAATCCTGTGGCAAGGATTTCTGATCAGTTTCTCTGCAAAATGCAGTCATTAAAAATAAATTATGGGTGTGGATGTGTCGCCTTGCCAGCCCTCTCCCCACCACATGCACTTCCACCCCCAGCTCCTTTGCTGGTTTTCATGCAGATTTGTGCCAGACATTCGGCATCCTCATTAAGTGGTGTCTGGCAACCTGCCTAAGCTTTAGTGGGTTCTGGGAATGCCAATATATTAACCAGAGGACTTTTTGCATACCCTAGAGAGATTTTATTCTAGAAAAGTCAACCATTTGGCACTAAGAAAACTTACTTCAAATCTAGGAAAGCTCTCCACTGGCAATAAGAACAAAAAATGCATTTACATTCTTCTTAATTCCTGTCTCCTACCTGAAAGAGAAGTTTGATGCAGAGCAAGATCATTCAAACACAGTTTAAAAGGTCAGAATGTAGTCTGTAGTAGGATTGTAGAGAAAAGAACAACAGATATGAACAACACAGACAGAGCACAACATCAAGAAAATTATTCATTTTCAGTCCCTAGTCTCTTGTGATCAAAATAATCTTAATCAGGAAGATTAAATTTACCCATTATTATGCTGGGTGATAATGAATGATTATATGGGTGCAGGAAAATTTCCATTGCTTAACTAAACAATAAGAAAAAGTATTTAGTAAAATGTATCTACATTTAGCATATTCCAAATATGCTAAATCAGCCCATACACTACTGAAGTGCATATATTAAATAAATATAGATGGTGAATACCAAGACATTTTGCCAGTATGAAATACAGAACACACTGTAATGTTGTGCTCTTATTCACCTGCAAGCATTCTTTCTACTGTTGTTCCCTTATAGCTACTATTATTGAACTGACAGTCTCAGGAATAAGCAAATAAAACTCCTCTCTAAAAGAAAAAAATCAAATTTCTTTTTTAAATACAAGATTCAGAAAAATACAATGGGAAAAAAATAAACGTCCATAGCTTTCCTTCCCTGGAATATTCTGCCCGTGCAGCATATAGAGAAAGTTAAAGTACACTGGACAAATGTGCTATTTCAGGACCATTTCTGCAGGCCTGTATACTCAGAAAATCTGATTCATTTCGAGAAGTTATTCAGGTAATCTGCTATGATAGTGATAGCACTACCCATTATTATTAGAAATTTCTTCAAACTGACATTTACTTCAAACTCATCATCTTGCTTTGTGCAAAAAATTGCTGACTTCCTGACATCAGCTCCCAAACACCATGATCCCTTTATAATGACCAATTAGCACCAGAGATTCAGCAGGAATCAATTAAAATCAATTCCATTTAAATGTTTTAGTGTACTAAGATTATGTTTGGTGTGAAAGAAATTTTTAGCTATCTAGGCTGCCTTTGCTTAGATATCAACCTTCTAGGCAAGACAGCTATTCTTAAAAATAGCTGTCAACTGAGAAAAGAAAATGTATATGTATGAATCATTTCACTACAGGGTTGGATTCCCAGCAACTGATGCACCACTGTTCTGGCATCAGTGCCTTTGACGAGCAGCTGATACTAGATTGGTGCCATTGAAGAATTTCACGGTTACCACAGAACCAATCTGCAGAAAAATTCATCTCTAAACTCCTAGAAGTATTTGCATTCCGTAACTGGCAATTCACTTGCAGGGAGCTGTTTTGAACCACTAAAAACCAGACAGAAAAAAAAAACTTTTCCAAGACCACTCACAAGTTAAATGCAACAACCATGACTCCTGATGCAAGAGTTGTTGGACCAGCATGCACTTTATAACACTTCATTTCTTAGAGGTAAGTTCTTAAGTTAAATTACTTTTCAGGTACTTCTCTATTATTTCAATAATTATTTACTGTTTTCTGGCACATCATATCCAAATCTGGAAACTATTCCAAATTATTTCAGACAGTGTTACTGACATGCAACTAGTTCTTGGTGCAAGGGCAGCAACCACCAGACAGAGTACTGTAGGGCAGCTGAAAAAGAGAACTAAATTTTGGTCAAGAAAATCAGAGAGAAAACTCTCCATCCCCTTTTCCCCACCCCCCATCCTTGCAAAAATGCACCTCCAGTGCAGGGAAAACTAACAACTCCTCATTTCAAGTCTCACCTTAACATCCTATACAAACAAAATAGCATTTTATCTACTTAAAAAAAAACCAAAAGGCCAGGTGAGTTCTGCTTTCCTAGGCTAAGCTACTGCTCAATAGCTTTAATTTTAGCAAACATAAGACAACTATGTCTCAGTCTTGAATCTCAATTTCCTTCTACTTCCACAAGTTTTCTTATAACAAGTCTAAGGCGCTGAAGATTGAAAACTTCATCAGTCAAATGCTGCCTAGTGCCTGTAATGTTTCAGTCAACAAAAAACCATGTTCTGAAATATTCCGTCTCACAGTGTTAACGCATTCTGCATTACACACTGATCACCATTTAGGCCCACACTGGCACCTGAATTTACTGGAGAATATTGATATGCCTTATGTGTATGCAACAATGATCTTCACATACCTGAGTCGGAACAAACTACACTGGTATAGAAACAGATTATATAAAAAGTTGCATTTCTACTTCTATACACAACTGTATATAGTTGATGTATCCCAATTTGAGTTCTCCTCACACCGGTCACTTTGCGTATCACAGTAACTTAATACCTGGTGCTAAAACACCAGTACAGATATAGATGTTCAGAGTATCACCACTATCTCAGCTAATACAGATGAAGGGATGTTGATCAGGCTGCTTCCCACCAGTGCGCTGGTTTTCCAGCAAAACTTCCCTTTCATTTGCAGCCATGAAGCCATAATATTTATATGTTCATTAGTGGAACCAAACACGTGTGCACCACACACAGTAATTTAATTCTACTCAAGGGTGCATCATACATTATTTAAACAACTCTGGATCATTGCAAAGAATATGCTTCCCAAAACATTTTCCTAGAAATGAAACTGGAAGGCAGAATAGAAGTTTTGCCTAACCAACATGCCCAGGTGTTGAAGGATCAGCAAGAACACTGCCCATACTTAGGCAGCATCTGTGTTCTTACCTATCTACCAGTAATTGCCTCTTGCCCTTTCTTACTGGCAAAAACTGTCTCACTCTTTGGCTAGCCTCAGATGTATGATGCTGCAGACACTTCACTCTTCGTGCTACATGGTGCACCTTTCCAGTCCACAAAAATTTTAATGCAGGATTTTTTTTGTTTGGGAGCAGAGACAAACCTCTTAAAGGAGCTCTCCAGCCTGACAAGGAGATGCCTGTGTTTTAGATAACAAAGTTGTATAATACCAAACAGTATTTCTAACACCATATACAATTATTCACCAGATTTTTGTTCTCCTTCACCACCATTTGCTATTCAGAAAAGGTTCTGAATCCTACTAAAATCTGTATAATTCTAGGTGTTAAGATCTCCTAAGAAAACAGAAGTTACTTTTGCATTTTGCCTGCTTCCTGTTTGTTCTTTACTAAACCTAAACCTACACACAACGGTGTGTTCGCCTCTTCAGCAGGCATCAAACCATAGCCTACGCATAACTACGTACCCACCTACATGACAGAAAACCTGGCACACCATTCAGAAATTTGGCATGCACATATTCAATGCAAACAATGCAGGCAGGCGTCTGATACAGGCAGGCAAAGCTAGACTTCTGCTAATAAACTTTTTTTTAAGGAAAAAAAGCACTTCATTAAATATAGGTCACTGGTGCGTGAGCCCGGCAGCCGCACTGCTGCTTTGCCTTCCTGCGAAAGTTGCCCGCCCGGCGCTGGGCGCGCACCGCGGCCGGGCATCCCCGAGAGGGTCCCCCCGCGGGGTCGGGCAGGTCCCGGCTAGCCGGGCTGTCCCCGAGCTGTGACACCAGCCTTGTAGCCAGAGCGCAGCCGGACTAGCCCTGAGCTGAGCGGCCGCACGGAGCTCCGGTATTTACTTCGGAGGAGCCGGAGAGGACGTGCAGCGCACTCCGTGCTCCCCAGCGCCCTGGCCGCCGCCAGGGCTCCGCAGCCCCGCTCGTCTCCGCCTCTCCGGCGGAGCCTTGGGGTTCTCCCACGCGGGGTGCCGCTCCGGCTGCTTCCCGGGCCAGCCAGAGCAGGACGGCGGCGGGCGGCAGCGGAGCTCCCCGGAACGCCAGCCTCCCCCCGCTATCAGCAGTACCTGTCACGCTGCCCTCGCCCCGGCCAGCACCCCCACCTGCCCCTCCAGGTGCCACGGTCGGACGCGCTCAGCCCGGCCCCGGCAGCGGCTCCGGGGGCCGGGCACTGCCCCCGCCGCGGCAGGGAGGGTGGGCGAGCGCCGCCGGAGCCCCCCAGCAGCCGCCGCCTCGTCCCTCGCACGCTCCCAAACCTTCAACTCGGGCCTCCCCGCACTTTCTCCGGCACTTTCCGCCGCGGCGCCCCCCGCCCGCCTCCGTCCCCGCCGCGGCGGGCAGCACTCACCTCCCGCCGGCCCCCGCCGCTCGCCCCCGTGCCGCGCTGGCCTCCTCCGGAGCGCCTCGCCGCCTCCCCCTGCCTGTCTCCAGCAACCTCTCTCCCTGCGCTGAGGCTGTGCCTGCCTCCAACTCATCCCCAGCCTCT